>CAMZMU010000062.1:34805615-35251088 GCA_947311845.1 Poa pratensis
GTCGTGCTATCTGAATTTCTGGGTAGTTACACTGCTGCGCTGCGTACAGAGAAATTCAGTTCTTGGAAGTAGTAGACGGACGGGGCCAAGCAAGCAAGGAGATGCAGACCCAGACGCCGAGGACGATGAGCGCGGTGCCGAGCGCGGCGGGCGCAGCGCGGGTGTCCTCCCCGAGGAGCGCGGCGGGCGACGGCTGTGGCGGCGAAGGTGGTGGCGTTGGTGACGGGCACGGTGACGGAGATGGGGGCGTCGCCGAGGAGGCGGAAGAATGCGGCGGAGGCGGAGAGGTTGTGTAACACCCGTAGTGGACAAGTACTGGGCCAGGTATACTTTGGCTTTGGGCCCACTGGACCGGAGCTGTGGACTTGGTCTGGTCTCTACAAAAGATGCGACGCGCAACTGTCAAAGGATCGAACAGAAATGAACTGAGTTCTTCGGGTTGCTCCCGTTCTCCTTCCTCTGTCTCTCTCTCTCTGATCTCCCTCATGGTGAGTTGCTACCACAAGCATCCAAGGTCCGGTGCTACCACAAGCATCTGTATCGATCTCACGTCCCGGTGATCGCCGGCGGCAACGGGACATCACAATTTGGTATCAGAGCCAATCTCCACATTTTTTTCCCCATCCAATTTGCTTCTCCACCGATCTGTGATTCGGTCGTTTCCCGAGCACTTGAGGCGATGGTTCCGGCTTCCGAGCCAATCATGGTCTCCATGGCGGCGATTCAGGCGAGCCTCAACCTATCGCTCGAGCGGATGAAGCTGAGTGAAGAGCGGACGTACACTCCATGGGTGCAGGCGACCGCGGCGCACAAGTGGGCGGACGATGCCGCGACTGCGGTTGCAGTCCTTCCGAGCGCAGGCCTCACCTCTGCGACGACCGCGAGATGCTCGCCATCAGTAGCGGACGCCCTCGCTGTACGTGCAGGCTTCCCCACTACGATGCCCACAAGCTGTTCGACCTATGTCCTCGCCAGCCCGCCGGAAGGTTCTACTGCAGGTACTTGCGCTGTCAACACCGACCCGCCGCGCAGCACCTCATTTCCATGCTTCGATGGCACGGATCCTCGCCTCTGGAGATCTCAGTGTCTTGAGTACTTCAATCGCTTCAATATCCACAAGTGCATGTGGGTTGTGGCTGCCACGATGCACATGGAGGGCAAGGCCAAAGTTTGGTACGAAGCATACAGGTTGCGTCAAGTTGTTGGTGACTGGACCGAGTTCATGGACAACGTTGAATCACACTTTGGTGTCTCGGATCTTCCACCATCGACAACAATACTGGGCGTTTCTCTTCCTAGTAGTGTTGTTCATGCAAGCGGGGACATCTCACCCGAAATACCTGTTAGATGTTTGCCTATGAGTCCCAAGGATGTGTTGCCCACAGCTGTCAAGCCGACAGAGCCGACGCTTACCCAACTTCTAGAGCGCATCAAATTGCAGTGTGAGCAATTGAAGTTGGCGCTGGCCAATGAGTACGAGGAAAGGAAGATGAAGACAGACTTGCACATGGCAGAGCCAATCGCAGATTCTTCCGAAGAGGTTCTAACCCATGTCCGAGGTGTATCCTTATTCCTCGAGCCTTCTGTACAACCTGCCGAGGTGGTGTTCTCTGCAATGTATCACGGGGAGCTTGAGGGTGATGTTTTCAGTACTGTCGGAGGCATGTCACCATTTCTGAAGGAGGGATTGTGTTCTGCAAATGAGGTGTGTGATGCAGTGCTTCTTGAGGATGTGTCTGGCTCTGACGAGGTGCTCACTAATATTGGTGGCCTCTCACTTTTCCTGGAGTTTGATCAGGACGTGAGTGTCGCTTCTGTTGACCAAGTGTTCCATGACGATCCACCATGGAAGTGTCATGCACTTTACCCATGGAGTAACACTAGGGAAGGCAGTCATTTCTTACTTGCGAATATGCCTCAAAATGCTTTCCATTCTGGGCACAATGGCATGCCAAGCTCGTATTTGCTGATAGATAAATGGCTACCATGGAGTCGTAGTGGTTTCAGCCCTGGTCTTGATGATTGCCTTACGCATTTGTTTCCCTTAGTCTGCACACAACCATTTGGAAACTTCGTGGTCAAGCTCCAGTTACATCTGTTCTACTCAGGTTTCAGCTGGAGGCAAGACACTGAACGCCGAAAAGCTGATCTAATCTGGTTTTTCAAAGTGACTAGTACTTGGACAGAACATGCAGTTTGTGCTGGAGTCATAACAGCTTTGCTAGTGAAACCTGAACATTATGCTGATATGCAAGTTACTAAGACATTTATCTTGTTCGGAAGGGACCACGCTGATACATGTGGCCGAGATTCAAGGCTGCAGAGTTTTATACAGGGAATTATTTGGAGGCACAGGTATCATACGCACAAGCAGCTGGCACATCGGTGGTCATACTCAACCTGCATCTGTCTTAATTGGATCATTTTGCACAGCAAGAACCTATGGTGTTCAATTATCTTTTCTACAGCCGTGGTTTGCCTGTGTACACATGCATACCGTCAGACATCCACTGGGAGCTGTGGTCAGTTGATCGAGATGATTGCTTGTACATTAAACATGGAAATGCAGACTGCAGTTTATTGGAATATCCTTGGTGATTATTTCACAAAAGAGAATCTGCATTGCATAAGACTATGGCAAGATCCGTTGGCCAGAGATAGAATACACTTGGCCGAGGTTTGCAGAATACTCAATCGACCTTGGGATCCCGGTGTTCATGAATAAGGCCCCGCTTGGAAATGGTGAGCCAAGCTGGCAATGGCTATCTCTTCGTGTTGTGTGGGGGAAGGTGATATGAGCGATCCATTGCTTGGGGACAAGCAATGTTTCCTGGGGGCGATAGTGTAACACCCGTAGTGGACAAGTACTGGGCCAGGTATACTTTGGCTTTGGGCCCACTGGACCGGAGCTGTGGACTTGGTCTGGTCTCTACAAAAGATGCGACGCGCAACTGTCAAAGGATCGAACAGAAATGAACTGAGTTCTTCGGGTTGCTCCCGTTCTCCTTCCTCTGTCTCTCTCTCTCTGATCTCCCTCATGGTGAGTTGCTACCACAAGCATCCAAGGTTCGGTGCTACCACAAGCATCTGTATCGATCTCACGTCCCGGTGATCGCCGGCGGACATCACAGGTTGGCGAGGAAGGGCGCCGAGTACTGGCACGTCAGGAGGAGGTCCGCCCAGCGGCGGACGGCGCCGGAGCCGGCGGGGAGGGAGCGGGAGCGGCGGTCCCAGACGAGCGCGCCCCGGCGCATCAGCGCGTTGGTGGCGCCCCACACCAGCCCCACCGCCACCATGCTCGCCGCGTCGCCGCCCACCGCCGCCGTAGCCATGCTCGCTCGGACGCGACGCGATGGATCTAGGTCTGAGCTCTCTCTGCTGCTGCTGCCCTGATTGTCGCCTAGACTTTAAAAAAAATGGAATTTTTAGGTTTGGCGAAACTGAATCAAATTTCCCCACGCTAAAACTGTGCTCATCAATGTTTGTGTTCGATTGATGACACATTTGGCACTCCCTGAATATTTTACATTGAGAACTGAACGCACAAGTTTCTGATTCAGAATGAAGAGGGGCACAAGTAGGAAACCTATCCCGACACTTTCATCTGTCTCCATGATCTTCTGTCGGCTATGTGTATGCCGATGTGTTATCTCTAACTAAATCTATGTCGACAGATGATTGTTTGATGTATATTCATCTTTGCCAACAAATCATGTGTTGGGATAGCTCTAACTTTTCTGGCCGATTGTTTATGCGGTTCAATGGGCAACCGATGTTCAACTAAGTTTCGTCTTAACCCGGGCATCTTGACACTCCTAGTGGAAATAATCTGCGTATTCTCTTACAAGCGCGATTAAGTCAGATTTATCTATGCTATGACTTCTCCATCTCGTGGTACAGATTTACTAGACTATCTTGGAGTTGACTCCTCGGTTTAGTCTTGACCTAGTCGCATAGCCATACTTTCCTAATCAAATCGCTCAAGAGGGTCTAGAGGATATCTCTTCTACTCGAAGGAACAAATTCTTTCATAGTCAACTACGCATGCACCTTGCTTCACAGTCGTCCAAAACCCTAATTGGCTCCAACTCGGATGGTTTGGCCGAACTTTCCAAAATTGTTCGGTCTAAAACCTGGCTGCACCTTGCGGGGCGTATCTTAGGCAGTTAACGACCTCGATCGAAATCCTGTAAAAGACAAAGTTGTTCGCTCGAAAAAACGAAGAACTTTTATTTAATGTATTTTTTCATATGACTCCATCTTAAACGTTTATTTGCGCTCGGATCAGAATATGTTCGGATTGGATCAGAATCACTCTAATTCGATTCGTTCGTAATTGCCAAATTTGGCCTAGTAAAGGACCTTATATCAAAAACCCGCAAATAGAAAAGTTGTCCGTCTCGGAAACACTAAGAACTCTTTATACTTTTTGCATCCGAACCTTCCTCAATGATCGTTCGGTCTAGTTAACAATCAGACGTCACCATAGACGGTTGCCGTTCACAGAACGCGACTAGTACATGTACTAGTTGCTGAAATCCTGAACTTGACCAGTACATGTACTGGTTAGCCTCTGTTTCGTCCTATTAATTTGAAGATGTTTTCTTCTAAGCCAAATCGACCGTCAACACATATGTAGTCATTTCTCCTCCCAAGGGCCCTTTAGAGACGGTTGCACGGGCTATCTTCACCTAGACTGGCTGACGGCATCCGTATGAACAATCAGGGTACATCACTTGACGCGCTATGGTTGCGGTCAAACCTCAAACCTTTCACGTGGGTTTTTATTGGCTTTTCGGATCATATGTAATAAAACATGTGTTTCGAAGAACGTAAAATTGTTGAAAAGTGGTGTATATACTAAGTCTTATTGTTGTTAGTGAGCTGTGGCATGTTACTCTTCTCTTCTTAACTGAATTTCATGACAGTCGGAAAAAAACATAATGGAGATTATTTGATTGGCCTGGACATAACATTTTCTTTTCCTTCGAGCCAAAGAAATATTACGTGACAAATATGTACACACAACTACTACCGAAAACTGTCTTTCGAGACCGAGCTTGGTATCTCACCCAGCGTGCTAGTTCGCGATGCGTATTTATAGTTTCCTCTCGTCCACGCGATAATCGTATAGAGGCCGTATTTATGTTGGAACATGCCAGCCCATGTCTTTTAATTGTCCAACACTTAAAAACATTGGTGCATCTCTACTACCTAAAAACATTGGTTTGAACCCCGTGAACATATATTTGAACTTGCGAACATTTGTTTTGAGCCATGGGATGAACTTATTTTGAATATGCGAGAACAACTTTTTTTGTGCATGAACCCCTTTTTCTTGAAACTATGAAGATTATTTTACGAAGTTGTGAATTTTTTAAAAAGATCTTTGACCTTTTCTTAAACTCCGAGACATTTTTTTGGACCGGTAAATTTTCATTAACCTGTATGAATTTTTTAACCCCATGGTTTTTTTTTCCTATGGTTATTTTTCTGTATCCCGCAAACATTTTTCTAAGACATGAACGTATTTTCAATATGCGCGAACAACTTTCACGTCTAAAACAATGTTAGTGATAAAACATTCACCAATCATATAAAAATGTCCGTGTAACTTTCGGGTTTAAAATTCCTATGCGTAGATAACGTTGAACTTTGTCAGTGTAAAAAATCTCTATGCAAAATCCGTATTGTTCTAAACTACACAAAACTGACAAATGTGGAAATTTTAAGTTTTTGGAAACATGTATTGTTCATCAACCCACATCCACCCATTTGTTATTTTTGTTCAGACTAAAATATAACAAATTTTTGATTGGTTTTTACACACTTGTAAATCATATCATTACCTACATCTAGGATTTTTATTGATTTTTTGAATTTCAAAATGTTGATTTTAAGGTTTTCAAAAAAGAGCTCCCTCGAGGTCAGCGTCCGAGAACGTTTGCATTTATCATTGCCATTGGATTCACTTTTTGAGGTGTAAATTATGGTGACACACCACGCCTTTTTATTCTGCAGCATGTACCGAAAAAATGTGTGAAATAAGTTTACAATTCCCAAAGAAAACTATGGTGAAATCATGTTGTTTAAATTTGCACTTTGGATATTATAAATTCATTTTTTACCCTGAATTAGCATTACACCCTAACCGCTCTAGTGACTACATGTCCACAACCACATAGAGAATATCCGGTAGAAACAAATTTCAGTGAAAACAGGTGAAAACCACGAATAGATCGTGTTTATAACTTATAAAAATTCTTAACAAAAATGCATTACGTTCAGCAGGTAGAGTTCTATAGACATGCAAATTTGCAAGGTGAAATTCAAATTTGTTTAGGAGCTATGAAAATGACAAATTCAACTATAAATAGTAGTTCAACAATGAATAGTAACGTTTGCTACCATTCACCGAAATTTGTCATTTCATACCTCCAAAACAATTTGAGTTTCAACTTGCAAATTCGCATGTTTATAGAACTCTGCCTTCCCAACATAATAATTTTTTGTTGAGGTTTTCTAGAAGGTTTAAACATGATTTTTTCGTGGTTTTCACCGGTTTCTATTGGAACTTAATTTCCACCGGATACTTCCTCACAACCACGTTGTCCACCACGCATGATCTTTTAAAAAAATAAATTTAAACTACTGTATTAACTAGGGCGGCCCCACCAAGTCCAGAGCCAAAGCATCCATAATACAAACCGGAGAAATAGAAAACCAGGTTCTGCTAGAACGTAAACTGCAACCTTCCCTAGCTAAGATATGAGCAACTCCATTTGCATGATCTTTTTTTAAGTGTCCGTCAAGAGGCATCTTTTTCTTCCTGTGAATCTACAGGGATCTGTTTTTTTTTTTTTTGAGAAAAAACAGGGATCTGTTGCATCGTATCATGTGCGTGATGCCAGCCCATCATGTACCTAATCAGGCCCGTGTCTTACGCCATCCATATACACATTTCTATACAGCGACCCAGTTCAATTTTTTCTTCCAAAATTTCTCTGACAGATTTCTCCAGTCAAACCCAATCGCACAGATCGGGAATGAGTGGATAGACAATAGTCAAGTCAGACTAGCGAGCAGCCAGTGCCACACGTCATAGCGTGTTGATTCATCCAGCATTCTTAGACTCACATTACACAGCCAGCCACCTTAAATTCCTTGGTCAAAATTGAACAGCACGCCAAAACTTTTGACGCCCAACAAACGGATCTCGAGTCCCCCTTCCTTGAGTCAAGGAGGTTCACGATGGATATCCTGTTCTCTGCAATCGTAGGCGATCTCTGCACTAGGTCAGCATCCTTCCTGATCACCAAATACTTCCAGCAGCAGCCTGGCATCGACTTGATTCTCCAGAGGCTAGAGAGAGTTGTACTGAGAATCGATACAGTTGTCGAGGAGGCAGAAGGGAGGCACATCACAAACCAGGGGATGCTCCGTCAGCTCATGATCTTGAGGCACGGAATGTACAGAGGCCACTACATTCTTGACGCCTTGAGATTTCAAGCCATCGACGACGGAGGCAACGAGGAGGAGGATGATGATGGGGGATTGAGCCATTCATCTTCTGTGCTGTCTAAATTCAGTCCAACCAAACGGCTTCGTTTTTCTCGCACTGGCAGTTGTAGCAGCAACAAAGAAGCCCTACAAACAACAACATACAAGAAGAGCTGCAACGGGTGGTTCATACCTTTGAAGACACCATGGCTGGTATGAAGGAATTTCTTTTTTTCTTGGAATCGTATCCTCGGATACTCCGCCAACCTTACGGCGCATATTTGCTCTTGGACAACTGCATGTTTGGTCGCCAGATGGAACGGCAACGGATCCTGAATTTCCTGCTGCATTCCAGTGCTACTCCAGACTTGGATGTACTTCCGATTGTAGGCCCAATAAGAGTAGGGAAGACCACTCTCGTTGAGAATGTCTGTAAGGACACGAGTGTGCGTGATCACTTCTCGATGATCCTATTCTTTCCAGAAGCAAGTCTCAGGGAAGAAGGAGTGATCCACCTGAAAGGAAACAAAATTAATGGTCTAGTCAAACATCAGAATTGTGCTACTCACAACAGGTTGCTGATTGTTGTGGAAATAGCTGAGGACATTAACGAGGAAGCATGGAGAAGGCTGACATCTTCCATAACATGCATGACACCTTGTGGTGGCAGTAAAGTTATAATCACCAGTCGCTCTAATAGAATTGTGAAACTAGGAACAGCAGAAACAATGAGACTGGACTATCTCTCTCCAGAAGCTTACTGGCATTTTTTCAAGTCCATTGCATTCGGAAGCACAAACCCTGATGACCAGCCAAAACTAGCAACGATGGCCATGGAGATCGCTTTGGAACAGAGACAATGTTTCATCGGTGCGAATCTTGTTGCTGGGATATTAAGAGACAACTTCAATCCTCGATTTTGGCGCACAATTCTTGAATGTGTGAGAGCATACAAACAGGCACATCTTCTTATGTTTGAAAAGCACCCAAGCCTTCGTATGCGGGAAGATGAGCCAGTGTATTATTGGAGATTGGCAAGGAGATGCAGTTATTTCATGATTTGCAACTATCATCCTTCTGATTCCAGTGAAGAAGTCCCCAAGATCAGCGGGGGGACATCCTATTAGGATGTACACTACCTGATGGGGAATTTGAGGCTCTTGCATGGAGGTCTCGCATACCGCCCTACTACAACTACACAATAAGCTGTAAAACGCAATCACCAGAGCCTACGGTCGGAAGGAAGAAGCGTGTATCTAAGGACAAAGGAAGTTGAGTACTTGAGCACGTATACTATTGATCTGGATACTATGGGCACTATATAAACCTATGCCTTGTAATAATCCTTGAACATGAGCAAACAAGTAGAGAATTTGCTATGTTTCTCAGCTGTGCGCGGCTTTAATCCTAGGGCGAAGGCCAACAAGTTTCAGTTCTTTGTTGCATTTATTTTTCAGCTGACAGATTCTTTTCTTGATGGGTTTAAAAATTAGAAAGAAAAGCTGGAATAAGAGTAGCGGCATTACCTGAAGCTCAGGGGCGGTGAGAAGGTAGCAATAAAGATAAAATACTAAAAATCAACAGGGAGAAAGAAAAAATGATAGAATTTTGCATTCTGTGTTCTAGTTCCAGCAGCTAGCGGCTGACAAATGCTAAAAATGCGGTACAAGCAAACTATATGCCAGCTTCTTTGATGGGTTTGAATAGCCAAGTCTAGGGTACTTTATAAAAAAGAATATGTCTAAAAAAAGGATAATGCTTTCCATAAAACGAGCTTGAACAAGTAACAGATATTTAGGTGAAACTCATGCTATGAAACTTTGTTAATAGAGGAGAAGGTGAGAAAGGACAAAATAGTCAGTTAACACTGAATCTGTTTCTCATGTCAGATACCTAGATGCTATTGTTCCGAATTGCTAAAACGATGACTAGACAATAACCAATAATCCGCATTCATGAATTAAGAGAGAAAAACCTCAAAGTCGCAGCTAGCTGAACTTACCATCAGTACTTATAAGGCTATTGCCTATGGACCTCCTCAGACGATTCTGCATGGTAATTTACCATTGGTTACTCCAAATGGGTTATATCCTCTTGTAGAATGGTGTAAACAAGTGTAATTTCCGCTGCACTTAATGTAGAAACTGTGAGTTTATCAAAAACTGCTATGTAAACGCTGCTGGTAAACTTCAAGTTCGTCTGAATATATAGCACAACATTGAACAGCATACAGAACTAATAATATATTAATATTTCTCAAACCAAAGACAACATAGGTTGATCATGACTGCTGCAGAGGCCCTCTAAAGATGACTCATCTGTCACTGAAAACCCATCGACTGTTTCTGAAAGAACAAGGGCTCAGCAGTCAGCACTACAGTGACTTCCCATTGAATGGGGTATACCTGGATCTCAGGGGCGGCAAGTTTAAGAAGATTTCATACGATTGTGCAGTAGCAATCCAACCATCGAAGCAGAAGTTGGAGAAGATAAATATTTCTTCTGTTATCTGGAACGAAATTATGGCTCCACCCAAGTAGTGTCTGTTTGTTGGCACTTCAAAAATCCCTGTGAAACAAATTAGAATCAAGTTAGTATCACCAAATGTCAATTTCGTGAGTAATATCTTGCCTGAAATTCGTATTCCCCTTTTCATGCCAGTCTTTGTAAACCAAAATTTATACAGTAGAGATACTGTTTTCATTGTTTAGCGATCAGGATTCAACCGAGAAGAGTTGGTGCTTTTCGTAATACGAATGCTGCTAATTAACAAGCACTAACAGTTTAGCAAACTGGAGAATATTTTGTATATCACTGCAGATCTAGAGTAGAAAAGCAAATCAATTCGATTCCTGGAGCGGATGGGTACCCAAGCACCCAAAAGCCTGACATCACAAGCATGAATGCCTTTGTCAAAAGTTAATCCTCCAGTCAAAAAACAGCTTGCTTTGTGGATCATCAATCAGCATCCAACCACCCTCACCAACCCACACCATGCATAACTTACAAACAAATAATCACAGTAATATTTCATTGCACGACATCAAACAATTTAATTTTAGACTTACCGGTGCACAATTTTAGTTGATTACAATTTACAAAAAAAAGGCAGCTAAGAATTAGCCAAAGCATTACAGGTCAAGATCTGCCATAGATTTGCCACAATAAATGGAGAGGTATGGAATAAAATAAAGATAAAGATAAGAAACGTAAGTTGTGCTGTTTTGATATAGATTGGCAACAAGGCGCGCGGTCAGACTAGTGGCAACTAAATTCCAGACGTTAGGTGCACTCAAAAGGTGGCAGGACACCACATTATATGAAGTGTTGATCCAGCTCTAGGCTCATCGTCACCTTCAAATCTTCCATCCAGAACACATACCAACACCACCAGAACTTGATGCCCAACTAACCACTCATTGTTGTTCTATCCTCTTCCACTGCAAGTGCTCGAGTTGAGGAGGTTCACAATCAATGGATATCCTCATCTCTGCAATCGTAGGCGACCTTGTCAGCAGGTCAGCGTCGTTCGTGATCAGAAAATACTTCCAGAAACAGCCTGGCATCGACAAGATTCTACAGAGGCTACAGGGTGTTGTGATGAGAATAGAAATCGTCGTGGAGGAGGCAGAGGGGCGGCACATCACCAACCAGGGGATGCTCGTCAGCTCAAGATGTTGAGGCAAGGCATGTACAGAGGCCTGCTACATTCTCGATGCCTTGAGATTCCAAGCTGCCCCCAACGAGGTGGAGGGGGAGGAGGAGATGACCCACACATCATGTGCACTGCTAAATTCAGTCCAGCCAAACGGCTTCGTTTCTCTCGCACCCTCTCTGATAGCAGCAACAGAAATGCACTGTTGTTTGGTATAAACAGCAACATGCGAGAAGAGCTGCAACGGATGGTAGACACCCTTGAAGACACCATGGATGGTATCAAGGAATTTCTTTTCTTCTTGGAGTTGTATCCTCGGATTCACCGCCAGCCTTACGGAGCATATTTGATCTTGGATAATTGCATGTTTGGTCACCAAACGGAAAGGGAACAGGTTCTCAATTTCTTGCTGTGTCCCAGTGATACTCCAGATTTGGGTGTACTTCCGATCGTTGGTCCAATATGAGCAGGGAATAGCACTCTTGTCGAGTATGTCTGTAGGGATGAGAGTGTGCGCAAGTGCTTCTCGATGATCATTTTCTTTCCTGAGGGCACTCTCAAGGATGAAAGAGTTATTGACCTGAAAGGGAACAATACTAATGCTCTAGCCAGACATCAGAATTGTGCTCCTCAAAGCAGGTTGCTGATTATAGTTGAAATAGCCAACGACATTAATGAGGGCGCATGGAGAAGTCTGAAATATTCCGCAGCCCGCATGGCAGATAGAATTGTGAATCTGGGAACAACAGAAGCACTACAACTGGACTTTCTCCCTCCAGAAGCTTATTGGAATTTTTTCAAGTCGGTTGTATTTGGAAGCACAAACCCTGATGACAAGCCAAAACTGGCAACAATCGCCATGGAGATCTCTTTGGAGCAGAAACAATGCTTCACAATCACACATATCATTGCTGGGATACTGAGAGATAACTACAATTATCGATTTTGGTGCACAATTCTTGAATGTATGAGAGCATATAAACAGACAAACTTCTTTTTCTCTGACAAGCACCCGAACCTAGGTTTGCAGGAATATGAACCGATGTGGAGACTGGCGAGGAGCAGCAAATACTTTTTTGTTTGTGACTATCATCAGTCAGATTCCAGTGGGAAAGTCCCTAAGATCAGTTTCCGGGACATTCTCTTAGGGTGTGGTCGTACACTACCCCGTGGGAAATTTGAAGCTCTTGAATGGAGGTCTCACATACCACCCTACTACAACTACACGATAACCTGTGAGGTGCAAGCACCACAACCTATGGCGGGCAGGAAGAAGCGTGTATCTCGGGATGAAGGACGTTTTATTTGAGTAACACATTGTCTGTAAGTCTGTAACTAGCATCATATATATGCCACTTATTGTATTGGGAATTAGGGATTGTCATCGCATTGTCTTAGTTTAGGAGTCCTACAGCTCTTGCCAAGTTAGTTGACATATATGTATGTTAATGTGACACATTGTAGTATAAGTTTGTGCGTCGAGTACACCGTGCTTGTGTGTGGGTAAAGTATTTTCAGAGTCAATGCAATGTTTGAGTTGACGGTTAAATCAGAGTCGATGTCAAAACTAGAAAGTTGAGTATGTATCCTGTTGATCGGCATACTATAGGTACTATATAAAGTTGCAAACCCAATCCTTGTAATATATCTTGAACATGAGGAAAAGAGTAGATAAAATGTCCTAAACTGCTTGTGTTTCTCATGTTCATATTGTTTGCGATCCTCCGACACACATATTTTCTGAAAAACAGTTTTTTTTAAAGGACAAACAGTTTTCTTGCTAGAATTGAATATCAAGAAAGATAAGCTGGAGCAGGCAAACTGGTGCCATAGTTTAGCCTGAGTGGTGTGCTGGTGTAGTAGTCTGTTGGAGATGCAATCGATGAATACTTCAAAACTTAATGCTTTTGTGTTTTCAGGAGAAGAAAACATACCTTCTTAGGATTAAGCATGCAGTCCTAGTCATACAGAGAGTTATCCTTCCAGATCATAGCCATGATCTTGTGTTCCGTGGAATAGGAGTAACCAAGCATAGCACCCAGTTCCTCCAAAGCAGAGCATTCAAGTATGAACCTGAAAAGGTATGATCACCATTCTTACTAGCAGCTACAACAAAGAACCTTCTGCGTGCTCATGTAGCCATAGTCAGGCCGGGAACAAAATGGGCATAATCCAGGTTTGTACCTCAAATAAATTGTTGGTTGAAGACATCATCCAATCTGCACTTACATGAAACATGGAAAAGATACTATGCTTCCTGAGAACATGTTGGGAACAGGGAGGCTATTTTTTACAAGAGGAACAGGGGAATTATGGTAACAGGTTTAAATGCTGATCTTTCAAAATTACATTCTTATTGGTAGTTGAGTTGGACACAACGTACAATTAACATAAATCGCAAACAGAACTGATTCACAAATATGTATTCTTGGAATGCCACTTGATTTAGATAAGTTACTGAAGGACCCAGAACCGAGAGATTCTATATTGGACATGAATGTCTCGACACAACAGCAGAACTGGAAAGCTGTGCAATCGTTGTGTGTATGTGTAGTGTAGGTTGTTCAGCACCTGTGTACTCTGGCTCAGCATCTTGTTTGACTCCCACGTAATACAATTACCAAGTTTCCTGTATTGCGCTAAGAAAAGAAAGCAAGATTGCTGAAGGGAAATATGCTAAACCTACAATTTATCATCATAAGGTACATGTGATGAACTGAGAGCTTTATACAGGTGGACCGAATTCGATACAATTATACAAGTTGACCAAATCCTACAGACAACCTCGAAGAAAGATGACTACTGTGAGCTAGATGGTGCAGCAAGAGGTCGTGCTATGTGAATTTGTGGACAGTTACACTACTGCGCTGCGTGCAAAGCAAATACAGTTCTTGGAGTAGTAGACGGACGAGGCCAAGCAAGCTAGGAGATGCAGACCAGGGCCGGTCCTGACATTTCTGGGGCCCGGGGCGAAATTAAAATTTAGGGCCCTTAGCCTTAGTATAAATAAGTAAACATAAATTTGTATTAGCAAAATAGAGAGCAAACAAGAGAAGCAGGATACATTTTTATGTGGAAAATCCTTACCGGAAAAAGGAAACACTTTGTCAATCCTGGTTTGAATAAACTAATCATTTTCGATCAATACTAGCAACGTATGTAGAAGATAAATGAAATACGTGTTCATGATCACTCACATTGTTTCCGTGTTGATGTCAACATTGTCTTCTGTATGGATAGTGTCTTCAAGATTAATATTTCTTTGTTCCCTGCAACAACTAGCACCAACTCATCTGAATTTTTTGAAGTGATCGTGTTACTCTTCAAAAATTGTGAAGAGGTCCTCTTCATGAATCCATCAATTTTTGTTTCTCTTTTCTTCTTTCCTTTTTGCAGTGCAACATAAGATGAAGTCTTCATAATAACACAAAGAATAAAATAAAAAATGTAATGAAAATTAGGGCATAAACCACGTATACTAGAAAACTAAAGAAGATCGAAATTAATCAATTAATGTACCTGGGTCCGGCGGCGCGGCGCTCGGACGATCGGAAATACGGAACCCATCAGTGAGGTGCGCAGCGTGCGGCTCAGGCGTGGCCGCCTGGGTGCGGGCGGGCGGCGGCGGGCGAGATTAGAGACGAGAGGAGATGTCCCGGTTTTCGATCGATCGAGCGTCGAGCTAATCAAGCCGTATCGCCGATCACGAATTAATTAGGCCTATCAATCGCTACCTTTCGGAAACAAGCGGACAGACGGACAGTGTAATCATAAGGTCCAGTCGGCCCAATCACTAGTTTGTAGCCACGGAATGGGCTATTTGCCTTTTTTTTTTTTACAGGCCATATACTATACCTAGTGTACATATACCTGTGGAGGGCCCCCAAAAATCCTGGGCCCGGGGCGGCCGCCCCTCCAGACCCCCCACAGGGCCGGCCCTGATGCAGACCCAGACGCCGAGGACGATGAGCGCGGTGCCGAGCGCGGCGGGCGCGACGCGTGTGTCCTCCCCGAGGAGCGCGGCGGCGACGGCGGTGGCGGCGAAGGTGGTGGCGTTGGTGACGGGCACGGCGACGGAGATGGGGGCGTCGCCGAGGAGGCGGAAGAATGCGGCGGAGGCGGAGAGGTTGGCGAGGAAGGGCGCCGAGTACTGCCACGTCAGGAGGAGGTCCGCCCACCGGCGGACGGCGCCGGTGCCGGCGGGGAGGGAGCGGGAGCGGCGGTCCCAGACAAGCGCGCCCCGGCGCATCAGCGCGTTGGTGGCGCCCCACACCAGCCCCACCGCAACCATGCTCGCCGCCTCGCCGCCCAACGCCGCCGTGGCCATGCTCGCGCTGACGCCTGATGGATCTTGGTCTGGATGGCTAGGCGACGAGCTCTCTCTGCTCCCCTGATTGTCGCCTAGTAGACTTCAAAGAATGTATCGAACATTGTATTTCCATTATGTCAAGCAAGTAATGAAAATGGGAGTAGCCCAGTTGGAAAAAAAAACATCCATCACCACGACACTACCACAAAGGATATATATTTGAATAAAAAAATTGAAAATGATAATGGCAGCTGTGTCATTACTGATCAGTGATGACACATTGCCACTTCCTGAACATTTTGCATTGAGAACTGAACGCACAATTTCTTGTTTCAGAAATTCCCGCTCACGGTATCTTTGCAGCAAGTTTGGGGCAATTGATGATAACCCCCCTAGTTCGCGCGCCTTCTATCATATGCCCCTCTTGTGTCACTGACATGTGGGGTCGGCCCCACATGTCAGTGACACAAGGGGGGCATATGATAGAAGGCGCGCGAACTGGGGGGTTATCGTAGATTTTGCCAGCAAGTTTGGGTATGTGTTTTCAACTATTTCTTGTTTGCGATTTTTTTCCTTTCTGTAGTAGTAGGTCCTTTGGTATTTTAATCCAATCATCTCCTTCCTCCGATGCTGTCTTCCCGTCGCCTTTTTGTAGTATCCACTCTGCAAATTCAGCGATCTTTTATTTTTGTATTGGATCATCTGACAAACACTTTAGCTGCATGTTTTTTGTTAGCTCAAATATTTCAAAGTGCTTCCATAGGTACAACCCTTTGGTTGAAGCATTAACTATCTGCTCTCTCCTTCCCTTTGTTATAACTGGTAGGATTTGTCTGAAGTCACCTCCTAGTACCACCGTCATCCCACCAAATGGTTTTTCATCGCTGTTTCCGTTTGTGCAGCTGAGAATGTCTCTAAGGATTTTATCTAGCGCCTCAAAGCAATGTTTCCACAAATTTTGAGAACCTTCAGCACAAAAATTAAATCAAAACTAACGCTTATGCTTCCACACATGTTGGTGTAGGCGGAAGCTTTTTTAGTTCTGACCGTGGGTTTGGTGTAGGCGGAAGATTTTTTTTAATACTCTTGAGCAGGATTTTAAATTTGAGAACTCTTGGTTTTGATTTCAAAAAGTTCAGATTCGTGCCGTCCTGCGGTCCCATCATCCAACCTAGCGATTTACTCCCTCTATACCGGTTTATAGGATGCAATTTCAAAACCAGGTTTTATCAAGAATAAGCAACAATTAACATTAATTAAGAGCAATTAATGTTGGGTTTTGGCTTTTCCCCAAAACAATAAGCAAACCGATTGGGTTTGGGCTTCCCCTAATTAATGCTGGCATTAAATATGAGAGTGCTAATTGGATGAAATATTAGGGAGATAGATTTTGCATGGCCAATCCCCATTCACCTAGGTCCCAGAGATTTGCCAAATGCATCCTGTAAACCGGTATGGAGGGAGTATGTTGAGAGACAGGGAGTCTAGGGAGCGACATAACAAGCAGTTTTAGCCGGGCAAATGGATCGTTTGCAGCGGCCTTGGGCGGCGATCATGGCGGCGGTGGGCCTGGTGTGGGGCGCCACCAACGCGCTGATGCGCTGGGGCGCGCTCATAGCATGCATATGGTCAAGACTTCAAAATAATCATATACCTTTCTCTTATTTTGTGACTACATGAGTATGTCATGTATATAAAGTCATGGTTTGAGTTGAGATCAACCCCATCAAGCTCATCAAGAAACCCTCTTAATAGGGTGGTAACTCAAGTAAAGATAAAAGCTTGAACCTACATTGCCAACACTTTTGCTCTTTTTAAAATAAGGTCTCCTTTCGTAATTGCATTCCATCTTCGGCACTAAAACTCGAGTATTCACTTAGAGGTAACACTGGTCACCTAACCAATGTCACCGAAACCCACTTCGGACAAGGATTGACGTTTCAGTTGTAATCAGAGTGAGATTTTAATTTCCTCAAATTTACTCTATTTACTCTTGTATAAAACCATTTCCAAGTTTCCAAAAAGGCCAGATTGTTCAAAAGACCAAATCATTAAAGTGGAAAAAAAGGACACAAGATCAAATTGTAGAATTATGAGATTGGCGTAGTTGTTGGGTGTATTATTGAGCCTCATGAGCGAGTATATATATCAATATATCAAAGCTGACCCGGTTAGCCTTCCTCCCATTGCCTCCACGTCACCACTTTTCTGGGCCGTCCGATCGACGGAATGGACGGCTCAGATTGAGCCACGTCGCCCCACACTGTTCTAACAACAGTGTTGCACTTCTACAGTGCGCGCGGTACTCCGAACCGTCGATCTTCAATCGGACGATCACCAGACAGTCCGCGCGACATTTTACAAAAAGCGTCCTCACTTATCTGGAAATGACGAAGCGGTCCCACCCTTTGCACGCGGATGGACCTACCTGCAAATTGCAGAAACTGCAGGGATTTGTTTGCAAAACGGCCACATCCCACGTTCTCCTTCCTCTCTCCCGCGCGCGGCCGAGCTCGCCGCGGCCGCCGACGCGCTCCTCCCTCGCCATGCTGCTCCCCTCTCAGATCGAAGGGCACGATGACCTCCGCCGTCGTTTCCCCTTGCTCCTCGCCGACGAACGGCTGCCGGGACGCCGCCTGGGCGCCGCAATCGTCGACGCAACTGCCGTCGTCCGCCGCCGCCATTTCGCTCGCCGCCGGCGAGCCCAGCCACCAAATGGCCCGGCGCTCCGCCTCTCCTGCCCCCCCCCACCACCTCGCGCGCCTCCGCGCAATCTCAGGCCTGCGCGCGCGCAGTCGCGCTCGAGCCGAGCAGCGCGGCCGCTGCCGCCGCCGCCGGCCGACGTCACGCGGTGACGCCAGCCTGGGCCCGCTGGCAGATTTCTTTTTCCTTTTCCGTTTTCACAAATACAGAAAAAAAAAATTTGAAAAAAAAATCTACGATTCGAAATGATGCAAACAATCTGCCAAAAAACAAAGTAATTCATTACAATATGTCAACATTTTTCGAATTGAACGAATTTCGTTACTTCCCACACAAAAGTTTTTTTTTTTTAAAAGGATTGTACTCACTTCAGAAATTAAGAAATGTTAAAATCTACGAAATTTTCAAACCTTCCGCGATAACTAATAATTGCCCTTTTTTTTTGAAGATTTACTATATTTGTTGTCCACATAATTTTCCTGTTTTCCCACCTACGAGAAAAAAAAACTCCAACGGTTTCCCAAATTTTGATCACACCGATCGCGGTATGCCACCGCGCAAAATTTGACAACTGTATTACCTATTACGAAATTTGTATATATTTTCAGTAAAACTTAGCTGAATTATTCACGCCGACAATTGTTTCCCCAAGCATAATAGCCAAATTAATTACATTGCCAATCAAAGCTACATAACTTTCCAATTCGACAAATTTTCGCAATCTAGACAATTTCGAAACACAAACACTCCTTGCATTCGAACGATTCTCAAATATACGTAATTTTTAAACGGCGCCGATTTTAAATTTGAATTTTTCTACACGGGTGCGGCGGTGCCGCCGCACCAAATTTACCTAGTATAGATATATAAGTGTCATCTTGCAGTACAAGTCAAGTTAGGATTGTACAAAAACATATCCTATCTCTATCTTATACTATCATAACAAACATATATGTCATAATCTAACACAAATCCTGCCATCATAGTTACGTACTCCCTCAGTTCCTAAAAATGCTAAAAAGGCTTACATTTAGAATTAGAAACGGAGGAAGTACTATTTTTTTTTTTCAGTGGGATCATAATTCTGTACTTGTTGTCAAGGAAAAATCATGTACAACAAAACTGTCACAAGTGAAATTAGCAACTTGTTGGTTGAGAGAGAAAAAAAAGTACTATTGAAATTACGAGAGCAGAGAGAGCTCGTCGCCACTCAGATCCGTCGCGTCCGAGCGAGCATGGCCACGGCGGCGTTGGGAGGCGACGCGGCGAGCATGGTGGCGGTGGGCCTGGTGTGGGGCGCCACCAACGCGCTGATGCGCCGGGGCGCGCTCGTCTGGGACCACGCTCCCGCTCCATCCCCGCCGGCTCCGGCGCCGCTCGGCGGTGAGCGGACCTCCTCCTGACGTGGCAGTACTCGGCGCCCTTCCTTGCCAACCTCTCCGCATCCTCCGCTTTCTTCCGCCTCCTCGGCGACGCCCCCATCTCCTGATCTCCGTTGCCGTGCCCGTCACCAACGCCACCACCTTTGCCGCCACCGCCGTTGCCGCCGCGCTCATCGGGGAGGCCACCCGCGCCGCGCCCGCCGCGCTTGGCACCGCGCTCATCGTCCTCGGCGTCTGGGTCTGCATCTCCTAGCTTGCTTAGCCCGTCTACCACTTCCAGGAAGCAGTAGTGAAACTGTCTGTAGGATTTGTCTGTACTCTGTACACATAGCAAGACCTTGTGGCATCGTCTAGCTCACAGTGTTCATCTTTCTTCAAAGTTGTCTGTAGAAATTGGTCTACTTGTGTAATTGCTTCGAATTCAGTCTACTTGTTCATCCCATGTACCTTTTGATGCTAAAATGCAGGCTGTTTGTCATCTTTTCCTTCAGCAATTTTGCTTTGTTCTTTTAGAGCCAGATAGGAAACTTGGTAATTGTATCACAAATATGCTGAAGCATCGTATCTTTGCCATGTTTGTGTGTTAGTGCGGATTGGATGATTTATTTAGGCGCATTCAACCAACAATTTGTGTGTTGCCAGGAAGGTTCTTTGTTATAGCTGCTAATAGCAACGGTGATTGTACTTCTGCAGGTCCATTCCCGAATGCTCTGTTTGAGACCACCGGAGTGCTATACCTGGTTACTCCTACTCCATCTGGAACTGGAAGGATAACTCTCTGTTTGACTAGGACTACATGCTTAATCCTAAGAAGGTATGTTTTTCTTCTAGTTTTGACGTATGATCATCGGGTGCATCTCCAACCCTGACACCACTTCCCATGCTAAACTATGGCATCAGTTTGCCAGCTGCTTCCGTTCCAGCTTATCTTTCTTGATATTTAATTCCAGCAAGAAAATAAATTGTCAAAAAATATGTGTGCCAGATGATTGAAACTTGTTGGCTTTCGCCCAAGATCAACTATATGGAAATGAGAAGCACAAAAGGGTAGGGCATTTTCTCTAGTATTTTCTTCATGTTCAAGATATATAGCAAGGCTTGGGTTTGTAAGTACCCATTCTATCCAGATCAGCAGGATACTGACTCAACTTTCTCGATTTCGTCTTCGACTAAAACATTGTCTTGACTCTGAAAGTACTTTACCCACATAATCACGGTGTACTCCACGCGGAAACTTAGACTACAAGAATAGTACTCCTCCATGTCTTCACATTAACAGACATATATCTTCTAACTTGGCAAAAACTGCAAGACTCTAAACTATGACAGTGCAATAATAATTCCTAATTCTCAAGACAATACGTAGCATACATATGATATATGATGCTAGTTACAAACTCAGACAATGTGTTACTCCAATAAAACGTCATTAATCCCGAGATTCACGCTTCTTCCTGTCCGTCATTGGTTGTGGTGCTTGCACCTCACAGGTTATCGTGTAGTTGTAGTAGGGTGGGATGTGAGACCTCCATGCAAGAGCTTCAAATTTCCCAGGTGGTAGTGTACCACCACATCCTAAGATAATGTCTTGCACACTGATCTTGGGACTTCCTCACCGGAATCTAACTGACGATGGTTGCAAACCAAGAAGTTGCTGCTCCACCCCAATCGCCAATAATACACCGGTTCATCTTCCGCAAACAAAGAATTGGGTCCTTGTCTGACATAAGGAAGTGCGTCTGTTTATATGCTCTCATGCATTCAAGAATTGTGCGCCAAAATCGAGAATTGAAGTTATCTCTCACTATCCCAGCAATGATACGCGCGATTGTGAAACATTGTCTCTGTTCCAAAGCGATCTCCATGGCCATCGTTGCCAATTTTGGCTCCTCATCTGGGTTTGTGCTTCCGAATACAAGCGACTTAAAAAAATACCAATAGGCTTCTTGAGGCAGATAGTCCAATCGGAGTGCTTCTGTTGTTCCCAGACACACAATTCTATCTGATCGACTGGTGATTATAATTTTATTCCCACCACATGGTGTCATGCAGGCTGCGGAAGATTTCAGACTTCTCCATGCTTCCTCCTTAATGTCGCCAGCTATTTCAACAATAATCAACAACCTGTTTTGAGAAGCACAATTCTGATGTTTGACTAGACCATTAATACTGTTCCCTTTCAGGTCGATTACTCCATCCATGAGACTACCTTCTGCAAAGAAGAGGATCATCGAGAAGCGATTGCGCATACTGTCATCCCTACAGACATACTCAACAAGAGTGCTCTTCCCTACTCGTATTGGACCAACAATCGGAAGTACAGCAAATCTGGAGTAGCACCGGAACACAGCAAAAAATTCAGGATGCGTTGCTTTTCCGTTTGGCGACCAAACATGCAATTATCCAAGAACAAATATGCGCCATAAGGTTGGCGGACTATCCGAGGATACAACTTCAAGAAGAAAAGAAATTCCTTCATACCAGCCATGGTGTCTTCAAGGGTGTCAACCACCCGTTGGAGTTCTTCTTGTATGTTGTTGTTTGTACCAAACAACTGTGCTTCTCTGTTGCAGATAGCACTGCCGGTGCGAGAGAACGGAGCGTTTGGATGGACTGAATTTAGTCAGTGCAGAAGAGTGGCTCGACCCCCATCCTTCTCCTTGTTCTTTTCCTCCTCATCGTCAATGGCTGAAATTTCAAGGCATCAAGAATGTAGTGGCCTCTGTACATTCCTTGCCTCAACAGCTTGAGCTGACGGAGCATCCCTGGTTGGTGATGTGCCGCCCTCTGCCTCCTCGACAACGGTGTCAATTCTCAGTACTGCTCTCTCTAGCCTCTGGAGAATCATGCCGATGCCAGGCTGCTGCTGGAAGTACTTGTTAATCACGAATGACGCGACCTGTTGAAGAGGTCGCCACGACTGCAGAGAACAGGATATCCATTGCAAACCTTCTCTACTCGAGCACTGGCACGTCGATGGAGGGAGTGATAGTAGTAGTGTTTCGGGTGTTGCTCGTTTTTGACTTGGGACTCGGAGATGTTTCTGAATTTAAGGTGAACCTAATGCTGGAGCCTGGATGGATCAACACGGTATGATGTGCCCAATGAGGTGAGAGTCTTCACTATCGTGTGGAATTGAGCTGTTGCTAGTCTTCCACTGACTTGACTCTTGAATGTCATGCAACTTCACTGAAATACTGGTGTAATATTCAGTATGACTTGGTGATGGGATAGTTGGATGGTGACCCACATGTTTAGGAAATTTCTTGCCAACTAACCCCCTTAAATGCACATTTTTTCTTTTGTTTTGGAGGTGTGCGCCTCTTTTTTTTTCTTGTGTGAAAGAAAGAATACTTTTAGGATGTTATGACCCTTTCATATTTCATTGTTCAGTTTTAACTTTAACTCGTGGTAGTCTCAAATCACAATATTAAGAAAGCTTTTTCAATAATATGAACTTAACACTATCAATTTCACTAATACAATCCGTATATTGCAGCTGTGGTGGATGAGACACGGAGTGGAAAGAAACCAAGCCATTTTTTCTACTGGAGGATATATGAATTTTGGCAGAGGAGTAAGTCACACTAAGGTGGGGTTGCTGGATGTGTGCTCAAGACTTTCTTGGGATTTTGGGTCCAGGCTCAAGACTTTCTACTCTCAATCGCTGCAATGTGGTGAAAGAAAATACATATTCTCGTGTTTGTTCAGACTTTTCAGTGCTCTGTTAGCATAATTATCCGTACTTAAAAGGCACCTTCTTTTGCGTACAAACGCTACCCACTATATGTGACTGCTACACCTTACTGCTCTGCGCCGGCGACGGCGACAAATCCTGTGAGAGGTGGAGGAGGCGCCGGCAGTGGGCTCGCGCCCCTCCTAACCATGGCGCTGCCGGCGAGCACGTGCGCTCTTCAACAGCCAGGGCCAGCCCACACCACAGCTGACCCCCTCGCCATGCCTTCCCAGCCCTCCGACCCGGCGCTGGCCCCAGGCGTTCCTGCCGCCGGCTGGCCATTTACCTTGCAGTGAGATCCAGGTACGGCACCTCTCCCCTGCTAGTTAGATCCCTGCTTCTCCAATGTGCGTGTAGTGCTGAACCCTTGTTCTTTCGGTAACAACCGAGAGGGCTCTCTGCTGACAGTTCGACTTGAGTTTGCATGCAGTGTTTACATAGCAATTTCTGATAAGCTTGTAGTTACCATCAGTTTCTGTATCGTCAAACATTTCTCGGTAACTTCTTTGCCACTGGGTGCAAAGCAGATTACAATTTTTTACACTGTTGACCAGGGAATATACACCATTAGGAATTATTAAGATACAACATTAGTTATGCAGAGTCCTCCAGCTCTGAGTAGGTCCATAGGCATAGCCGGTACATATTCATGGTAGATTCAGGTAGATTTGTTTTTCTTGAATCATTAATGTCATGAATGTAGATCAGCAGCTATTGTCAGCTCCACATATTAGCAATCCTGAACAAGATAGCATCTAAGTAGTATCTGATGGAGTACGAAAAACAGATGCAGTGTTAACTGACTATTTTGTCCTTTTCACCTTCTCCACAATTAGTGAAGTCTCTGTTCCCACATCAGCATATAGCATGAGTTCCACCTAAATATCTGAATCAGTGATTCTTGTTCGAGCTTGTGCTATGTATTTTATGGGAACATGATCATTTATAGACCGTCTAAGTTGAACGAACGCAGTGGTTACACGAGAGTTGTCTACCTGAATCTGTGCTAGCATTATTGCATATTAGATAAGCTGCTGTGTAGTTTGCTTGTATGTCATTTTTGGCCTTTGTCCATTGCTACTGGAAATAGAACACGGATTGCAAAATCCAATCTTTTTCTTTCTCTCTATTGATTTATCGGATTTGGCTTGTTCGACTTCTCATGAAATGGGATGATAAACAAGAAACTAGCAGCTTAATTTTATCTTTATCGTTTCCTCCTCACCGCAGCTTCAGTTTGTGCCGCTACTCTCATTCCTGCTTATCTTCCTAATCTTTATACACAGCAAGAAAGAAAATAGAAACCTTTTGGCTTTCTCCTAAGGATCAAAATCTCAATGTCACAGCACCTTTGAGAAACACAGCACATTTGAGAAGCACAGCAAATTTGGTGGCATTTTTCTCTACTCTTTTGTTCATGTGCAGGGATTACAAGGCATATGTTTATTATACAGTACCCATAGTATCCAGATCAATAGGATATTGACTGGAAGTACTCAGCTTTATAAATACAACTTGTCTTGGACTCTCTTTTAACCGACAATGCAAACAATGTCTTGACTCCCAAAGTACTTACCCAACACAAGCTCCACGTTCTCAGCATGCCAATACTTGTACTACTAATATACTACTACATGCCTACACGCTGGTAGACACATATGTTAACTAACCTGGCAAGACTCCTAAATGAAGTGTAATAATATTTCCTAATTCACAAGATAAGGCTGTAGTACACACGATGTGAGTCACAGATAGTGTGTTACTCAGATCAAATGTTCTTCATCCTGATGCACGCGTATCTTCCTTCCCACTGTAAGTTGTGGTGCTTGCATCTTACAGCTAGCCGTGTAGTTGTAGTAGGGCGGTATTGGAGACCTCCATGCAAGAGCCTCAAATTCTCCACAGGGTAGTGTACCGCCACATCCTAAGAGAATGTCCCGCACACTGATTTTAGGGACATTCTCATCGGAACCTGACTGATGATGCTTGCAAATCAAGAAGTATCTGTGGCTCTTCACCAATCTCCAATGGTACACCGGTTCATCTTCCCGTAAACGAAGGTTTGGGTGCTGGTCAAACATAAGGAGATGTGTCTGTTTACACGGTCTCACACATTCAAGAATTGTGCGCCAAAATCGAGCGTTGAAGTTATCTCGCAGTATCCCAGCAAGGATATGCGCGCTTGTGAAACATTGTCTCTGTTCCAAAGCGATCTCCATGGCCATTGTTGCTAGTTTTGGATTCTCATCAGGGTTTGTGCTTCTGAATACAAGCGACTTGAAAAAGTACCAATAGGCTTCTTGAGGCAGATAGTTCAGTCGAAGCGGTTCTGTTGTTCCCAGACTCACAATTCTATCTGATCTACTGGTGATTATAATTTTGCTCCCCCCGCATGGTGTCATGGAGGTTATGGAAGATTTCAGCCTTCTCCATGTCGGCTCGTTAATTTCCTCAGCTATTTCAAGAACAATCAGCAATCTGTTTTGAGAAGCACAATTCTCATGTCTGACTTTGATATTGCTTTCTCTCAGGTCAATCACCCCTTCATCTTGAGACTGCCTTCTGGAAAGTAGAGGATCATCGAGAAGCGATCACGCACGGTCTCATCCCTACAGACATGCTCAACTAGAGTGCTCTTCCCTACTCTTATTGGACCGACAATCGGAAGTACAGCCAAATCCAGTGTACCACTGGGACGCAGCAAGAAATTCAGGACCCGTTGCCGTTCCGTTTGGCGACCAAACATGCAATTGTCCAAGATCAAATATGTTCCGTGAGGTTGGCGGAGTATCCGAGGGTACAACTCCAAGAAGAAAAGAAACTCCTTCAAGCCATCCATGGTGTCTTCAAGGGTATCAACCATCCGTTGCAGCTCTTCCCTCATGTTGTTGTTTGCACCAAACATCAGCAACGATGCCTCTCTGTTGCAGCTACTGCTGCCAGTGCCAGAGAAACAGAGCCGTTTGGCTGGACTACATCTAGACAACACCAGCGATGAGTGACTCACCTCCTCCTCGCCGAGGGCTGCTTGGAATCTCACGGCATCGAGCACGTAGCGGCCTCTGAACATTCCCTGTCTCAACATCCCGAGCTGACGGAGCATCCCCTGGTTGGTTATGTCCCGCCCCTCTGCCTCCTCGACGACGGTGCCGATTCTCAGCACAACTCTCTCCAGCCTCTGGAGGATCCTGTCGATGCCAGGCTGCTGCTGGAAGTATTTGGTGATCAGGAACGACGCCGACCTGCTGATGAGGTCGCCGACGATGCGGAGACGAGGATATCCATGGGCGTGAACCTCCTCTGCTCGGAGCACCAGTGGTGTATTGATAGAGGGATAAGTTTAATTAGCAATGAGTGAGACTACCTATATGGGATTCAAGTCTTGGGGGGCGTTGTTCGATTTTGACTGGAGGACCCGGGCATGTGCTGTGTGTGGAAGATCTGAAGGTGACAGCCTGACTGCGTCATAGTTAGCACTAGTACCAGTTTAATGGGACGGCTGCTAGCCGTGTTTGACTCGAGTGTTCAGTTTTGACCGTTCATGAGATCTGAATTTAGCCGTTTTGGCCGTCTGTCTAGAAGGTATTTTGGGTTTCTTTGGGACGAATCTACTTTCAGAAACGTTGCCGCCTGCAAAGCTAATGCGCCTGGGATCCATGATTCCTTACTTGCGCAGTTTGATTTATCGGTCTATGACTTGCATATAGTGTCGCGCTCCTGGCGAGGCCCCTCGGGCCTCGGCGATGATATCTTGCATATTGTGCTCGACTCCAAGGATGCCAAAAGTATGGTTTTTTGTATGAACTATGTAAGGCTTGTTGTTTATGAACTATCCACTTGTGCTACGTGTAAGAGACATGATACCCATCTGTAGTTATATGTGTAAGATATGTGATAATTATACAATGTTGTGATGTGTTTTTGGCACTTGGAAAGTAAACGATGTCATGTTCTGCATATGATTTTCCAGATTTTTTTTATTGTCGCGTTTCTATCATGACCTTTTTCAAAATGTTTTACGTGTGAAAAGAAATGTACAAACATTCCAATATATAGACAACATGTTTTCATGCATTGCACACTTTCCAAACTCAACAAATTTATAATCTCATAGTGTGTACGTTCAAACGTGGTTTGGAATTTTGTAGCCATTAACTACACGGGTATGGGTATGGTATTGGTCTACCCGCCCATACCCTACCCATCGCAATCCTTAATGGGGTACATGCACATCCAAGCAGTTTTGACATTGAAGGCCATTTCAAACTCAGCACGGTTTTGGTATTTTCACCAATTCAATCCCTCCACTTGAATACCTAAATCCAAATTAAGGTGGTTACTCTCCTTACGTTCCTATTTACATGGCATACACATATTTCAAGGTTCAAAGTTGACCATTAACTTGATCAACAACAACGTAGGTTATGTGCTTGAAAATTTAGTAGTGTCCAATTCGAAACACAAGTTTCCGACAGTAGCTTTTATGGCACATTTCGAACTGGAAATTACACCAATATTACACTGAAATTTCCTGACTCAAGAGTCAAGTCAGTGAACAGACTGAACAGTGAAGACTCAAGAGTCAAGCCAGTGAAGACTCGAGGGCCAAGTCACACACGGCAGTGAAGACTCACCTCAACTGGGACCGCATCGTAGCAGTCAAGAGGCTCACACTATGCAGTCCTGAGTCCCAAGAGTAATAACTGGCATCACTTTCTGCTCTTTATCTATCCCTCTTCCATCGAGTCGACAAGTATCACCATCAAGCAGGTCGACCTCAAATGGAAATCCTGTTCTCTGCAATTGTAGGTGACCTCGTCAGCAGGTCGGCGTCGTTCGTGATCAGCAAGTACTTCCAGCAGCAGCAGCCTGGCATCGACACGATTCTCCAGAGGCTAGAGAGAGTTGTGCTGAGAATCGACACTGTTGTCGAGGAGGCAGAGGGGCGGCACATCGCCAACCAGGGGATGCTCCGTCAGCTCAAGCTGTTGAGGCAAGGAATGTACAGAGGCCACTACATTCTCGATGCCTTGAGATTTCGAGCCGTTGGCGAGGAGGGTGATGGGGGGTTGAGCCACTCATCTTCTGCACTGTCTAAGTTCATTCCAGCCAAACGTCTTCGGTTCTCTCGCAGCACCAGGAGTGGTACCTGCAGCAGAGAAGCGCAGTTGTTCGGTGCAAACAGCAACATACAAGAAGAGCTGCAACGGCTGGTTGACACCCTTGAAGACACCATGGCTGGCATGAAGGAATTTCTTCTCTTGTTGAAGTTGTATCCTAGGATACTCCGCCAACCTTACGGCGCATATCTGCTCTTGGACAATTGCATGTTTGGTCGCCAAATGGAACGGCACCGGTCCTGAATTTCTTGCTGCGTTCCAGTGCTTCTCCAGATTTGGCTGTCCTTCCCATGGTTGGTCCAATAAGAGTAGGGAAGACCACTCTTGTTGAGAATGTCTGCAAGGATGAGAGTGTGCGTGATCGCTTCTCGATGATCCTCTTCTTTCCAGAAGGCTGTCTAAGAGATGAAGGAGTGGTCGACCTGAAAGAGAAAAATATAAATGGTCTAGTCAAACATCGGAATTGTTCTTGTCAAAACAGATTGCTGGTTATTGTCGAAATAGCTGAGGACATTAACCAGGGCACATGGAGAAGGCTGAAATCTTCCATATCCCACATGACTCCACGTGGTGGGAGTAAAATCATTATCACCAGTCGATCAGATAGAATTGTGAGTCTGGGAACAACAGAAGCACTTCGATTGGATTATCTGCCGCAAGAAGCCTATTGGTATTTATTTAAGTCGCTTGTATTTGGAAGCACAAACCCTGACAAGGAGCCAAAACTGGCAACAATGGCCATGGAGATCGCTTTGGAACAGAGACAATGCTTCACAAGCGCGCATTTCCTTGCTTGGATACTGCGAGATAATTTCAATGCTCGATTTTGGCGCACAGTTCTTCACCGTGTGAGAGCATGTGTACGGACACATCTCCTTATGTTTGACCAGCACCCAAACCATCGGCTGCAGGAAGATGAACCAATGTACTATTGGAGAATGGAGAAGGGCTGCGAATATTTCTTGATTAGCGAGTATCATCAGTCAGATTCCAGTGAGGAAGTCCCTAGGATCAGGATGCGGGACATTCTCCTTGAATGTGGTGGTACACTACCCCGTGGAGAATTTGAGGCTCTTGTATGGAGGTCTCGCCTACCGCCCTACTACAACTACACGATAAGCTGTAAGATGCAAGCACCACAAGTGACAGTGGGAAGGAAGAAGCGCGTGCATCAGCAGGAAGAACATTTGATTTGAGTAACACATTCTCTGTGAATCAATACTGTATTTAGGAGTCTTGCCAAGTTTGTTAACATATATGTCAGTTAGTTTGTAGGAAGTTAGGAACCAGGCATGGAATCGTCGCATCCTAGTAGTACAAGTGTTTGCAAGTCGAGTATGTTGTGGTTGTGTTTTGGTAACTACTTTCAGAGTCAAGGCAATGTTTCCATTGCCAGTTAACTTCGATTCCAAGATTTGTTTTCATAAAGTTGAGTACGTGAGCCTGTATACTATTGTATACTATGGGCACTATATAAATCTATGCCTTGTAATAATCCTTGAACATGAGCAAAAGAGTAGAGAATTTTCTGTGTTTCTCAGCTGTGTGTGACTTTGACCCTTGGGCGAAAACCAACAACTTTCAATTTCTCTTGTCACATTTAATTTTCAGTGACAGATTCTTTTCTTAATGGGTTTAAAAATTAGAAAGATAAGCTGGGATAAGAGTAGCGGCATTACCTGAAGCTCAGGGGCGGTGAGAAGGTAACAATAAAGATAAAATTAAGTTGTTGGCTTCTTTTCTATCATCCTATTAACTAAGCAGCCTTTTCCATCTTTTGACTCGAATTAAAAAGGATTTGAAATTAACAGGGAGAAAGAAAAAAATATTGAATTTTGCTATCCGTGTTCTAGTTCCAACAGCTAGCAGCTGACAAATGCCAAAAGTGTGGTACAAGCAAATTACATGCGAGCTTCTATTATGGGTTTGAATAGCCAAGTCTTGGGTACTCTATCAAAAAAGAACATGTTGTCCATTGAGAAGTTTGACAGTCTAAGAAACGATTATGCTTTCCATAAATTACATAACACAAGCTTGAACAACGGATATTTAGGTGAAACTTATGCTATGAAACTTTATTAATAGAGGAGAAGGTGAGCAATGACAAAATAATTGGTTAACACTGCATCTGTTTCTCATGTCAGATACCTAAATGCTATTGTTCTGAATTGCTAAAACGATAACTAGACAACAACCGCTAATCCGCATTCATGAATTAAGAAAGAAAAACCTCAAAGTCGCAGCTAGCTGAACTTACCATCAGTACTTAATTACTCATAAGGCTATTGCCTATGGACCTCCTCAGACGATTATGCATTCGTAATTTACCATCAGTTACTCCAAACGGGTTATATCCCCTGGTAGAATGGTGTAAACAAGTGTAATTTCCTTTGTACCTAATGCAGAAACTGCGAGTTTATCAGAACTTGCTATGTAAATGCTGCTGGTAAACTTCAAGTTCGTCTGAATATATTGAGCACAGCAGTGAACAGCACACAGAACTAACAATGGGTTGATCATGACTGCTGCAGAAGGCTTATAAAGATGAGTCATCTGTCAGTGAAAACCCATCTTCTGTTTCTGAAAGAGCAAGGGCTCAGCAGCCAGCACTACAGGAACTACCCCATTGGAAAAGCACGGCCGGGGTCCCTTATTATATGGCATATCCATACCTTAATAACCTAAACTGGACTATGTTGTTGCTTGAATGGGGGCGCTGCGTTACCTGGATCTCAAGGGAGGCATTTTTAATAAGATTTCAGACAATTGTGCAGTACCAATCCAACCATCGAGGCTGAGGTTGGATAAGAAAAATATCCGTTCTGTTATCTGGAAAGAAATTATTGCTCCACCCAAGCGGTGTCCGTTTGTTGGCACTTAAAAAATTCCTGTCAAACAAAATAGAGCTGAGTTTAGTATAGCCAAATGTCGAATTTGCGAGAAATATCTTGCCTGAAACCCTTTTCATACCATAGTCTTTGTAAACCAAAATTTATACAGTAGAGATACTACTTTCCTCAACAAGAAAAACAATCAACGAGTGTTTTCATTGTTTTGCGGTCAGGATTCAACCAAGAAGAATGCTGCTAATTAAGAAGCACTGACAAATTTTAACAAACAGGAGAATATTTTGTATTACTGCAGATCGAGAGAAGAAAAGCAAAGCAATTATGATTCTTGGAGCTGATGGCTGCCCAAGCACCCAAAAGCCTGTGACATCACAAGGATGAATGCCTTTGTCAAAAGTCAATCCTCCAGTCAAAAAACAGCTCGCTTTGTGGATCATCAATTCAGCATCCAACCACCCTCACCAACCCACTTCATGCATAACTTACAAACAAATAATCACAGTAACATTTCATTGTACGGCATCAAACAATTTAATTTTAGACTTACTGGTGCACAATATTAGTTGATTACGATTTACAAAAAAAATAGGCAACTAGGAGTAAGAATTAGCAAAAAGAATTACAGGTCAGTATCTGCCATAGATTTGCCATGACTATATGGAGATGTATAGAATAAAATAATATAAAGATAAGAAACGCAAGTTGTGCTGTTTTGATATAGATTGGCAACGAGGAGCGCAGTCAGACTAGTGGCAAACTGGCAACTAAATTCCAGACGTTAGGTGCACTCAAAAGGTGGCAGGACACCACATCATATGAAGTGGTGATCCAGCGCTAGGCTAACCGTCACCTTCAAATCTTCCATCCAGAACACATGCCAACAACACCACCAAAACTTGATGCCCAATTAGTACCACTCATTGTTATCTTATCTTCTTCCAAGTTGAGGAGGTTGACAATCAATGGATATCCTCATCTCTGCAATCGTAGGCGACTAGTCAGCAGGTCGGCGTCGTTCGTGATCAGAAAATACTTCCAGAATCAGCCTGGCATCGACAAGATTCTACAGAGGCTACAGGGTGTTGTGATGAGAATAGAAATCGTCGTGGAGGAGGCAGAGGGGCAGCACATCACCAACCAGGGGATGCTTCGTCAGCTCAAGATGTTGAGGCAAGGCATGTACAGAGGCCACTACATTCTCGATGCCTTGAGATTCCAAGCTGCCCCTGACGAGGTGAAGGGGGAGCAGGAGATGACCCACACATCATGTGCACTGTCTAAATTCAGTCCAGCCAAACGGCTTCGTTTCTCTCGCACCCTCTCTGGTAGCAGCAACAGAAATGCACTGTTGTTTGGTATAAACAGCAACATGCGAGAAGAGCTGCAACGGATGGTAGACACCCTTGAAGACACCATGGCTGGTATCAAGGAATTTCTTTTCTTCTTGGACTTGTATCCTCGGATTCACCGCCAGCCTTACGGAGCATATTTGATCTTGGATAATTGCATGTTTGGTCGCCAAACGGAAAAGGAACAGGTTCTGAATTTCTTGCTCCGTCCCAGTGCTACTCCAGATTTGGCTGTACTTCCGATCGTTGGTCCAATACGAGCAGGGAAGAGCACTCTTGTTGAGTATGTCTGTAGGGATGAGAGTGTGCGTGACCGCTTTTCGATGATCCTCTTCTTTCCTGAGGGCACTCTCAAGGATGAAAGAGTTATTGACCTCAAAGGGAACAATATTAATGCTCTAGTCAGACAACAGAATTGTGCTCCTCAAAGCAGGTTGCTGATTATAGTTGAAATAGCCGACGACATTAACGAAGGTGCATGGAGAAGTCTGAAATATTCCGCAGACAGCATGGCACCAGGCGGTGGGAGCAAAATCATAATAACCAGCCGGTCAGATAGAATTGTGAATCTGGGAACAACAGAAGCACTTCGACTGGACTTTCTCCCTCCAGAAGCTTATTGGCATTTTTTTCAAGTCGCTTGTATTCGGAAGCACAAACCCTGATGACCAGCCAAAACTGGCAACAATTGCCATGGAGATCGCTTTGGAGCAGAAACAATGCTTCACAATCGCACATATCATTCATTGCTGGGATACTGAGAGATAACTGCAATTCTCGATATTGGTGCACAATCCTTGAATGTATGAGAGCATAGAAACAGACACACTTCTTTATCGCTGACAAGCACCCAAACCTAAGTATGCAGGAAGATGAACCGGTGTGGAGATTGGCGAGGAGCAGCAAATACTTTTTTGTTCGTGACTATCATCAGTCAGATTCCAGTGAGAAAGTCCCCAAGATCAGTTTCCGGGACATTCTCTTAGGGTGTGGTCGTACACTACCCCGTGGGAAATTTGAGGCTCTTGAATGGAGGTCTCGCATACCACCCTACTACAACTACACGATAACCTGTGAGGTGCAAGCACCACAACCTACGGCGGACAGGAAGAAGCGTGTATCTCGGGACGAAGGACGTTTTATTTGAGTAACGTACACATTGTCTGTGAGTCTGTAACTAGCATCATGTATATGCCAATTATTGTATTGGGAATTAGGGATTATTATCGCATTGTCTTAGTTTAGGAGTCTTACGGCTCTTGCCAAGTTAGTTGACATATATGTATGTTAATATGACACATTGTAGTATAAGTTTACGCGTCGAGTACACCGTGCTTGTGTGTGCGTAAAGTACCTTCAGTGTCAATGCAATGTTTGAGTTGATGGTTAAGTCAGAGTCGAAGTCAAAAACTAGAAAGTTGAGTATAGGTGATCGGGATACTATAGGTACTATATCTATACTATAATATGCGTAGATGCCGTGATGGTACGTTCGTGCGGTAGGTGGTGGTACGTCGTCCGTCGTTTCTACGTCGTTTCCCGTCCGACCTCCTGTATGACGAGCGATCGTTTCCTACGCGTACGTGTTTCTGTTTGACTCCAAGTTATTGGGCTTGGCCCAATTTGATCCGTCTCACGGAACGTGGATAATAAAGGTCCTAGCAGCTAACTGATCGATCCACCCTAAAAAAAACTAGCTGATCGATCCAAACAATGTAGCTAACTGATCCACCCCTAAAAAAAAGAACTAGCTGATCGATCCAAACAATGTAGCTAACTGATCCATCCGCACCTGAATGAATTAATCGGACAATGTATGTAGAAACATTCATTTTTAGAATGACCATTTTTAAAGTTCAAACATTTTTTAAAATATCTGAATGATTTTAAAATTCGATTTTCTAAAATATGAACTATTTTAAATTTTAATTGTTTGAAAATTTGAAATATTTTCCAATCTGATCCATTTTTTAACATAAAACTTTTTAAAAAAATCGGAACCATTGCAAAAAGTAAGATCCATTTTTTAAGTCAGAACCATTTTCAACATATGAAACCATTTTTTAAAAAACAATACCATTTTCAAAAACTGGAACCATTCTTTACCATTTTTCAATTGGAACCATTTTAAATACGGAAACCATTTTGATGTCCGAACCATTTTAAAAAATGGAACCATTTTTTTCAAAATCGGAACCATTTTTCAAAAAATTGGAAACATTTTCCACCAATTTTAAAAACAAGAAACCATTTTTAAAAGTGGAGAACCATTTTTAAGTCAGAACAATTTCGAAAATTGTAACCATTTTTCGAAAATTAGAACCATTTTTTACCAATTTCAAAAACCGGGAACCATTTTAAAAATCCGATCCACTTTAAAAAATCGGAACCGTCTTTAAAAATCGGGAACCATTTTAAAAAAAATTGAATCATTTTTTAAATTAAAACATTTTCTAAAATCAGAACCATTTTTCACCATTTTCAAAAATTGGGAACAATTTTTAAAAAGCGATTTTTTTTCAAATATCGGAACCATAATCAAAAATCCTTTTTCACATCAGAACCATTTTTCAAAAATCAAAACCATTTTCAAGAACCGGAACCATTTTCACAATTTCCAAAAATCGCAACCATTTTCAAAAATCGGTTTTTCATAAAATCTAAACAATTTCTAAGTCTCACCAATTTTCAAAAATAAATATTTTCAAATAGCTATTTTTTCGAAAAAATGGAAAGAAAAAAAGAAAAAGAACAACCAGAAAAGAAAAAGGGAAATCGAACCTAGAAAATGTGTGAAGTTGCACTGAAAAAAGGCGAAGGATTGTATAGGAAAAAAAAGAAAGGAGCATGAAAATGAGAAAATAAAAATTGTACATAAAAAAGCCAGCCTAGCTATGTTGCATCAGGAGTGCGTGTCGCGTGTATATGGGCCTGGCCCATAGAACGGCAGGGGGTACGCGGAGGATCGTAACGGACGCGGTACGCGTTATATAGGATTTGGCCTCGATCGTTGCTTGATCGCTAACCAAACAAAATAGAGTTACGCTCGTAGCATGAGAATCGGCCCAGCGGCTCAGCCCACCCAATCAACGTGCCTGGAACTCGATCAGCACTGACGCCTCAAAGCGCGTCGCATGCGGACGCGTTGGTATCTGGTTTGTGGCGATGGCCAGCGTCCAGACCTTTCTCCGGTGCTAGGAGGGGTGCATGATGGAGACCTGTTGGGCCCACCTCCATGCTCGATCGATAATCGATATGCACACAGCTAGCAATCCCAGCCCCGGCCACTGAATTTTGACTACACTACCGATCGGCTGGGCAAGGCAACTACTGTAGTTGTGCATGCTGCTGCAACTGTCTAAATTACTTGTTTTTCATCGGTAAGCTTCCACCCAGCGGCTGTGGCTCAATCTTTCCCTTCTTCGATTTCTGGCCATCCTCCGAAGGCTGGGTCCGGACAATACTTTTTGATTTTTTAGTGCAAATGTTTTGGCAGTGTTCATGGTCTCATGCAGATTGACTATTTAACATGCATACCGGATCAAGAATCCTGAATGGTAAACTACTATTTGATTCTAATTTCACTCGGACCATGATTCCGAATTTGGTTGCCACTTAAATTTGCATACCATGATACTAGGTCACACTTGCATTGTGATTTCTCTTTACCGATCATTTATACCGCTTTATTATCTTATACTTTTATAGATGTATGAATCATTTATTCATCAGCCCGTAGCAACGCACGGGCATTTTGCTAGTAAAGTTATAAACCCAAGCCTTGTAATATATCTTGAACATGAGGAAAAGAGTAGATAAAATGTCCTAAACTGCTTATGTTTCTCATGCTCATATTGTTTGATCTTGGGTAAAAGCCAACGAATTTCAATCCTCCGACACACATATTTTCTGACAAACAGTTTTCTTGCTAGAATTGAATATCAAGAAAGATAAGCTGGAGCAGGCAAACTGGTGCCATAGTTTAGCCTGAGTGGTGTGCTGGCGTAGTAGTGTGGTACCTGAGCCAGGCTTGGAGATGCAATCGATGAATACTGCAAAACTTAATGTTTTTGTGTTTTTTCTGGAGAAGAAAAACATACCTTCTTAGGATTAAGCATGCAGTCCTAGTCATACAGAGAGTTATCCTTCCAGATCATAGCCATGATCTTGTGTGCCGTGGAGTAGGAGTAACGAGGTATAGCACCCAGTTCCTCCAAAGCAGAGCATTCAAGTATGAACCTGCAAAAGTATGATCGCCATTCTTACTAGCTCATGTATCCATAGTCAGGCAGGGAACAAAATGGCCATAATCCAGGTTGTACCTCAAATAAATTGTTGCTTGAAGACATCATCCAATCTGCACTTACATGAAACAGAAAAGATACTATGCTTCCTGAGAACATGTTGGGAAAAGGGAGGCTATTTTTTACAAGAGGAACAGGGGAATTATGGTAACATGTTTAAATGCTGATCTTTCAAAATTACATTCTTATTCCTAGTTGAGTTGGACACAACGTACAATTAACATAAAGCGCAAACAGAAACTGATTCACAAATATGTATTCTTGGAATGCCACTTGATTTAGATAAGTTAATGAACAATACATGACCCAGAACCGAGAGATCCTATATTGGACATGAATGTCTCGATACAACAGCAGATCTGGAAAGTTGCAATCTTTGTGTGTATGTGTAGTGTAGGTTGTTCAGCACCTGTGTACTCTGGGTCAGCATCTTATTGACTCCCACGAAATACCATTACCAAGTTTCCTGTACTGCACTAAGAAAAGAAAGCAATATTTCTAAAGGGAAAGATGCCCAACCTAAAATTTAGCATCATAAGGTACATGTGATGAACTGAGAGATTTATACAGGTGGACCGAATTCGATACGATTATACAAGTTGACCAAATCCTACAGACAACCTCGAAGAAAGATGACTACTGTGAGCTAGATGGTGCAGCAAGAGGTCGTGCTATGTGAATTTGTGGACAGTTACACTACTGCGCTGCGTGCAAAGCAAATACAGTTCTTGGAGTAGTAGACGGACGAGGCCAAGCAAGCTAGGAGATGCAGACCCAGACGCCGAGGACGATGAGTGCGGTGCCGAGCGCGGCGGGCGCGACGCGTGTGTCCTCCCCGAGGAGCGCGGCGGCGACGGCGGTGGCGGCGAAGATGGTGGCGTTGGTGACGGGCACGGCGACGGAGATGGGGGCGTCGCCGAGGAGGCGGAAGAATGCGGCGGAGGCGGAGAGGTTGGCGAGGAAGGGCGCCGAGTACTGCCACGTCAGGAGGAGGTCCGCCCACCGGCGGATGGCGCCGGAGCCGGCGGGGAGGGAGCGGGAGCGGCGGTCCCAGACGAGCGCGCCCCGGCGCATCAGAGCGTTGGTGGCGTCCCACACCAGCCCCACCGCCACCATGCTCGTCGCGTCGCCGCCCACCACCGCCGTGGTCATGCTCGCTCGCTCGGACGCGATGGATCTGGGTCTGAGCTCTCTCTCTGCTCCCCTGATTGTCGCCTAGACTTTAAAAAAATGGATTTTTTAGGTTTGCCGAAACTGAATCAAATTGTACCACGCTAAAACTGTGCTCATCAATGTTTGTGTTCGATTGATGACACATTTGGCACTCCCTGAATATTTTACATTGAGAACTGAACGCACAAGTTTCTGATTCAGAATGAAGAGGGGCACAAGTAGGAAACCTATCCCGACACTTTCATAGTCAACTATGATCTTCTGTCGGCTATGTGTATGCCGATGTGTTATCTCTAACTAAATCTATGTCGACAGATGATTGTTTGATGTATATTCATCTTTGCCAACAAATCATGTGTTGGGATAGCTCTAACTTTTCTGGCCGATTGTTTATGCGGTTCAATGGGCAACCGACAACTAAGTTTCGTCTTACGGCATCTCCACTCGTCCCCCCCCCCCCCCCCCCCCCAGGGCGCAAAAACGGTGCTATTTTGGCCTGCGTGGGGGCAGCGGCGCTATTCGGCGCGCTGGGGGCGCCGTTTCCCAGCCGTCAGCCCAGGTCGCCCCCTAGCCGGCGATCTTCAGCCCATTTGTTCAAACGGCACAGCCGGCGATTTTCGCCCAAATTTGAATAAACATTAATTTTTCCACTTAGTTCAACATACAAATTCACACATAAATAGTTCAACATAAAATTCAAATAGTTCAACAATGCAAATAAATAAAACAAGTCAAACTAGGCATTGCCATTGCCTTTGCGCGCCCACAAGTGCTCCACCAGATCATTCTGCATTTGTGTATGTGCTGCAGGGTCTCGAATCTCCTGGCGCATAGCGAGGAAGGCTGCCCATGATGCCGGCACCTGGTGATCTACATCTGCAAGAGGACCCTGTCGCTAGTATGACTCATTTGTGCCAGTCACCGGAGCATTCCGCTCGCTCTCAATGATCATGTTGTGCAAGATCACACAACAGTTCATCACCTCCCACATATTGGCCTTCGACCAAGTCATAGCTGGGTACCGGACAAGAGCGAATCGAGACTGCAGCGCGCCAAATGCTCGCTCAACATCCTTCCTGCAAGCCTCCTGGCACTTGGAAAACCAAGCTTTCGTGCTTCCTGGCACAGGGTTGGAGATGTTCTTCACAAATGTTGACCACTTTGGGTAGATGCCATCTGCAAGGTAGTAGCCCTTTGTGTACTGGTGCCCATTGATCTCGTAGTTCACTAGGGGAGCATGACCTTCAACAAGGTTCACGAAGACATTCGAGCACTGCAGAACATTGATGTCATTGTGAGTTCCTGGCATACCGAAGAAGGAATGCCAAATCCATAGATCATGTGTAGCCACGGCCTCAAGAATCACACTGCATTCTCCTTTGTGGCCTTTGTACATCTCCTGCCATTCAAATGGACAGTTCTTCCATGCCCAATGCATGCAGTCGATGCTTCCAAGCATCCCAGGAAAGCCTCTTACTTCATTGCAAGCTAGGATCCGAGCAGTGTCTTCCGCATTGGGTGATCGCAAGTAGGTTGGACCAAACACTGCAACCACTGCCCGGCAGAACCTGTTCAACCAATCAATGGATGTGCTCTCGGACATGCGCAGATAATCATCCTGCGAATCAGCGGGAGCACCGTATGCAAGCAACCTTATGGCCATCGTGCACTTTTGAATTGAGGTAAAGCCTACCGTACCGGTGCAATCCTTCTTCAATTTGAAGTAGGTGTCGAACTCCCGGATGGCATGCATGATGTTGAGGGAGAGCTTGCGGTTCATCCGGAAACGGCACCGAAACACGGCCTCGTCCTGCAGGGGGAAATCGGCGAAGTAGTCGGAGTAGAGGATGCAATACCCTTCGTACCGCTGCCTCGGCTTGCTCTTCCGGCGACCGGGCGCCGACCCACCACGCCGCGGCCGCGCGTCGTTTGCGAGTATGTCGGCGAGGCACGCGAGGACCAACAAGTGTTCTTCATCATCGACGTCGGCCTCGGCTTCCTCATCGAGCAGTTCGGCGAGCAGCTCCTCGGTGTCAGAGTCCATGGCTGGGCGGACAAAACACCGAACACCTAGCATGCGAGGTGGGCACGAGCCTTCCCGAGAGCCTTCCTTCCAGCTAGATCACGTCAGAGGGGAAGAGGCGGCGCCGACGGCGTCGATTGGGCGAGATGGTCGGGTTCGTAGCTGCCTGTGTGTGGCCGGAGGGAGGAGGGGTGGTGCCGACAGCGACGGGGCGGGAAGAGGAAAGGGGCGAGGCGGGGGTCAGAAAAGCGCTGTCTCGCCGACAGAGCTAGCCCGCCGAGACTTCGCGCGTTTTCGGCCCCCCAGGCGGAACGCAATGGGCTGGGTTCCCGCCTGGTGCGCCGGCGCAATTTTCCACCGAAACGGCGCTATTTGGGCTCCTGGGGGGCCGACTGGGAGAAAAACGGCGCTTTTCGGGCCAAACGACGCTATTTCGCCTCTTGGGGGGCGCTCGGGGGGACGAGTGGAGATGCCCTTAACCCGGGCATCTTGACACTCCTAGTGGAAATAATCTGCGTATTCTCTTACAAGCGCGATTAAGTCAGATTTATCCATGCTATGGCTTCTCCATCTCGTGGTACAGATTTATTAGACTATCTTGGAGTCTGACTCCTCGGTTTAGTCTTGACCTAGTCGCATAGCCATACTTTCCGAATCAAATCGCTCAAGAGTGTCCAGAGGATATCTCTTCTAGTCGAAGGAACAAATTCTTTCATAGTCAATTACGTCGTGCACCTTGCTTCACAGTCGTCCAAAACCCTAATTTGGCTCCAACTCGGATGGTTTGGCCAAACTTTTCAAATTGTTCGGTCTAAAACCTGGCTGCACCTTGTGGGGCGTATTTTAGGCAGTTAACGACCTTGGATCGAAATCCTGTAAAAGAAAAAGTTATTCGTCTCGAAAAAACGAAGGACTTTTATTTAATGTGTTTTTTTCATATGACTCCATCTTAAACGTTTATTTGCGCTCGGATCAGAATATGGTCGGATTGGATCTGAATCACTCAAATTCGATTCGTCCGTAATTGCCAAATTTGGCCTAGTAAAGGACCTTATATCAAAAACCCACAAATAGAAAAGTTGTCCGTCTCGGAAACACGAAGAACTCTTTATACTTTTTGCATCCGAACCTTTCTTAATGATCGTTCGGTCTAGTTAACAATCAGACGTCACCATAGACGGTTGCCGTTCACAGAACGCGACTGGTACATGTACTAGTTGCTGAAATCCTAAACTTGACTAGTACAAGTACTAGTTGCTGAAATCCTGAACTTGACTAGTACATGTACTAGTTAGGCTCTGTTTCGTCCTGTTAATTTGAAGATGTTTTCTTCTAAGCCAAATCGACCGTCAACACATATGTAGTCATTTCTCCTCCCAAGGGCCCTTTAGAGATGGTTGCACGGGCTATCTTCACCAAGACTGGCTGATGGCATCCGTATGAACAATCATGGGTACATCACTTGACGCGCTATGGTTGCGGTCAAACCTCAAACCTTTCATGTGGGTTTTTATTGGCTTTTCGGATCATATGTAATAAAACCTGTGTTTCGAAGAACATAAAATTGTTGAAAAGTGGTGTATATACCAAGTCTTATTGTTGTTGGTGAGCTGTGGCATGTTACTCTTCTCTTCTTAACTGAATTTCATGACAGTTTGGAAAAAAACATAATGGAGATTATTTGATTGGCCTGGACATAACATTTTCTTTTCCTTCGAGCAAAAGAAATATTACGTGACAAATATGTACACACAACTACTACCGAAAACTGTCTTTCGAGGCCGAGCTCGTTATCTCACCCAGCGATGCTAGTTCGCGATGCGTATTTATAGTTTCCTCTCGTCCACGCGATAATCGTATAGAGGCCGTATTTATGTTGGAACATGCCAGCCCATGTCTTTTAATTGTCCAACACTTAAAAACATTGGTGCATATCTACTACCTAAAAACATTGGGTTGAACCCCGTGAACATATATTTGAACTTGCGAACATTTGTTTTGAGCCATGGATGAACTTATTTTGAATATGCGCGAACAACTTTTTTTGTGCATGAACCCCTTTTTCTTGAAACTATGACGATTATTTTACGAAGTTGTGAATTTTTTAAAAAGATCTTTGAACTTTTCTTAAACTCCGAGACATTTTTTGGACCGGTAAATTTTCATTAACCTGTATGAATTTTTTAACCCCATGATTTTTATCCTATGGTTATTTTTCTATATCCCGTAAACATTTTTCTAAGACATGAACATATTTTCAATATGCGCGAACAACTTTCACGTCTAAAACAATGTTAGTGATAAAACATTCACCAATCATATAAAAATGTCCGTGTAACTTTTGGGTTTAAAATTCCTATGCGTAGATAACGTTGAACTTTGTCGGTGTGCAAAATCTCTATGCAAAATCCGTATTGTTCTAAACTACACAAAACTGACAAATGTGGAATTTTTAAGTTTTTGGAAACATGTATTGTTCATCGACCCACATCCACCCATTTGTTATTTTTGTTCAGACTAAAATATAACGAATTTTTGATTGATTTTTACACACTTGTAAATCATATCATTACCTACATCTAGGATTTTTATTGATTTTTTGAATTTCAAAATGTTGATTTTAAGCTTGAAAGGACAAGGATGTCGCCTAGGGGGGGGGGGGGGGTGAATAGGCGATTTAAAACTTTTTCGGTTTAGTCTTGATAAATGCGGAATAAAACTAGATGTTTTAATTTAACAAACATACAACCTAAATATACTAGGTTCACCTATGTGCACCAACAACTTATGCTAAGCAAGACAAGAAATAAGGTGATAGCAAGATAATATACTTCAAGCATGAAGGCTATCACAATGTGAAGTGCATAAGTAAATAGCTCGGGTATAGAAATAACCGAGGCACGCGGAGACGATGATGTATTCCCGAGTTCCTTACAACAATCTTGAGGCACAACCCACAAAAGGATTGGCAGCTCCCAAGTGATGCACAAAAGCAAAGGCAAGAACACAAGAAGTGCTCAAGTCCTTCACTCCCAAATCCCAACAAAAGCAACTAATGCTTATGAGGGGATAAGAGAGGAAGAACAAAGAAGAACTCAACAAATGGAACTCCAAGAACTGGACCCAAAGGGTTCCCCTCACTTAGAGGAGAGATGGATTGGTGGAAATGTAGATCGTGGCCTTGATAACCCACAAGTATAGGGGGTGTATCGTAGTACTTTCGATAAATAAGAGTGTCGAACCCAACGAGGAGCAGAAGGTGTTGACAAGCGGTTTTGATGAAGGATTCACTGTAAATGCTCACAGACAAGTTTTTAGGAGTTTTTGATATGACAGATAAATAAAGTACAAGTAAATAAAATGCAGTAGTAATAGTTGCAGCGAGTGGCCCAATCCTTTCTACAGCAAAGGACAAGCCGGTTGTTGTACTTATAATGACCAAACGTTCTTGAGGACACACGGGATATTGTCAAGTGCTTTCGCTTCATATAGTTGATTAATCTTCATTGTTTTGATAAGTGTTGTGTGGGTGAACCTATGCTAATGCACCGCCCTTCCTAGGACTAATACATACTTGTGATTATACCCCTTGCAAGCATCCGCAAATACAAGAAAGTAATTAAGTTAAACTAACCACAGCCTTAAACTTTGAGATCCTGCTATCCCTCATGCATCGATATACCAACGGGTGTTCAGGTTTCTGTCACTCCGGCAACCCCACAATTGGCAAACGAATACACAATGCATTCCCCTAGGCCCATAAAGGTGAAGTATCATGTAGTCGACGTTCACATGACACCACTAGAAGAATAACACCACAACTTAAGCATCAAACCATTAAATATTACTCAACATAGTTCACTACTAACATCAAGACTTCTCCCATGTCCTCAAGAACTAAACGAACTACTCACAAGACATCATACGGAACATGATCAGAGGTGATATGATGATGAATAACAATCTGAACATAAACCTTAGTCCAATGGTTTCACCCAATAGCATCAATAACAAGAGTAATCAACACCGGGAGAGTTTCCCCTATGAAATAGACAAGATTCAGCCCTAGATGTTACAACGGAGACGGGGTGCAGCGGCGGTGATGATGGTGTTGGCGGTGGAGATGATGATGATGATGATCCCGATGAAGTCCAGCTCGATGACGGTGATGATGGCGACGATTTCCCCCTCCGGGAGGGAATTTCCCCCGGCAGATTTCTTCCTGCAGGGGAGCTTTTCGCTCTCTGGTGTTTTCCGCCTCGTGGAGGCGGCGGAATATTTCGATGGCCTCCTGTGTTAGGGTTCCGAGGGGGTCAAGTACGCGAAGGGGGAACGGCTGAGGTGGGCCAGGGCCCCCAAACCACCTCTCGGCGCGGCAGGGGGCCCCACCGCGCCAAGGGTGAGGAGGGCCCACCATGGCCCATCTCAGCTCCCCTTTTGGCCTCCTCCATCTTCTGGTAAAATAGGAACTTCCATATGTCTCCTTCGATTTATTGATCTTCAGAAATAGTGCATCTCGACGGTGCTTTTTCCAGCAGAATCCTGACTCCGGTGTCCAATTCTCCATTATTCATCAAACATGCAAAATAGGTAAAATAACATAAGTAACACTTCTAAATATGAAATATATCGATGAATAGCAGTAAATTATGATATAAAATAGTGATGCAAAATGGACGTATCAACCCCCCCAAGCTTAGACCTCGCTTGTCCCCAAGCGAAAACTGAGCTCAGTAAACATGACCACAAGTTTATGGAGCAAAGTGTCGATAAATAAAATACGGACAAGAAGCATCACATTCATTGATACACAAGTCATTCTAGACAGCAACTTCCCTTCATATAATCTAACTTGAAATAAGTAAAGGGAACCACGATGAAGTGCATAAAGAGAACCATGATTGGTGAAGGCAAACTTAAACTCTTGGTCAGAGAACAATTAACAGATCATACTTATCTTTCGAGAAGAGTCTTTATATCAGAGCTTATATAGCAGAACTTACATGCCTTAATCATAACAGTCTCCTTACAGTCATTGATAACTTTCAAAGTTATATTCATTCGGATAAAAGCTATTGTGCGAAACAAGGAAATGAGAGATATGATTAGAAGTATCAACACATATAACTAATTGGATCTCAACAACTCAAATGCTTGCTTGAGATAGAGAGGAATGGGTTTACTGACTCAACAATAATGTAAAAGATAGGCCCTTCGCAGAGGGAAGCAGGGATTAAATCATGTGCTAGAGCTTTTAAGTTTTGCAAAGCATATAGAGAGTATGAAAATAGTTGTTTGAGCTATGTATGTCGTTGTCAACGAATCGTAGTAAAGTGAACACTAACCCCTTGTCAACCAGACTTTCAAGAGCGGCTCCCATGAAGGACGTTATCTCTACCAGCAAGGTAGATCATCCCTCTTCTCTTTTGTTTACACATGTATTTTAGTTTCTTTATAGTTGACACTCCTCCCAACCTTTTGCTTACACAAGCCATGGCTAACCGAATCCTCGGGTGCCTTCCAACATTCACATACCATGGAGGAGTGTCTATTTGCAAATTAAGTTGCTTACTGATAAATCAGGGCAAAACATGTGAAGAGAATTATTAATGAAAGTTGTAGTTAATTGGGACTGGGCACCCCATTTGCCAGCTCTTTTTGCAAATTGTTGGATAAGCGGTGTATATGCCACTAGTCCATTGGTGAAAGTCTGTTTGACAAAAGTGCTAGAGAAACTCTACAGAACCCTCATGAGCTAATAAACAGTGACACAAAACTAGGAGTAATAAGTTTTGAATAATTTAAAGGTAGCACATGAAGTATTTACTTGGAATGGCGCAAAATACCATATAGTAGGAAGTTATGGTGGACTCGAATGGCAATGGTTTGGCTCAAGGTTTGGATGTATGAGAAGCATTCCCTCTCGATACAGGTCTTTGGCTAGCAAGGTTATGTAGCAAGCATAAGAGTTGAGGGATACAAACAATTATACAAGTGATAAGAATAATCATGCAATCTTCCTTAGAAGCACAAATAGTTTAACTTAAGAATACTAAGCTTATGAGCTACAAAGAAAGAAAGATCATGGAATAATATATTTGCATGCACTCCCTCTCTCTACTTAAGTCTCAAAGTATTGTCTACTACTGACCAATGCTAAGTTTGCCAAAACCAAAAAGATTAACTTGGTGCTCTAAAAAGTGATCCCTATACTAACAACAAGGTTATCAATATGAAAGAGAATTGCAAGCTAAAATAAAGTATGCAGAAAGTAAATGATAAAACTTCTCATTAATATTTCATAACGGCAACTCACACCAAGGGATACATAGATAACCAACTAAAAGAGAGATACTTCCACATTGCAAACCATCATATAAGATAACTTCCCTACTCACGATATGACTTTATGGAAAAGTAAAAGGTAAAGATAATGATGTGATACCGCGGCACTCCCCCAAGCTTGGAACAAACCAAGGGGATGCCAATACTTATGATGAATTACTCCTTCGGTGGTGGTGGTGAATTGTCCTCATCATCAGACTTCCAGGGAAGGGGTTTCCCATCAACAAAGGACGACTTGGATTCGATTATCCTGAAACTAGCAGCAGCGCTTATGTTTTTAAACCGAGTTTCATACTCACAGTTTTGATTCTGGACATCATAGAGTTGCGCCTGCAGTTTGTTGGTGGTGTTGATGAGGTGAAATATGTCTTCCCAGAGTTGTGCAGTCTCCTTCTTATGTTCAGCGACCAGCGCGGACACCATTGAGTGGAAGACTCCCACTTCACGTTCCGCCAGCTTTTTGTATGTGAAGACCTCTTGCTCCAGCTTCTCCATCCTGGCTTCCAGGCTCCCTTCTCCTTTGGGTCCTCGCACGTCTTCCGTCTGCAGCTTTCCATCAACCATCTGCGACTCCTTGGGATGCATCTTCAGCTCATCCATGTATGGGGTGACGACGTTCACAAAGAAACTGTCCTTTGGAGGCTTCGATGAAGACATGGCAGCTCTAGATCTGAAAACAATATCTGGACAGAAACAGCTCGAAACGAAACACGATGAAAAGGCGAGATACGAACCTCGGGGGTTCGGGTGAGTTATATAGCAAAAAGTTTTACAACATAAGGAAGGTACAGGAGGAAACCTGATCGGAGACGAGCTCCGGGGTGCTCAAACCACCAGGCGGCGCGGCTGGGGGCCCACCGCGCCGACCTATGGTTTGGGCACCACGGGTGCCGTCTCCCATCCGGTTCGGTCTCTTATTTTTCCATATTTAATAAAAACGACGAAAATATCTTCTAGAAAGTTATTCGCGAAACTTTTCTTACCGAAACTGTTACCTATTCGAATCGAATTCTGCAGTCCCAGAAAAATGTTCTTCAATGAAAGTTTCCGGAGTCACCACTTTAATTGTATCAACCTCTTCATTAATAGAATCTCCAGAAATATAATGCTTGAGTCTTTGACCATTTACCACTTGTGTAGAGTTATCTTTCAATGAAGCAATTTTTATTGCACCTGAACGATACACCTCCACAATAACAAATGGTCCTTCCCATTTTGAGAGTAACTTTCCTGCAAAAAATCTGAGACGAGACCTATACAATAGAACTTTCTCACCAACATTAAATTCTCTTTTAAGAATTCTCCTATCATGCCATCTCTTAACTTTTTCTTTAAAGAGTCTAGCATTTTCATAAGCCTCACTTCTCCATTCATCTAAAGAACTTAATGCAACAACCTTTTCTCACCGGCAAGTTTAAAATCTCTATTAAGTTCTCTCACTGCCCAATAAGCTTTGTGTTCTAATTCTAAAGGCAAGTGACAAGCTTTACCATAAACCATTTTATAAGGAGACATGCCCATGGGGTTCTTATAAGCAGTTCTATAAGCCCATAAAGCATCATTTAACTTACTAGCCCAATTTTTTCTAGATTTATTAACAGTCTTTTGCAAGATAGATTTAATCTCCCTATTTGACAATTCTACTTGTCCACTAGTTTGAGGATGATAGGCTGAAGCAATTCTATGATTAACACCATATTTAGCAAGAGTCTTTCTAAAACCACCATGGATAAAATGAGAACCTCCATCAGTCATAAGATATCTAGGTACACCAAACCTAGGAAAAATGACATCTTGAAGCATTTTTAAAGAGGTCTCACCATCAGCACTTTTAGTAGGTATAGCTTCTACCCATTTAGTGACATAATCAACAGCAACAAGTATATGAGTATTACCTTGTGAAGAAGGAAAAGGACCCATGAAGTCGAATCCCCAACAATCAAATGGTTCAATAACAAGAGAATAACTCATAGGCATTTCATTGCGTCTAGAGATATTACCAACCCTTTGACATTCATCACAAGATAAAATAAACTTTCTTGCATCCTTAAAGAGGGTAGGCCAATAAAAACCTGATTGTAGAACTTTCTGCGCAGTTCTATCTCCAGCGTGATGCCCTCCATAAGCACTTCCATGGCATTTCCTCAGTATTTCCTGTTGTTCATATTCAGGAACACATCTTCGCATAATACCATCGACTCCTTCTTTATATAAGTGTGGGTCATCCCAAAAGTAATGCCGCAAGTCATAAAAGAATTTCCTTCTTTGCTGAGCTGAAAAGGTTGGAGGCAAGTACTTGGAAACAATAAAGTTAGCATAATCAGCATACCAAGGACTATCTCGCGAACTTACACTTATTGCAGCCAATTGTTCATTTGGAAAGCTATCATTAACAGGAATAGGATCATAAGGAATGCTTTCCAATCTAGACAAATTATCAGCAACAGGATTTTCAGCACCTTTTCTATCTATGATATGCAAATCAAATTCTTGCAAAAGAAGTACCCATCTAATAAGCCTTGGCTTAGCATCTTTCTTTTCCATAAGGTATCTAATTGCAGCATGATCAGTATGAATAGTGACTTTCGAATCAACTATGTAGGGTCGAAATTTGTCACAAGCAAAAACTACAGCTAGAAATTCTTTTTCAGTAGTGGCATAATTCTTTTGAGCAGAATCAAGAGTTTTACTAGCATAATGAATAACATTTAACTTTTTATCTACTCGCTGCCCAAGAACAGCGCCTACAGCATAATCACTAGCATCACACATAATTTCAAAAGGTAAATTCCAATCAGGTGGTTCAACTACAGGAGCGGTGATTAAAGCCTTTTTCAAAGTTTCAAAAGCTTCCTTACAATCATCATCAAAAACAAAGGGTACATCTTTTTGAAGAAGATTAGTAAGAGGCTTGGAAATTTTAGAGAAATCTTTAATAAACCTCCTATAAAAACCAGCATGACCAAGAATACTACGAATACCTTTAACATCTTTGGGACAAGGCATCTTTTCAATTGCCTCCACTTTAGCTCGATCAACTTCAATACCTCTTTCAGAAATTTTATGTCCAAGAACAATTCCTTCATTAACCATAAAGTGGCATTTCTCCCAATTAAGAACAAGGCTAGTTTCTTCACATCTCTGCAAAACTTTGTCAAGGTTGTGCAAACAATTATCAAAGGAAGTTCCATAGACGGAGAAATCGTCCATGAAGACTTCCACAATTTCCTCACAAAAGCCATGAAAAATAGCAGACATGCATCTTTGAAAAGTAGCAGGAGCATTACATAAACCAAAAGGCATACGTCTATAAGCATAAGTTCCATAAGGACAAGTAAAAGTAGTTTTCTCTTGATCTTGCGCTCTCACAGCAATTTGAGAAAACCCAGAATACCCATCAAGGAAACAAAAGTGAGTTTTCTTGGACAACCTCTCAAGCATTTGATCAATAAAAGGCAAAGGATAATGATCTTTCTTAGTTACTTTGTTAACCTTTCTAAAATCAATGCACATCTATAACCAACTACTACTCTTTGAGGAATTAGTTCATCATTTTCATTAGGAACAACGGTAATTCCTCCTTTCTTAGGAACACAATGCACAGGACTTACCCATCTACTATCAGCAATAGGATAAATAATACCAGCTTCAAGAAGTTTTAATACCTCATTTCTTACCACTTCTTTCATCTTGGGTATTAAACGACGCTGATGCTCAACAACAGGCTTTGCATCAGGTTCCATGTTGATGGCGTGCTGACATATAGTAGGAGAAATTCCCTTCAGGTCATCAAGAGTATATCCCATAGCTCCGCGGTGTTTCCTCAACACTCCCAATAACCTTTCCTCCTCTGTACCTGAAAGTTTAGAGCTGATAATAACAGGATATATTTTCTTATCATCAATATAAGCATATTTAAGATTATCAGGCAGAGGTTTCAAATCAAAAACAGGATCCTCCTTGGGTGGCATTGTGGTACCCAAATCTTCCACAGGTAAATTGTGTTTGAGCATAGGTTGACGAAGGAATACTTCATCAAGCTCATTCCTTTCTTCCCTGAAGTTCTCACTTTCATGATTCTCCATATGTTGCTGCAAAGCATTGTTAGGAGCAAGAACAATAGATGCAAGTTGAGCAATTTCAAAATCCTCACTAGGCAATTCAGTTTCATAAGGTGCTTTAGCAAATTTAGAGAAATTGAATTCATAAGATTCACCAGCAAATTTAGTAAAGATTTTCTCTTTCTTACATCTATAACAGCACCACAAGTATTCAGAAAAGGTCTACCAAAAATAATAGGACAACTATCATTGGCAGCCGACCCAAGTACAAGAAAATCAGCAGGGTATTTAGTCTTACCACAAAGGACTTCGACATCTCTAATGATACCAATTGGAGAGATAGTTTCCCTATTAGCAAGCTGAATAACCACATCAATCTCTTCAAGTTTACAAGGAGCAATTTCGTGCATAATTTCCCTGTAAAGCTCATAAGGAATAGCACTAGAACTTGCACCAATATCACATAAACCATAATAGCAATGATCACCTATCCAACAGAAAGCACAGGAACACTAGACTTCCTAGAACTTTTAGGATGTGAGACAATATTAGAAGCATCCTCACAAAAGATAATGTGTCTATCTTCTAAATTTTCAGTGACAAGATCTTTAACCAATGCTACAACAGGTTCAACAGTTATTTGCTCATCAGGTTTGGTAGTTTTCTTATTACTTTTACTAACAACACCAGTTATGATAGTATGTTCCTTAATCTTATTAGGAAAAGGAACTTTTTCAATATAAGGTTCTGGAATAATGCGATCAGCAACATTAACCTCAACACCTTTAGATATATGAGAAACAGATTCATCTTTATATGGTTCATGATAATTTTTAAAACCCTCCTTCGGCAAACCGAAATAGGAAGCAAAGGCTTTATAAAAGTTTGCAACAATTTGAGAGTCAAGACCATAAGTAGTGCTAATTTTGCGATAATCATCAGTATCCATAAAATTTTTAACACACTCAAAGTCATAGTTATACCTGACTCCCTACCTTTGTCATTCTCCCATCCTTCAGTGTTCTCCTGAATCCGATCAAGAAGGTCCCACTTAAACTCTTCTTTATTACGAGTGAACGATCCAGCACAAGTGGTATCCAATAGAGTTTTATCTTGAAAGGAGAGTCTTGCATAAAAGTTATCAATAACAATATTACCAGGAAGCTCATGAATGGGACATTTGAGCATTAATGCCTTCAATCTCCCCCACGCTTGAGCGATACTCTCTCCATCATAGGGCCAGAAGTTATATATGAGGTTCCGATCCTTATGAATCTCACTTGGAGGATAGAATTTGGAGTAAAAGAGAGGTACAATTTCCTCCCATCCAAGAGAATACCCATTCTTCAGCAGTTTATACCAATGTGCAGCTTTACCAGACAGTGATAGAGAGAATAATTTCTTCTTAACTTCTCCCATCGAGATACCTGCACACTTAAATAACTCGCACAATTCATGCAGAAATAACAAATGATCTCCAGGATGGACAGTTCCATCTCCTGCATAGCGGTTATTTGTGACACGTTCAACAATTTTCATAGGAATTTTGAACGGTATTACCTGCTCATCTGGCGCCTCCTCTACTACCTTAGCAGTGGTAGTTGTTTTCCCAAATAGGAATTCAAGAGAAGACCCCTCCATAATGAGATATAGCAGCAGGCAAAAATAAAAACAGCACGTACAATAAATGTTTCCCTTACCAATTCCACTTACCAATAGCGCTACACTCCCCGGCAACGGCGCCAGAAAATAGTCTTGATAACCCACAAGTATAGGGGGTGTATCGTAGTACTTTCGATAAATAAGAGTGTCGAACCCAACGAGGAGCAGAAGGTGTTGACAAGCGGTTTTGATGAAGGATTCACTGTAAATGCTCACAGACAAGTTTTTAGGAGTTTTTGATATGACAGATAAATAAAGTACAAGTAAATAAAATGCAGTATAATAGTTGCAGCGAGTGGCCCAATCCTTTCTACAGCAAAGGACAAGCCGGTTGTTGTACTTATAATGACCAAACGTTCTTGAGGACACACGGGAATATTGTCAAGTGCTTTCGCTTCATATAGTTGATTAATCTTCATTGTTTTGATAAGTGTTGTGTGGGTGAACCTATGCTAATGCACCGCCCTTCCTAGGACTAATACATACTTGTGATTATACCCCTTGCAAGCATCCGCAAATACAAGAAAGTAATTAAGTTAAACTAACCACAGCCTTAAACTTTGAGATCCTGCTATCCCTCATGCATCGATATACCAACGGGTGTTCAGGTTTCTGTCACTCCGGCAACCCCACAATTGGCAAACGAATACACAATGCATTCCCCTAGGCCCATAAAGGTGAAGTATCATGTAGTCGACGTTCACATGACACCACTAGAAGAATAACACCACAACTTAAGCATCAAACCATTAAATATTACTCAACATAGTTCACTACTAACATCAAGACTTCTCCCATGTCCTCAAGAACTAAACGAACTACTCACAAGACATCATACGGAACATGATCAGAGGTGATATGATGATGAATAACAATCTGAACATAAACCTTAGTCCAATGGTTTCACCCAATAGCATCAATAACAAGAGTAATCAACACCGGGAGAGTTTCCCCTATGAAATAGACAAGATTCAGCCCTAGATGTTACAACGGAGACGGGGTGCAGCGGCGGTGATGATGGTGTTGGCGGTGGAGATGATGATGATGATCCCGATGAAGTCCAGCTCGATGACGGTGATGATGGCGACGATTTCCCCCTCCGGGAGGGAATTTCCCCCGGCAGATTTCTTCCTGCAGGGGAGCTTTTCGCTCTCTGGTGTTTTCCGCCTCGTGGAGGCGGCGGAATATTTCGATGGCCTCCCTGTGTGTTAGGGTTCCGAGGGGGTCAAGTACGCGAAGGGGGACGGCTGAGGTGGGCCAGGGCCCCCAAACCACCTCTCGGCGCGGCAGGGGGGCCCACCGCGCCAAGGGTGAGGAGGGCCCACCATGGCCCATCTCAGCTCCCCTTTTGGCCTCCTCCATCTTCTGGTAAAATAGGAACTTCCATATGTCTCCTTCGATTTATTGATCTTCAGAAATAGTGCATCTCGACGGTGCTTTTTCCAGCAGAATCCTGACTCCGGTGTCCAATTCTCCATTATTCATCAAACATGCAAAATAGGTAAAATAACATAAGTAACACTTCTAAATATGAAATATATCGATGAATAGCAGTAAATTATGATATAAAATAGTGATGCAAAATGGACGTATCAGGCTTCTCCTTCAATCCTCCGAAGATCAACAAGTTTGGTTGGAAGGATTGAGAGATCTAGGTTGGTGAAACTTTTAACAATGGAGGAGAGAGAAACTGGAAAGCTTGCTTGGAAGAGCTGGCTGGCTGGAGGTAGGTGGAGGGGTATTTATACCCCTCCCAGAAATCTGCCCGTTGGACAAGGCGCTCCAGCAGAATTTAACCCGGAACTTCCGGTCCCAGGGCCGGAACTTTCGTCCTAGAACTTCCGAACCCCAGAAAACGGCTAAAAAACGGTACTGGACTTGGGCCGGAACTTTGTCCGGAACTCCGGCGGGCCGGAATTTCGGCCTAAAGTCCGAAACTTCCGCCCCTTCCAAAAACTGCAGAAACACCAATTCGAAAACGGCAATAAGTTTTGCATCCGGACTCCATTTTCGATGTTCTTGGGCTCGTTGGAATCACCACAACGAGCATGACAAGATTATGCAGAGAAACATCATAGTCCAAAGATGGAGGATAAAACCAAATATAGAAAGGTAAAACCTCTCTAAAAGAACGACCGGTAAAACCTCCAACATCAAAAACGCAACAAGATATTCATGAAATCCGATTTTCGATGAACTAGAGCTTGGTATGGAGATGAACACAAGCTCTAAATTCTCACATGGATAAAAGCCAAATAAGAACCAAGAAAGATTATATGCAAGTATGCAAATGTTTGAGCTCTCCACAAAGATGCGATTAAGTTACTCACTTGAGAGCCCCTCTTGATAGTACGGTATCTATCCTATAACCGGTCTCCGAACTAACAACATGAGACCGGTAAAATAGAAACCTATCAAGATCATACCTTTTCCTTGCGCATTCCACTTGAGTTAGATGATGATGATCTTGACTCTCTCAAGTTGGAACACCTTTTTTGATCATGCTTGCTAGCACATGCTTGATGAAGATTTCTTCAAATACTCCCCCATACCCCATTATGGGAGAGTCTCGTTTAACTTCGTCTTCATGTATCCATTGCAAGATTCAATCAAATGATATCTTCCGAGATGGATCATATTGAACTTGCACTTCATCTTCTTCTCTTGACATATAGGATGGCTTGGAGATAAACATGAATGTTCCCTCAATCTTCTTTTCCAAGCCATACTTTACCATGTAAACTTATAGAGTCCAACACATGAACTCCTTTCTTTTCCTATGGACAAGATCTACAAGGATATCTCATGCAAACATTAGTTCATAAGGATTGTCTTTAATTACCAAAACCACGCATGGGGGCAACATGCACTTTTTCAAAAAAGAGCTCCCTCGAGGTCAGCGTCCGAGAACGTTTGCATTTATCATTGTCATTGGATTCATTTTTTGAGGTGTAAATTATGGTGACACACCAGCTTTTTATTCTGCAGCATGTATCGAAAAAATGTGTGAAATAAGTTTACAATGCCCAAAGAAAACTATGGTGAAATCATGTTGTTTAAATTTGCACTTTGGATGTTATAAATTCATTTTTTTTACCCTGAATTAGCATTACACCCTAACCGCTCTAGTGACTACATGTCCACAACCACAGAGAGAATATCCGGTAGAAACAAAAATTTCAGTGAAAACAGGTAAAACCACGAATAGATCGTGTTTATAACTTATAAAAAATTCTTAACAAAAATGCATTACGTTCAGCAGGTAGAGTTCTATAGACATGCAATTTGCAAGGTGAAATTCAAATTTGTTTAGGAGCTATGAAAATGACAAATTCAACTATAATAGTAGTTCAACAATGAATAGTAACGTTTGCTACTATTCACCGAAATTTGTCATTTTCATACCTCCAAAAACAAATTTGAGTTTCAACTTGCAAATTCGCATGTTTATAGAACTCTGCCTTCCCAACATAATAATTTTTTGTTGAGAATTTCTAGAAGTTTTAAACATGATTTTTCGTGGTTTTTCACTGGAACTTAGTTTTCACACGGATACTTTCTCACAACCACGTTGTCCACCACGCCATGATTTTTTTTTTAAGTGTACGTTAAGAGGCATCTTTTTTTCCGGTGAATCAACAGGGATCTGTTGCATCGTATCATGTGCGTGCGCATAAAGGCAGAAGTATCAATAAATAAATGGCCATGTGCCAGCCCATCATGTACCTAACCAGGCCCATGTATTACGCCATCCATATACAGATTTCAATACCGCAGCCCAGTTCAATATTTCTTCCAAAATTTCTCTGACAGATTTCTCCCAGTCGCACAGACCGGGAACGGCAACGTCGGAGATACCGGGCTGCTTCCAAAAGTCCACCCTCCAACAACTAGTACTCCCTCCATCCCACAAAAGATGTCTCAATCTAATCAAAATTTACATATATCTACACACTAAATTATATCTAGATAAATAAAAATTTGGTCTAGGTTAAGACACCTTTTATGAACGGAGGGAGTACTACCTACTCATACTACAGTTCTCAAAAAAAGAAACCCTACTCCTACTACACAACAATGACTGGTTCCCCTAAAAAAAAAAGCAACATTGACTGGACAGCCAATAGTCAAGTCAGACTACCGACCAACCAGTTCCACACGTCATAGCGTGTTGATTCATCCAGCAAAATTGAACAGCACGCCAAAACTTTTGACGCCCAACAAACGGATCTCGAGTCCCCCTTCCATCGCTGTGCCAGTCCTTGAATCAAGGAGGTTCACGATGGATATCCTACTCTCTGCAATCGTAGGCGATCTCTGCAGTAGGTCAGCATCCTTCCTGATCACCAAATACTTCCAGCAGCAGCCTGGCATCGACATGATTCTCCAGAGGCTAGAGAGAGTTGTACTAAGAATCGATACAGTTGTCGAGGAGGCAGAAGGGAGGCACATCACAAACCAGGGGATGCTCCGTCAGCTCATGATCTTGAGGCACGGAATGTACAGAGGCCACTACATTCTTGACGCCTTGAGATTTCAAGCCATCGACGACGGAGGCAACGAGGAGGAGGATGATGATGGGGGATTGAGCCATTCATCTTCTGTGCTGTCTAAATTCAGTCCAACCAAACGGCTTCGTTTTTCTCGCACTGGCAGTTGTAGCAGCAACAAAGAAGCCCTGTTGTTTGGTACAAACAACAACATACAAGAAGAGCTGCAACGGGTGGTTCATACCTTTGAAGACACCATGGCTGGTATGAAGGAATTTCTTTTTTTCTTGGAATCGTATCCTCGGATACTCCGCCAACCTTACGGCGCATATTTGCTCTTGGACAACTGCATGTTTGGTCGCCAGATGGAACGGCAACGGATCCTGAATTTCCTGCTGCATTCCAGTGCTACTCCAGACTTGGATGTACTTCCGATTGTAGGCCCAATAAGAGTAGGGAAGACCACTCTCGTTGAGAATGTCTGTAAGGACACGAGTGTGCGTGATCACTTCTCGATGATCCTATTCTTTCCAGAAGCAAGTCTCAGGGAAGAAGGAGTGATCCACCTGAAAGGAAACAAAATTAATGGTCTAGTCAAACATCAGAATTGTGCTACTCACAACAGGTTGCTGATTGTTGTGGAAATAACTGAGGACATTAACGAGGAAGCATGGAGAAGGCTGACATCTTCCATAACATGCATGACACCTTGTGGTGGCAGTAAAGTTATAATCACCAGTCGCTCTAATAGAATTGTGAAACTAGGAACAGCAGAAACAATGAGACTGGACTATCTCTCTCCAGAAGCTTACTGGCATTTTTTCAAGTCCATTGCATTCGGAAGCACAAACCCTGATGACCAGCCAAAACTAGCAACGATGGCCATGGAGATCGCTTTGGAACAGAGACAATGTTTTATCGGTGCGAATCTTGTTGCTGGGATATTAAGAGACAACTTCAATCCTCGATTTTGGCGCACAATTCTTGAATGTGTGAGAGCATACAAACAGGCACATCTTCTTATGTTTGAAAAGCACCCAAGCCTTCGTATGCGGGAAGATGAGCCAGTGTATTATTGGAGATTGGCAAGGAGATGCAGTTATTTCATGATTTGCAACTATCATCCTTCTGATTCCAGTGAAGAAGTCCCCAAGACAGCGGCGGGACATCCTATTAGGATGTACACTACCTGATGGGGAATTTGAGGCTCTTGCATGGAGGTCTCGCATACCGCCCTACTACAACTACACAATAAGCTGTAAAACGCAATCACCAGAGCCTACGGTCGGAAGGAAGAAGCGTGTATCTAAGGACAAAGGAAGTTGAGTACTTGAGCACGTATACTATTGATCTGGATACTATGGGCACTATATAAACCTATGCCTTGTAATAATCCTTGAACATGAGCAAACAAGTAGAGAATTTGCTATGTTTCTCAGCTGTGCGCGGCTTTAATCCTAGGGCGAAGGCCAACAAGTTTCAGTTCTTTGTTGCATTTATTTTTCAGCTGACAGATTCTTTTCTTGATGGGTTTAAAAATTAGAAAGAAAAGCTGGAATAAGAGTAGCGGCATTACCTGAAGCTCAGGGGCGGTGAGAAGGTAGCAATAAAGATAAAATACTAAAAATCAAAAGGGAGAAATAAAAAATGATAGAATTTTGCATTCTGTGTTCTAGTTCCAGCAGCTAGCGGCTGACAAATGCTAAAAATGTGGTACAAGCAAACTATATGCAGCTTCTTTGATGGGTTTGAATAGCCAAGTCTAGGGTACTTTATAAAATAAGAATATGTCTAAAAAAAGGATAATGCTTTCCATAAAACGAGCTTGAACAAGTAACAGATATTTAGGTGAAACTCATGCTATGAAACTTTGTTAATAGAGGAGAAGGTGAGAAAGGACAAAATAGTCAGTTAACACTGAATCTGTTTCTCATGTCAGATACCTAGATGCTATTGTTCCGAATTGCTAAAAGGATGACTAGACAATAACCAATAATCCGCATTCATGAATTAAGAGAGAAAAACCTCAAAGTCGCAGCTAGCTGAACTTACCATCAGTACTTATAAGGCTATTGCCTATGGACCTCCTCAGACGATTCTGCACTGGTAATTTACCATTGGTTACTCCAAATGGGTTATATCCTCTTGTAGAATGGTGTAAACAAGTGTAATTTCCACTGCACTTAATGTAGAAACTGTGAGTTTATCAAAAACTGCTATGTAAACGCTGCTGGTAAACTTCAAGTTCGTCTGAATATATAGCACAACATTGAACAGCATACAGAACTAATAATATATTAATATTTCTCAAACCAAAGACAACATAGGTTGATCATGACTGCTGCAGAGGCCCTCTAAAGATGACTCATCTGTCACTGAAAACCCATCGACTGTTTCTGAAAGAACAAGGGCTCAGCAGTCAGCACTACAGTGACTTCCATTGAATGGGGTATACCTGGATCTCAGGGGCGGCAAGTTTAAGAAGATTTCATACGATTGTGCAGTAGCAATCCAACCATCGAAGCAGAAGTTGGAGAAGATAAATATTTCTTCTTATCTGGAACGAAATTATGGCTCCACCCAAGTAGTGTCTGTTTGTTGGCACTTCAAAAATCCCTGTGAAACAAATTAGAATCAAGTTAGTATCGCCAAATGTCAAATTCGTGAGTAATATCTTGCCTGAAATTCGTATTCCCCTTTTCATGCCATAGTCTTTGTAAACCAAAATTTATACAGTAGAGATACTGTTTTCATTGTTTAGCGATCAGGATTCAACCGAGAAGAGTTGGTGCTTTTCGTAATACGAATGCTGCTAATTAACAAGCACTAACAGTTTAGCAAACTGGAGAATATTTTGTATATCACTGCAGATCTAGAGTAGAAAAGCAAATCAATTCGATTCCTGGAGCAGATGGGTACCCAAGCACCCAAAAGCCTGACATCACAAGCATGAATGCCTTTGTCAAAAGTTAATCCTCCAGTCAAAAAACAGCTTGCTTTGTGGATCATCAATTCAGCATCCAACCACCCTCACCAACCCACACCATGCATAACTTGCAAACAAATAATCACAGTAATATTTCATTGCACGACATCAAACAATTTAATTTTAGACTTACCGGTGCACAATTTTGTCGAGCAGGGAAGAGCACTTTTGTCGGTCAGATAGAATTGTTCATCCGGGAACAACAGAAGTACTACAACTGGACTTTCTCCATCCAGAAGCTTATTGGAATTTTTTCAAGTCGGTTGTATTCGGAAGCACAAACCCTGATGACAAGCCAAAACTGGCAACAATCGCCATGGAGATCTCTTTGGAGCAGAAACAATGCTTCACAATCACACATATCATTGCTGGGATACTGAGAGATAACTACAATTATCGATTTTGGTGCACAATTCTTGAATGTATGAGAGCATATAAACAGACAAACTTCTTTTTCTCTGACAAGCACCCGAACCTAGGTTTGCAGGAATATGAACCGATGTGGAGATTGGCGAGGAGCAGCAAATACTTTTTTGTTTGTGACTATCATCAGTCAGATTCCAGTGGGAAAGTCCCCAAGATCAGTTTCCGGGACATTCTCTTAGGGTGTGGTTGTACACTACCCGTGGGAAATTTGAAGCTCTTGAATGGAGGTCTCACATACCACCCTACTACAACTACACGATAACCTGTGAGGTGCAAGCACCACAACCTACGGCGGGCAGGAAGAAGCGTGTATCTCGGGATGAAGGACGTTTTATTTGAGTAACACATTGTCTGTAAGTCTGTAACTAGCATCATATATATGCCACTTATTGTATTGGGAATTAGGGATTGTCATCGCATTGTCTTAGTTTAGGAGTCCTACAGCTCTTGCCAAGTTAGTTGACATATATGTATGTTAATGTGACACATTGTAGTATAAGTTTGTGCGTCGAGTACACCGTGCTTGTGTGTGGGTAAAGTATTTTCAGAGTCAATGCAATGTTTGAGTTGACGGTTAAATCAGAGTCGATGTCAAAACTAGAAAGTTGAGTATGTATCCTGTTGATCGGCATACTATAGGTACTATATAAAGTTGCAAACCCAATCCTTGTAATATATCTTGAACATGAGGAAAAGAGTAGATAAAATGTCCTAAACTGCTTGTGTTTCTCATGTTCATATTGTTTGATCTTGGGTAAAACCCAACAAATTTCGATCCTCCGACACACATATTTTCTGAAAAACAGTTTTTTTAAAGGACAAACAGTTTTCTTGCTAGAATTGAATATCAAGAAAGATAAGCTGGAGCAGGCAAACTGGTGCCATAGTTTAGCCTGAGTGGTGTGCTGGTGTAGTAGTCTGTTGGAGATGCAATCGATGAATACTTCAAAACTTAATGCTTTTGTGTTTTCCGGAGAAGAAACATACCTTCTTAGGATTAAGCATGCAGTCCTAGTCATACAGAGAGTTATCCTTCCAGATCATAACCATGATCTTGTGTTCCGTGGAATAGGAGTAACCAAGCATAGCACCCAGTTCCTCCAAAGCAGAGCATTCAAGTATGAACCTGAAAAGGTATGATCACCATTCTTACTAGCAGCTACAACAAAGAACCTTCTGCGTGCTCATGTAGCCATAGTCAGGCCGGGAACAAAATGGGCATAATCCAGGTTTGTACCTCAAATAAATTGTCAAGGCGCCAAAGCGCCCCTCCTGTCAAGGCGCCAAGGCGTCGCCTTAAAAACCATGTTCCTGAGAACATGTTGGGAACAGGGAGGCTATTTTTTACAAGAGGAACAGGGGAATTATGGTAACTGGTTTAAATGCTGATCTTTCAAAATTACATTCTTATTGGTAGTTGAGTTGGACACAACGTACAATTAACATAACTCGCAAACAGAACTGATTCACAAATATGTATTCTTGGAATGCCACTTGATTTAGATAAGTTACTGAAGGACCCAGAACCGAGAGATTCTATATTGGACATGAATGTCTCGACACAACAGCAGAACTGGAAAGCTGTGCAATCTTTGTGTGTATGTGTAGTGTAGGTTGTTCAGCACCTGTGTACTCTGGCTCAGCATCTTGTTTGACTCCCACGTAATACAATTACCAAGTTTCCTGTATTGCGCTAAGAAAAGAAAGCAAGATTGCTGAAGGGAAATATGCTAAACCTACAATTTATCATCATAAGGTACATGTGATGAACTGAGAGCTTTATACAGGTGGACCGAATTCGATACAATTATACAAGTTGACCAAATCCTACAGACAACCTCGAAGAAAGATTACTGTGAGCTAGATGGTGCAGCAAGAGGTCGTGCTATGTGAATTTGTGGACAGTTACACTACTGCGCTGCGTGCAAAGCAAATACAGTTCTTGGAGTAGTAGACGGACGAGGCCAAGCAAGCTAGGAGATGCAGACCCAGACGCCGAGGACGATGAGCGTGGTGCCGAGCGCGGCGGGCGCGACGCGTGTGTCCTCCCCGAGGAGCGCGGCGGCGACGGCGGTGGCGGCGAAGGTGGTGGCGTTGGTGACGGGCACGGCGACGGAGATGGGGGCGTCGCCGAGGAGGCGGAAGAATGCGGCGGAGGCGGAGAGGTTGGCGAGGAAGGGCGCCGAGTACTGCCACGTCAGGAGGAGGTCCGCCCAGCGCCGGACGGCGCCGGAGCCGGCGGGGAGGGAGCGGGAGCGGCGGTCCCAGACGAGCGCGCCCCGGCGCATCAGCGCGTTGGTGGCGCCCCACACCAGCCCCACCGCCACCATGCTCGCCGCCTCGCCGCCCACCGCCGTCGTGGCCATGCTCGCTCGGACGCGATGGATCTGTGTCTGAATTTTTTTCTTCTTCTGAAGAAGAAGTTGCAAATGACGGAATAATGGCAGCGCTAGCTGGCCCTGTGTCATTTTTTTTTTCGGGGGTCAGTGTGATTTGTGATCAGTGATGACACAATGGCACTTCATCTGTTTCCATGATCTTCTGCCGACAATTAAGTTGTTGTTGTTGTGCTATCTTTGTGTCATTTGTGATCAGTGATTTGTGATGAGTGATGACACATTGGCACTCCCTGAATATTTTACATTGAGAACTGAACGCACAAGTTTGTGATTGTCCAAATTATGGCCAACATTTGATATACAGTAAGTTAGACGATACACAACTCGGATCATACGAGAATCTCGGGTCTGAAGACATGACATATATATTGACTGAGACTAACAAGTGAATTTTTTTTCATTGCATCTCATATTGGGTCTCCCCGACTAGCTGAACTTTTTTAGCCGTGTTAGTACTATCGAACTGGCATCACCATGCTCATGACCAGTGGATCCGGTTCAGCAGCCGAGTCATACACTAGTTAAAATTATATGTCCTTGTAACTTTGTTAACTAGTGGCTATCATTGATGATACAAGCATCATACAATATATAGTTTCACAACGAATCACATATCTAATGATACATATCATTGATGGTGTTTAAGCATAATTACATAAATTATGAATACACTTGGAAAATATCATCATACATGATTGCCTCTATGGCATATCTCCAAATAAAAGCGGTGACACAACTTCGACGCCAACTCCGGGAATACACGAGTTGGACGGTGGTTTTTATCAAGGCAAAGGGCGGTCGCACGGGCTTCCAGTACAAGCTGGGACAGCGGGAGCAGCACAAAATATTAGAAGTTGCAAAAAGACACGTATGGTGATGATGTTTGCATGCATATGTATATACACCTGATGATTCGGCAGCGTCTCGATCATGTGGTCAACAATTATTCTTACACCTTTGATTTGCACCACCCTCAGTTTGACAACAAATTTGTCACCACTCTGCAATGCAATAAGGCAGGTTTTGTGAAAACCAATCTGTATGTTATGTGTTCTATGATAGAATGTTAAGATTAAACATGTCGTGCAAAATAATACTCCGTAGAATATATGCACTAAGGTAGGCATGCTATTTGTTAACGAGGTTTATCTGAAGCCTACTTCTTGGCCCATATATATGACTATGGTGCTCCTTGGATTGATACGGCAACACTGGCCGTCTGGGTATCAGCAGTGTCCCCGGGTCATACCATGTGCATGTTACCATTCAGGTGTCATGGGTTACAGCATATGGTCCACCCTCCCCCCCCCCCCCCCCCCACACATATACTAGATCTAGGATACATGTTGTCCAACTCTAACACTATCGTTACCCGGTGGTGGTTCTAGCCGTGCAATATCAACCCAATCTGAAGCCTACTTCTTGGCCCATATATATGACTATGGTGCTCCTTGGATTGATACGGCAACACTGGCCGTCTGGGTATCAGCAGTGTCCCCGGGTCATACCATGTGCATGTTACCATTCAGGTGTCATGGGTTACAGCATATGGTCCACCCTCCCCCCCCCCACATTATATACTAGATCTAGGATACATGTTGTCCAACTCTAACACTATCGTTACCCGGTGGTGGTTCTAGCCGTGCAATATCAACCCATTTACATTCTTCCTTATTGATTGGATTTTTTCGTGAGTATAAAAAACTAAGATTGTCCTACACAATTTGTAATGTTAAGTTGTCATGCTGTAATTAATTGACATCACAAATTGTGTATATTGTTGGTAACTGACCCACATCATTACAGCTAATGTCCAGACGTAACTCAGTCGTATGAATAATTAATGGACATATACTCAACAAACAAAACAACACGAACTTGTAAAATATTCGACATCAGCTTAACAGAACAACACAAACTTAACTAAAATTATCTAAGTGATTGGAAAATAGTGACTAATAGCATTGTGAAGCCTTTTAAAATAAAAAAATAGTACAAACATTATGATGTTATCCAAGAGAGAAGATGAAACACGGTAGAACAACTATATATTGGGGCACTAGACAAAGCGGCTAAGCAACACAAAGTTATGTTATACTGCAGAAGGGAAAAGCCATACCCTTAAAGGTGTGAAGTACTTGAGGTTTAGTTCTGAAAGAGCCATTGAGTTGCCCCTGGACGTCCAGAAGTGAACATTAAGGCCAAGGGTTTGAAGCATCGTGTTACGAGCTGCAGAGTGCAGACACAAGCGGTTGTAAGAGTAGGCAATGGGTGCATATAAATGATGAACTAACTTACGATCGTTAGACTAGGATTAACAATATTCTTGTCGCTATGATCAAGACCTACCATCATGAATGTAACTTGCGTAGACGGCGTTGTTGACGACGCCATACTCGTCAAGGTCATCGTCGCGAACCCTCATCTCGACTTCGAAAAACATGTCCTTCCTAATCCCATAGCTGAGAAATCAAACATGCGATCGAGACGTTAATCAGCTAGCAAGGGGACATCTAGTTAGCTGTCTATATATCTCCACCAAAGAGAAATCGATGGGATGTATTCATAAACAGAGAAAAAAAAAAACCTTGTGCTGTTCTTATGCCTGTTTGCGGTGGAAGCGTCTTGTGGTTGGCAGGATTTGAGGATGGCAACGGAGGAATGACCTCGATTCGATGCTTGTTTGCCGATGGATTCATGCGCCGCGACCTTGCCGGTGCGTAGCCGCCGAGGCCAAAGGCCGGGCCCGGCGACGGCTGCTCGTGAAACGAGGTTCTGCTGCATTATATCAGCTGCTGCTGCCTGCTTTGAGTTCTGCCGTGGCCAGCTGAGCTTTATTTTTACTGTCATGCATGGCTATATATACTGTATGGATCGAGGGCTGGAGCGGTCGATTTCCCTTTTGTTTCATTTCTACTTTTCCAAGATATTTCCGTGTTGATTAATCTCGTACTAAACACAGGCCTAAGGTGGTGCCCGGTGCAGCACGCTAGGGCAAAGACCCAAGCAGCTTGTACTCTCGGTCGTTGCCACATGACGTACGTCTGTCACAAAGGTGTATTTCTTATCGATTTGTTTCGAGCAGCAGATCCACATGAAGTAATAGGGAGCACAAAGTCGCTAAGTGTTTTTTCCCCATGGTATTTTTAAAAAAATAAAACAATCCCGGATGTAGCTAATGATGTGGAATTCGAGCCGAGCCGAGCCGGCTCGGCTCGACTCGGTTAAACTCGGTGAACTAGCGAGTTAACTCGAACTCGACTCGTTCAACAAACGAGTCCAAAAATTGAACTCGGCTCGACTCGCTTAAGCTCGCGAGTTGCTCGTTTAGCTCGGTCAAATCTGTCAAATGGTCAACATGAATAAATGTATGATGTAATTTTTCAGAATTTTTGGACATGTAGCAGTCGCATCAATCAGTAATAACATGATACCACAACATATATGATAAAACACAACAATCAATAATCATGTCGCAATAATAATATTGGCAGATCAGATCATATAGACAAGAATAAGGAACATAAGTTCAATCATCACTTAGCTTACAGGTCCAGCATAATAAAGCATAATAAAACTTACAGGTCCGAATGTCCAATATATTACATGATCTCAAAAGTCCACACTCCACAAGTCATAGTTCAGAAAGATGGATAATTAAGCAAAATGTGTAGACACATGCATCCATGTCCAGCATCTAGCATCCAGCTTGATACGTTAGTAGCTAGTGAAACTCCAAAAGGTCTTCACTCAACATGTCCTTCAACTTTTCTAAATGTCTTCAAGTTCCTGTACAATACAAGTAAAGGAACAGATCAGGTTGTGTGTAGCAGGATAGGACATACATAGGTCAAAATAGATCAGCTTTTGTAAAGGAACAGATCAGGTTTGGTAAAAAAACATAACAGGTTTTGCAGTAGAACAGCAGTAGAACAGATCGGGACATCAGCTAAATATCAGATTGTATATAAAGTAAATAGCAAGTAATAAAGGAACAAGATGAGGCAACATACTTGTCATCTAGCTACTTTCCACCACAGATTCTGGAAATGGAACCAGCTCAACATCATCATCATCTTGAACATGTACATAGACACAATGGAAGACATGCAAGTTAGAAACAGAAACAACATTTGTATGTAGACTAATTGGAAAACTAAATGAGACATACCGCGAGTTCATTGCTGCGTTGTCGTGGAGGCTTTACAGACGTGGGACGCGGCGGAGCTGTGACAGACGCAGGCGACCTAGAGGCGGACGGAACGGACCGCCTCTTCTTCGCCTGGATGGCCTTGGATTCCAAGGTCGGTTGCCTCTCCATGGCGCGGTGGTCGGGCGAGGTTGGTGCGCCGGCAGGGTCAGGTGAGGTCGCGAGGATGGTGCGCCGCCGCCGCCGCAGCGCCGCCTCTCCTCGCGACAGGAGACGACGGGAAGGAACAGGGGACTGGGAAACCTAATCGAGTTCGTGCCTAATCGAGTTCGTGCGTGCGTGCTGTGTTATGTGCGTGCTGTTGGGCTTGGGCCGCACAATTTGTGCTGGAGATGATTTTATATTTTTCCACCGTATTTCACTATTTTCTCAATTTAAGCGAGTTAAACGAGCTAATCGAGTTACTCGGTAACTCGGCTCGTTTAGTTTGAACTTGTTTAGTGGCAAAACTGAAAACTCGGCTCGGCTCGTTTAATTTCGAGTTCGAGTCGAGTCGAGTCGAGTCGAGCCGAGTCACGAGTAACTCGTTTAACTCGCGAGTTTCGAGTTTTCGTTACAGCCCTAATGATGTATATGATACAAACTTGCAAAATACCAACTTCAAATACTTTATATTCTACGCCACACAAAAATGACAAAAAATGTTAAATTTGGAGATTTAAAAATATACATATTCAGATCCACACTTTTGTCATTTTTGTGTGGCCTAGAATATAAAGTATTTGAAACTGATTTTCTGCACGTTTGTGAAATACACCATTGGTTACATCCAGGATTATTTTTCATTTTTTTAAACTACTAAATATTTGTTACGAATTTTAAAAAATATTGGATTAATGGAGCTCAGGAGCATGAAATCTCCACTCGCACGGAGACGGAGTGGAATAACAAGCCCCTTATAATGAACCATGATTCATGTCTTCCGAAGATGAATGAAAATAAGATGCCACTATGTATTGGAAATCTTCGTAACTCGATCAAACACAATAACATTTTGCATGTTTGCTTTGTAGGGACGACATGCATGAGGCCAGTACGACTTAGTGACATGGACATGCTCACATGCATTAAGGTGTACATGCATGTGTCGACTAGAGACTTGGATTGGAATCAACGTACGACGTTAGTGCAGCGGCGACTAGACTTGTGAACTGGAGTCTCAAGGACTTGAACTGGAGTAACGGCGGCGCGCGTGTGTCGATTGACTTTGACTTAAGTTCTTAATTTCTTGAATGGATCAAACACGTTAGGATGGCGTGCAAGTCTCCTAACTTGCTGTTTGCATCAGTACAGTTCCATTCTTTGAAGCCTTTGTGTCAAAGTGCAGTCACACACGCCGCGGTGAGTTACCGATTTCCTTTCTGAGAGCTACATGGAGGAGAGACAAAATTAAGGGCATGTTTGATTCACAGGAAATATGGAGGAAAAGTGAAGGAATACTGTTCATGGAGGAATATTTCCTATCTCACCGTTTGAAACGCAGGAATCGCCACAGGAAGTTTCCAGGACAGGAACTTATTTCCTTTGGTTTTGCAGGAAAATCACAGGATTCCAAACATTCAGTCCAATCTCATTTTTTTTGCTCGTCGCGTAAGACCGAGGCACATTTAGCACTCGCTCGTATGGATGCATGCATGTGCTAGTTAATAGTATTTACATGTTGTTTCTATGACAAGTGGGGCTGAGCTTTAATGGATAGTGTCTTTGACTATGCTTTGATTAGTATCAGGATTCCTATGTTTTCACAATTCCTGTGTTCCAAACGCACACAATTGAATTTCCCCCCTGTGTTTTCAGTTCCCAGTTTTGCACATGGATTCCTATCCTATTCCTATGGTTTTCCAATTCCCATGATTTTCCTATCCTACGTTTCAAACAGGGCCTAAAATGAGATTCGGTAGTTGGAAAAGAAAGCTTTTTTCCCTAGGAGGACGACTTGTCCTCATCAACTTTCTGCTGAACAACATGGTTCTCTACATGATATGTTTATCTTCGAGGTTTCGAAAGGTTTACTTCACGTTTAGATTTTTCTGGCAAAGTGATAGTGATACAAAAAAATATCGCCCTCCTAAATAGAGTGTCTCGTGCCGCCCAAAAGACCAGAGTGACTTGGGAATCACGACATGAGGTACAAAATGTTGCTCTTCTCGTTAGATGGTTAGAGAAATTGTTTCCATGATTTATCCCATCTTAATATAACAACAATATAAATAAAACTTACTAATGATTTAAGATCATACAATATAACAACGATCCAAGTTACAATATAACGGTATAATTTGTGCAATATATAATTTATATTATGTTGGTCAAATTGTTGATTTAGGGATACGCGCATGCCCTGTAATCTGAACAAGAGTGAGTAGTCTCTTCAGTTTACGTTAAACAACTGCCAATTATCAAGCGACGCGAACCACCTATGGGTTATGGCATCCATCTCTTGGCTCTTGCACACATAATACAGTAATTACAACGCAAGAAACGGAAAATAGGAAGACATCCATGCAAAAAGTCTAAAGGGAGCTCCGGATCCATGAAGCCTGATTTCTTGAAAAACTCAAAATCTCATTTTTTGAATTTTCAAAAATAAAAAAAAATCTTTATGTAAATAGTTTCGAACTCTACCAAAATGTGCACAAAACCAATCTGAAATCATCTGTGTACTAGGCTACGCAAAAGTGACAAATCTGACAAATTTAAAATTCTCAAAATGTGCACTATTCACCGTACCTAGATCCACATTGTTTTTTCATTTTTGCTCAGCTTGGAGTACAAATTATTTCATATTAGTTTTTGCACATTAGTAGAGTTCATCATTCTGTACATATGGAGGAAAATCTGACTTTTCTTAACTTACAAATGCTATTTTTGAATTTTTAAAAAATGCGCTCCATAGGCCGAGCTCCAATAAGACGCACTCGACATGTGTTGTACCTAATTGCTTAAACATACCCTTTTCCCCAAAGTATGCTTGAATATTTTTTTAACACGGATGCTTAAATCTAGATACTGCTATGAAATGTTGGGCAACTCATATGCTTGCAAAGATTTAAATTCCGGAAATTCCATTCCGATTAAGCCGATTTAAGCATAGTTAAATATATATTTATTGCCATGAAATATACACCCCACATCTCAAACTGAAGTATGCGCCATAGTTGTTACAGACGAAGAAAGTAACGCATAGGCCGATTGTGGAAATCGCCCTAATGATTTTTAATACTCCCTCCGACTGAAAATGATTGACACAGATTTGTCCAAATACGTATGTATCTAGACGTATTTTAGTGTGTAGATACACCCGTATTTAGACAAATCGGTGCCAACCATTTCCAATCAGAGAGAATACCTTATTTACTGCTAATATTGGTACTCAAGTGTGAACTAGTTTTATTTTATTAATGAAGCTTGTCGAATTGTCAATTGAAAACGCTGGAGAATTTAGTTTCGACACAGGGGAACGTACTGACCTATTTCACCTGTCAGTGTTTCACTAGTCTGATTTTTGGACCGACAGTAGTACGTTGAACTTCTCCCCGTCGATAAGTCGGCCTGTTATGCTTTAATTTTGGCACAGAATAGTCAAGAGTTAGAACAACGTGTGATTTATACGGCACGTCAGGATACTTTGGATATATATTCCACACGACAGTCGGCCAGTTTTGTCTATAATTACCTTAACTGAACTTGACCGTAACAGTAGGTAGTAACTTTTGCCGTGTCGATACATCCAGCATTACACTCAATGGGCCGGCAGGTCGACCTAGCTCGGCTGCAATTCAAGCCTTTAGTCAACAATACACCTCCAGCCCGATCCAAGTCTTTAGTCAACCCGAATCTTGATCGAGTTGACTACTTTTCTGTGAAGAGAAGTCTTTAATTAGTCCAGCCATACGGAACAAGCAACAAGCCGGTCTAAAGTTGGACTAAACAAACACCTTCTTTTACCATGGCACCGTAGGGAAAATAACTCAGCACCGAATCCACCCAGGAGCTTGGACGCTAACCACCTATAGGTTCTAACCAGTGGAATAAGAAGACAAGAAAATGGGTTATTTACCCCCAAATAAGTTGGCTGGATCTAGATTATCTACCTAGAGATGATAAAATACCCATTAAGGATTTGAAATCAAATAAAAATTAGCACTCGGCCCCTCTAGCTAATTATAACTGAAAATGAAAAGATAAAATTGCCCTTGAATAATAATACGGAACTGGTCACAAAATGCTAGCTCGGTCAGCTTTGACAATCGTCAAGATCGGAAATTAACCCCTTCGATGTGTGCACCTCCTCCAGTCGTGAGCCCCGTCACCGTCCACTTTATGTCCGGTATATTGTTTTACTTTGGTGGCTCGACGCTGGCCATGGCAGCGGCGGCGGCGCTCAGGTGCAGCCAGCGGCTTGCACACGCAGTATGACGCGCTTAGCGGGGTAAGCAACAAGCGCGCGCATAATTAAAATGCAGTAGGAGCAAAGTAGTCTTTTTCACGAGCAATTAACACGAAGGATCTCTGCAAAAGTAAAAATAGACCGGTACAAGTAAATTTTGAGCATGTATTCATAGTTTCATACAAAGAGCATTCGCATGCTCCCATCCTATTCATATTAACTTAAGTTCTATCTTTGTCCCAAGTGAAATTTCTTTGAGCTTGATCTTGTGGACAAAGACAGGGTATCCTCTCCTCTCCGTCCCCTCCCCTCTCCTCTCCTCCCCTCCCCGTCTTGAGAGTCCACCTTCTCCGGCCAGATCCGGCCGCTCTCGCCTCTGGCGGTCTCGCCGGTGTGCGCTGAGCTGGTCTAGGGTGCCGGCCCGACTAGTATAGTAGGTTTCTTTTCTGGTTTGTTTTCTTTGTGCTGTCTGGCGTTATGCCGTCTCTCTCTTCTCGAAGATCTTCGGTCCTGGTGTCCCGGCGCGACGCCGTTCCAGCCGTAGCTGCTCCTTCCGTCGAGCCTCCATGGTGGAGGATAGGCGGCGGCGGAGGATCTGTGGCGGTCTTCTTCAATAAGCGCTGGTACTACGGCTCTGTCTGCGGATGCGGGCTTGCCGAGCTCCTTCTGGCCGGCCGTGGTGGCGAGGGGGTGGAGTTCGGTGGCTGCTGCATCTGTGAAGACGGAGGTGGTGCGCATCTGGTGCGTCTGTATGCATCTGCTTCTCCGGCCGGCCGAGGTGGCGAGGGGAGAGCTGGATTCTGCGTGGCGCTCTGGCTTTTGATGTTGCAGGTGATGGTGGTTCTCTTCCTTCTCTTTGCTCGGGCCGGCCGTGGTGGCGAGGCGAGCGGCGACAGGAGGAGGGTGGTGTTCGTGGTGGTTTGCCTGGGCGATGCCGTGTCGGCTGGGAGCTCGGTGGTGCGGTGGAGAAGATGTTGTGGCTGTGCGCGCTCAGCGCGTTTAGGTTTCGTTGCCCGGCGGCGGACGACTCATGCAGCCTCGAACAATGTCTGGCGGCGTCCTCTCCCCGGCGGATGGAGGTACGGCGACGGCGGCGTCGGCTAGGATCTTGGGAGCCGGCGAGGGGCCTGTTTGTAGTTTCTTCAGAGTGCTCAGGGTGCGTTGTGCAATTTGCAGGGTCCTTTTGTGTTTTCTGTCTTTCTTCGGACTTTTTTGTAAGTTGTACTGTGTGCTCTGATTTATGAATCGGTCCCTTCCATCAAAAAAAAAAAAAATCAACCGGTGCAACAGTAAAGTATTTAACTAAATTCATTGTAAATTATAGTTTTGTATTGCGTATATTTGATGGTTTGGATATTATAATATATTTTTCATAGCCTTGGTCAAACTTTAAACACTTTGTTAACAAAGTTAGAACTTCAATTAATTGGTAATTGAGAAAATAACAGTTAGTATTATAAAATACTCCCTACGTTCCGAATTATAAGGTGTTCTACATTTTTCTTAATCGCATGTCTCTCTAGCCGTGTGTCAGTGTGTCTATTTTTTAATCAATTTGGTACGTATGTAGTCCATATTGAAATATATAAAGCATTTTATGATTCGGAACAGAGTGATTAATAATTATAACTAGGACATTGGAAGACGGCACTTAAAGTCGGAGGCGACAGGTGACAACGGCCGGCTCCCGCGACCATGCCCGCAACAGGGGAAGGCTCGCCGCCGCCGCCTTGATCTCCAACCACCGGCCAGCTCCGCCACCGTTGCGACCAAATCCGGCATCCTCTCGACGTGCTCTCTCCGGCCATCCCAAGGTCCAACGCCCCCGTTGCCTGGCGTCCTCGCGTCCGCGGCGGCCGCCGTCGGCCGGATCTCCTTGCTCCGGTCGCCCCTGCACGAGTGTGAGCAAGAGGATGTGAGGCAGCTGCCTCGCGTCGTGGCTCCGTCGTCGCCGCCCCGCTTCCCGGCCTCATGCTGCTGCCGCCGCCTCCGGCCGCCCGTCCGCCGGGCTGCCCGCCTGCAGCATGCTCGAGGCCGCGGCCGCGACCTCTCCGCGAGGGGCTCCCGCCGTTGAGCTTGCTGCGGCCCCCATCTCTCGCCGTGGCACGGTGGCCCCATCTCCCACCGCCCTTGCTTCTCCCGCCGCCCTCGCCGCGGCCGCACTCACCTCCCGCAAGCAAGATCCAACCGTTCGTGGACGGCTGATGGTGAAGCGCTCGGCCTCCTAGCCCCGGCCGGCTGCATCGACGCCAGAAGTTCCTGTGGCGGTGGTGGACACTCCAGCGTCGTCCGCCGCCCCTGCTCCGGCTGCAACAACTCTGCTGGCAGATGTTCATGTGCCGCCTCCGCGTTCGAACGTCGACAAGCTCGTCCCCGTGTCTTCCATACAGGAGCAGCGCCCCCAGCACTTCACCGTGCCGCGCCCTGTTTCGTGGTCCTCTGCTGCGGATGACGATGAGTTCGACGATGAGGAAGAGCTGCTGGCCCCCTGCACGCCGCCGGCTGCCACCAAGACCGTCGAAGCTTCGTCTGACCCTGCCGTGTTGATAGAGGGCCTCGGGTTCTTGTCGCTACCGCCTGCTGTCTCGGGCGGCCCGATCTCTGCGGGGGTGTGCTCTGTCGTGGACCACGATGGTGAGGAGTTTGCTACAGCCTCTTCCAAAGGGACTGTTTCTGACTCAGAGGAGGTGTTTGCGGAGCCATGCCGTGGCCTCTCTGTTGCTACCGCCGCTATTGATGATGAGGAAGGCTGGACCCAGGTGGGTCGGGGCGGCCGTCCCAGCCGGGCGCCTTTGTCTCCGCTTCGAGAAGAAGGTCTTGACCGTAGCCTCGCCTTCAAGCGTTGGACTCGAGGGAGGTGTTTTCGGTGCCTCGAGCGTGCACACCAGGTCAGCTCATGTCGTGGGCCATTCAGATGCATCCGATCTCGTCGACCTGGTCATCGGGAGCGTTTCTGCCGTGCACGCTCTCCTGCTGCTCGTTCTCGCTCTCCGGAGGCTCGGGCTCGTTCTCCGGACGCTCGTGCTCCTTGCCAGCGGAGCTGTTCTCCGTCCGCTTAGCCTCGTCGCCCCTCGTCGCCTCTGAGTTGGGTTGGGGCTATGGGCCACTCGTCGTTGCTTCCTATGGTGAAGCCGTGTTGCAAGGATTCAGTCTCCACTGTGGAGTCCCAGTTTGCCCTGCTACGCATGGAGGTCCTTCAGAAGTTTGAGTTGCTTCGCTCTGAGGTTCACGACGCTCTCTCCAAGCTTCAGGTTGCGCCGGTTGTGCCTCTACCACCTGAGATACAGACTGGTTCTGTTTATGAGGGGTTCGATTGCTGCTTTGGAGAATTTTCTCCCCATGCTCTACGTGTGTCGTCGTCTATCCTTACGAGGGTTGTCGCCACCGAGGTTGTGGCTCCAGTTGTGGAGAATTTGCCTGAGCTACATGATCATTGTGGGGAATCATCTGTGGTGCTTCCAGTTGAGCTGGACCTTTTGGAGCCTTTGGCGGTGGACATCGCGCCATCCCCACCTCCGTCTGAGTCCTGCGAGTTGCCCTCCTCTGTGGATAGTGGAGGTTCGTCCATCCGGTCGCCCCTCTTTGACCGTGAAGGTATGTTGGCACGTATTGACGCGCGGGTCTTCGTGGAAAAACTTGGTGGCTTGCTCGCCTGCTTGGAGGCAGCTAGCCCTGGATCTGGCAAGGCGATTGCTTGCCTCATAGCAGAGGAGGCTTCTATTGGCAAAGTTAAGAAGGTGAAGAAGGCTCTTACGAGCATAGGCAAGAAAGGTGGTGCCTTTGGGAAGGCGTCCGTGACTGCTTAACGGCAGCTGCTTAGGTAGAGTTGGGTTATCATTTCCGGGGTTGCGGGTCCTTGGTGTTGCCCTTTGTGGTTGTGTGTTGTTGGTGTTGTTGTATGGTTTTCGCCCGGTTTCTTCCACTAATAAACCGGGCACCTTCTTTCTTAATTAATATATGGGGCAAAGCTTTTGCCCCACAGTTTCTAAAAAAAAAATAACTAGGACATTGTTTTAAAGAGTAGTTGTCACGTCCTGCAAAATGTCGATGAGCAGTTGGCGAAGGAATTTCATCTTTTTCTAGCTTCATCATTTTGCCTAACTACAATTACAAAAGGCGATACTTTTGCAAAAACACCGAAGATTAATGGTAGCATGTTATCCTTTGTTCGTAGCACGTGCTTTCTCTTTGATACACGTGCTTTCGACCGACATCGAAGATAGTAGCATAGATATATGACTTTGGAGACCAACTACAGTGTAGACACATACACATGATTACATAAGCATATTGAGTATTGACAACCGTAGTCGCCGAGCTCCAAACTAATTCAAGTAAGGGAATCTCTTAGTGACAGTTTTTTTTTCAAACCATGCTCAGCAAAATTTTAAATATTCGGCTTAAATAAGAGACACATGAGTTGAACTAAACCTATAGAGTTTGATCATTGATGAAGTAAGAACAAGGATAATAGTCGAGTAAACATGGAAAGTCCTTTGGGAACCTGGGTGCCATGGAGCCCTTTATTTGAAAATTTTGAAACATTTTATTCTGATAACCAAAAAAAAGTTTAGGAACGTGGCCGAATGCGCACCGGTCCTGAAGTCGGATCACCGGTACGTAACAGTATAAATAAAGCCTAGCTGTAGCAGTGTCCAAAGCACAGGCAGCACATCCCGATCTACCTTTCACTTGCCTCAAGAGCCTTATTCTACTGCGCTACACAACGCTTGATCGATGTCCATGGAAATCGTCCATGAAATCCGTCAAGCTCAGCGTGCGGACGGCCCCGCTGCCGTGCTTGCCATCGGCACGTCGAACCCGGCGACCACCATGATCCAGGATGAGTACGCCGACTACTACTTCCGCGTTACTAAGAGCGAGCACCTCACCGACCTCAGGGATAAGCTCAAGAGAATTTGTAAGATCTCAAAATTAAGCTCACACTAGCTAGTATTATCATATTCATACGTGCATGCGCATTAAGACTATTGTTTAACTCAATCGACTCATGGTTAATTTATTTATATGCATGTTGTTCGAATTAATTAATGGAGTAATTTACTCTATTGTTTACTTAATTTGCAGGTGACAAATCAGGCATCGAGAAGCGCTTCATGCACGTGAACGAGGAACTCCTGGACGCACACCCGGACTTGATCGACCGCGCTTTGCCAACCCTCGACGCCCGCATAGACATGGCCTCCGCCGCAGTCCCGGAGCTCGCCGCGTCCGCCGCGCGCAAGGCCATCGCCGAGTGGGGGCGGCCGGCCACGGACATCACCCACCTCATCTTCAGCACCTACTCCGGCGCCAAGGCCCCGAGCGCGGACCTCCGGCTGGCCACGCTCCTGGGCCTCCGCCAAACCGTCTCCCGCACCATACTCAACCTCAACGGCTGCTCCGGCGGCGGCAGGGCGCTGCAGCTCGCCAAGGAGCTCGCCGAGAACAACCGCGGCGCCCGCGTCCTCGTGGCCAGCTCCGAGCTCACCCTCGTCGCCTTCTACGGGGCCCAGGACGGCTGTCTCGACACCATCATCGGCCAGGGGCTGTTCGGCGACGGCGCCGGCGCCGCCATTGTCGGTGCCGACCCGCTCGTCGGCTCCGCCGAACGGCCGCTCTTCGCGATGGCCTTTGCCACGCAGACGACGATACCGGGAACCGAGGACGCGATCACCATGCAGCTCAGGAAAGGTGGTCTCGACTACCACATCTCCAGCCAGGTGCCCAAGCTGCTGGGGAAGAACATCGAACGTGTTCTCATCGACGCCTTCGACTCCCTCGGTGTCAATCCTGCAGCCGCCTGGAAGTGGAACCATCTCTTCTGGGCGATCCACCCCGGCGGCCGTGCCATCTTGGACCACATCGAGGAATTGCTTGGGCTGGACGCGGACAAGCTGGCGGCCAGCCGACAGGTGCTCAGTGAGTTCGGTAACATGAGCGGCGCGACGGTCATCTTCGTCCTCGATGAGCTCCGACGCCGTAGGGCCAAAGAAGGGGAGGCGGCGGCCGAGTGGGGCGTCGTGATGGCATTCGGACCCGGGATCACAATCGAGACCATCGTGCTGCACGCCGCAAGCTGCCTCAAGGAAAATTGATTGGCAAGTTAGCATCACAGTTATAGCTTCCTCTGTTAACATCAGCGACTCAATAAAGTATGAGAGTATAGGTAGTACTCCATCTTTCCCTATTTCCGTGACGTCTTAGTTTTGCGTGCATCAAATTTAACCATAAATTTCGTCAATAAAACGTGTGATATTTGCTAAGTAAATTGTACCATCGGATTCATATTCAAACAAAGTTTTTGACGGTACAATTTTTGTGACAAATATCAGATTTTTGGTTGGTGAAATATATGGTCAAAGTTGGTACATGCATGTTGCTTAATTATGATCCATGCATGTTGGATCAACTCTCCTGAAAGTTGTTAATTCCGCGGTTACAATTTCATGGAATATCTTCACTCGGATTTACATCTTATACTTATTAATAAAAACTCCTATGGAATGCCTGCATTGTGCCATGTACAGTAATCACTAGACGATAATGTTGGATTTTCTACTTCTACCAGAATGGCTCGCATGTATAAATGTAGATCGATCGTGATATTTTTTTTCCTCAAATGCATTCAATTTTCACCTCACGCCTCCTTTTCCCCCACCCAACGCTCCACCTGGTCGCATGCCTCCCTCAAAGCATAACATCTGAAGAAATATATATATGGATAATTCATTCAACACAACTAAAGTTAAATAGTTTTTTAGATAACATACCGAGAGGCCCAGCGTTAAATTAATAACGCAACGAACTGAGAAATAGATACATGGTGCTGATGCCAGCTTACAACAAAGCACTGCACGCACATAAAGGAAAACAAAGCCACCAATGAGATTACAAGTAAACACCAATGGGGAGCAAAGACGAAGAGGGAGATCGAGCAACTCGTCTGACGACCAACCCGAATAGTTGTCAACGAAGTAACCCCCACCTCCGTACCCTGGGGACAACTCCTGCGCCTCAGTTGGCGTGAGGTCAATTGAGGCCACGGGGCGAGGTCGATTGAGCTACCCCCAGCTACGAACGTTGTCTCCAAATCCGGTGGCGCGAGGTCCACAAACGTACCCCATGCCCAATTCCCCATGGCTTCCGTGTTGTGTGGCATTGTACAAAACCTAAGTAAGCAAATGCCCAAGTCCGTCAAACCAATTTATACTCAAGCAGGAAAAAACAAAAAGGCGGGAACACCATGATATTTCATGCTTAGCAAGATTTCTGAAAGAAGCGAGAAAAGGAAATATTATACAAACGACTACATTAAACTACTCGTGTGCGATAGTACGATATATCGCACACGATAAGTTTATGATAATGTTGTGCGATAGGTCAGCAACATTACACACAGGAGGCGTGATTGCCACCGTGTGAAATACTACGCACAAATTTACACAAATTTTACTTTCTAGCGGTGTGCGATATTTAGCACACACTTTAGAAAATAAAAGTGTATGCGTATGTTTATCCCACGGACACCGCTCGAAGCCTCTCACACGGCTTTAATTTTGAATCGTAAGCGGTAAGGGATAATGCACATGGAAGGGGTCATTCGTGTGCGGTCAGGGTACTAAATTACCCGATTTGTACTAGTGAAGATTGATGATGTTCAATTAATGGATGACAATCGTCAACCAAAATATTTATACTCTTGGAAGGGAAGTAAAGACCTCTATTAAAACTGTTATATCGTATCTATAGGATCGGCCAGATCGCAAGCGATTATAATCACACCTGAACACTACAGTAAATACATGGATTGCCTGAAAGATATAGTAAATACAAGGATATGTATACACTTGTGTCTTTTGCTGCCTTTTCAGTTGATGCTAAATATCACCCTAAAAAGGTTAATGCTAAATGTCTTGGTAGTGAATTTTTAGCTATGTTCCATTTTTTCATGCTAATTTCTGCCATGTGGTCCACTACTGAGATCTTCTTTTGAAGTAATGAATGAATCTATTAGATTTCCTAATAATTATCCTAAAGTAAAAAAGGTAGTTCTCTCTTTTATGATTATACTGGTATTAACGGTGTATAATAATTTCAATATTTGTTTTTATGTGATCAGTTAATAGTTTGATCCACCTTATTAATGGTTCATATAATCTTAGATTCTCTACAATTAATGTAGAATTTTTTAGAGACTATGTGATTACAAGGTAATATATGGGTATTGATATCACATCCTTTATAAAAAGGTTGCCATTTTATTTGTTCTCCATCACAAACTACAAGTCATACAGTCATAGAAGTCACACAGTTAGCTAAGATGAGTACTAACTTGATGTTCCTGACTCTCATCTTGCTCGTGCTAGCATCTTCATCGTCGTCGTCGGATACTCATTTTGTTTCTACAGTACCACGGGCTATAATGATGTATGATTTTTATTAATATTTGTAATGAATTTTTGCAGCTTATCCTTGCAGGACAGGCCCTCTTTTGATAAGAGATCCATGTAATCCCACCAACTGCTACGATCGGTGCCGCATCGAGAACGAAGAGGCTATGTATTGTCAGGGGCGCTGCGTCATGGAGCCTAAATGTGATCCTAATAATTATTTATTGTGCATCTGCAAGTTATGTTGGATCTGATGTAGATAAAATAGAAGGTTGTGTTTATTGAATAATGACGATGTTGTTAGCATCAGCTCATAGCTAGAGATTGCCATAAACTTGGATTTGGTACGCTTCCCAAAGATATACAATATGAAATTATTAAGTGAGCTTCATATGATGTTTGATTGTGCATGCGTTGGTTTGCAAGTATGGTATATGTAACACACCAAAGCATAATATTTTGGCATGGATTTTATTTCAGGCCACGTGTAATGCACATATATTTTAACGTGGCCACGAGCAAAACACGTACAGAGGCGCATCATCTCCTCTGCGAGATCTTCGTTGTGACTGTGCCACGCATCTGGCTGGCGAGAACCTGCCGCCTGCCGGGTGACCTTCGCTGATGGCTGACTGCATGCATGGCTCTGTTTGAGCTCTTCAGCTGATTTCTGTTCTAGGATACGACTGAACCTGTTTCCGTGTCGTGAATATGTTACGGTAGAAATGGAGTATAAGCGTATTGCTAGACAGATACACTGACTTTTGTCGATGAAGACTGACGTATCTTTTATTAAACTCGAAAGTTCACATCAAAACGGTTAAACCTGATTAGGAACATATGCAACGAGCTATGGTCCCAGTACTCCTCTAGGGAACAGCTAGCCACGACCACTAGCGGTGCAGCTACGCAGGCTGGCGCCCGCCGCCGCCCAGCAGCTCGGTGTAGATGTCGACCTCGTCGCCGTCCTCCATGTTGAAGTCCGCCGGCGTCTGCCAGCCCTGCAGCCGCTTGTCGTCGACGCAGAACCGACCCGTTCCGCGATCCACGGCCGGCACGTGGTCGTAGTAGAAGTCGAAGAGGGCCTGCAGCTTGCCGTTCTTCCGCATGGTGTACGTCACCCGGAACCTGTCCATGTCCTGCACCTTGATGGTCACGAACCCGTCGTCCTCGTCCGCCTCTCCTTGATGCGCTGCGTTTGCCGGCGTGGCCGATGCAGACATGGTATCGGCGATGATATCGACCTTGTCGCCGTCCTCCATGTTGAAGTCGGCCGGCGTCTGCCAGCCCTGCATCCGGGTGCCGCAAAAGAAGAACCGGCCGGTGCCGCGGTCGACGGCCGGCACGCGGTTGTAGTAGAAGTCTATGAGAGCCTGCAGCCTGGCAGTCTTCCGCATGCGGTAGGTCACCCTGAACCTGGCATTGTCCCGCACCTTGATCCTGACGAGCCCATAGCCTTCCACCTCCTCCTCTTCCTTGACGCCCTGCGTCGCCGGCGTGCCCGACGCAGACATGGCTCTGCGGTGGTTGATCTGGCGAAACGGCACTATCCGTGCAGCTTATTATAAAGGGGGCGGGGCGGGATCTGATGATGAGGGAAACTGTATCGATCAGCGCGCTGCTTCACCTTTCGGCTGCCGCCTCCTTGCATTGATCGAAACTCTCTCCACCACTACGCGGGGATCGAAGCGTCAAGCGATTTGATTGCAGAGTACTTTGATTATCTATCTATACTTCTTACTCCCTTCGTTTAGGTGTATTAGACTAGCCATAGTGGGGAGTATCATATACTCCATCCGTTCGGAAATAGATGTCTTATCTATCTCAAGATTTGGATGTATGTACACACTAAAACATGTCTAAATACATTCAAATTTTTAGATAGCTAAGACATCTATTTCTTAACGGAGCGAGTAGTAGTATCATATGTTACTACTTCCACTATGGGTAGTAACATATTTGTGATATCATATAATATTGCATTAATTAGGTTATAGACTCATCTTGTCTTGAAATGCGTTACGTTACGGTATGTACCTATGTTACCACTATCATCCCTTTCATCATTAATTGCAGTGACACGTCCCCTTTTAGCCAACGTGGCACGCATGATACTGGCTATGATACCCGCACTATGGCTAGTCTTAGGCCTGCTACAAGCAGCGTTGCGACCAAGGCGATGATACGGCTAGAAAAAAGCTCCAACGATTTGTTTCAGCCAATCCGTTTTGGATAGTTATTGCAGGGAGATGAAAATCAGCCAATCGCTCGCATCAATCACCGTGGGCCCTTTGCATGCCAACAGAACTGTCCAACCACATGCGAGAACCAGCGCCTGCATTGCTAGCGCGCTAATTCCTGTCCCTAATTAATCAGATCATTAACTGCTAATTGGGGTCTTAAGATGACATAGTTTCTGAACAAATAGATTTTCATAAGAGGCCTTACACACCTAAATGGAGGGAGTATAAAGCAAAATCCACTAAGTGTAATTAATATTTTTCTATCTCCACATGCAAGTTATCCACGTCATCCACTTTATTAGCCAATCAATTGTCCATGTCATCTCCATTAATATTTAATAATCTTTACATGAAAACTCCACATTATCCATTTCTTTAACCATCTTATTATCCACATTAATAATTTATAATACACACTCATTTCATGTCTACTAAATTTAGTATCTCAACTATGACAAGTTGAATTATGCATATTATTTAGAGAACTTATTAACCGTACCTATTATATATTTTTGTTTACACTATAATTTATAAAGGGATTCCCACTGCAACGCGCGGGGTATCTTTCTAGTTTTGAGAATGGATCGTGGGCTCGATTGGTTTTTTCTTTTCTGTGACTCCACTTCTCTATTCCTTTCTTATTATTTTTTCTATTGTTTGCTTATGTTTCTCTTTCATTTTTTTATATCATTTTACTTTCCTCTTTGTGTCAGTGTCATTTTGGCGGATGCCACGCTTTACTTTGACATCGACCATTTGCCACACACATTACTTAACTCTTTGAGCATTTGTATTTTTTTCCGTATAAATTCGTTATCAATTTTCTCAGCCAAAAAACTTGATGTCAATTGGGGTCGTACCGAATTGGGTCATATGTATGTTGCTTGGCTATTGAACATCGTTCTCGAGTCGAGTCACCATCAAATCACACGGCGGTACATGATGGTGATGGAGGTTGACATGTTTTCATGGACCGGCGCCTTGGAGCAGAAGCAGACCGCAGTGGATAGGCGGAGGACTCACCGGGTAAAGGCTCGTCAACCTATTCTTTTTATGTGCAGGTACTTGGAGAAGCTTGAGCTGATGGAGAAACCTTAGTCACCGTACGTAGCTATTGTCCGAAAGTGTGAAGAAACCTATCTCGATGAGATGACGGCGCTTACGCTCGACAATCACTTTTTTTGTGAGGTGTGTGTTGGTAGGAAACGCGATAAAAAATACCAACATGTTAAAATATTTGTGAAGGCAGTGATACCCACCACCCCAATTGGATTGAACACCCCGGATTGTGGTGTTGAGTAGGCGCTCTAAATGAGTTTGAAAAGCATAGAAAATGGCCTCAACATCAGAAGTACGAGAAGAGGGGTGATCACGGCTGGACCCCAAACATCAGTGTGCACCAACTCAACAGGCATGAAAAGAAAGTCGGAGAAAGTCGACGATGAGATTGACTATATGCATGGTAACTGATTACTGTGTTGGCACGTTGGCATGCATACGTAACATAGTGAAGTTTCAAGATCCGAAGAACATGAAATATTATTACTATATGCTAGCAACAAATTTCTCACGTACGCCACTAGCGTGATCAGGGCTTGCGTCGTCGGATCAAAATTCCCCGATGCATATAACAAGGTGAAATTTACCATATCCTTGATACCAATGTAAGCATACAATAAGCTTTTCATCCAGGCCAGGCCGATGGAGCATTTGGAGCTAGGCGGAGGCCGTGTGACGAGGTTATACCCTTCGGGTCCCCTATTATTGGTATACCTGGTTCAGACCAGACGAAGACTCACATGGCGGCCCAACAATTACTTCAAGCACAAGTAAAGAACTCCAAGACGTAGTCTAGTAGGACTCTTGTAAACCCTAACTGCTCCCTTTATAAAGCCAGGCAGGGGCACCCCCATAGACAGATCGATACTAGATCCACAACTCGCATAGGCATAACGAGACCATGTCTCACCATATCGCCGTTACGGCCACCATGTAACTTCATATATCATCATAATCAGATAAACAGGAGTAACTCTTTACCTCACAATGAGGGGCCGAACCTGGGTAAATCCTTGCTTGTCAGCCGTCCGATACTACCAGCGTGCACATCTTCTCCCTCAAAATCTACCTGGGGTACTCGATCCTGTGATTGCCGTGGGCGTACCACGTCACCGTGCGATCCATCCGTCCGCCGGCCCCCAGCTGCTCGGTGAAGACGTCGACCTCGTCGCCGTCCAACATGTTGAAGTCGGTCGGCGTCTGCCAGCCCTGCATCCGCGTGCCATCGACAAAGAACCGGCCCGTGTCGCGGTCGACGGTTGGCACGCTGTCATAGTACAAGTCCATGAGAGCCTGCAGCTTGTCGGTCTTCTTCATGGTGTGGTCGACCCTGAACCTGGAGGCGTCCTGCACCCTGATCGTGACGCTCTGCTCGTCGTCCTTCTCCTCTTCCTTGGTACTGCGGCGGGAGTACAACTGGGCGAAGAAGTCGACCTCGTCGCCGTCTTCCATCTCGAAGTCGGCTGGAGTCTGCCAGCCCTTAATCGGCCTGCCGTCGAAGAGGAACAGGCCCGTCCCGTAATCGACAGTCGGCACGCTGTGACTTAATAGCGTAAAACTACCACTTTTGTAGCCAAATGTACCGATTGGTACCAGTGGACGCCGCAATCTCATTTTGGTACCACATTTTGCCCAGATTGTCTCATTTTGCCCAAATGACGCTCTGATTCAATTTAGACAGCCGTTCTGACAGGGAGGCCCCACCTGTAAGGTGACGTGGCAAGTAGGCCCTACTTGTCAGTCTAATAAAATAACCAAAATATGTATAAAAAAGGAAAAATATGAGAAAATAAATTATTTGGGGGAGGTGCACTGTGGGGCCCACAAGTCAGCCTAATAAAAATCAAAACATAAAAAAATTTCTAAAAAAAAGGAGGCCCTGCGCCTCCTCTTTCTCGGCTCCGGCTGGCCGCCGGCCGTCGCCGGCGCCACCTCCCTCGCGCCTCTTCCCTCTCCGTCCTGGCGCACGTGGGCGAGCACCCGCCCGTCAGGAGCCTAGCCGCCGGCGGCCGGCGACGGGGCAGGAGGCCCTTGCTCCGACCGCCCGCTGCTCTTCCTCGCACCCGACCGCCGCCGCCCCCTGCGCCTCCTCTTCCTCGGCTCCGGCTGGCCGCCGGCCGTTGCCGGCGCCACCTCCCTCGCGCCTCTTCCCTCTCCGTCCCGGCGTCGCCGCGCCCTGATGCGCACCGTCCCTTCGCTGCCAAGCCCGGCCGCTCCGCGTTCGAGCTCCACGTCTCCCTCCTCTGCTGCGCCTGGCCGCGACTCTACGCCTTCTCGACCTCGCTTCCTCCTCCGTCCGCCGTTGCCACCACCTCCAGCCAGGGCGCCGCCGTCTCCTGCCCGTGAACCCGCGACGCCTCCAGCTCACGCCTCTGCGCCCTCCAGCTCCTGCCGTCTGTCGTGCCTCCGGGCTGAAGCTCCTCCTCAAGCACGTCTTGCGCCGGGACGGAGAGGGAAGAGGCGCGAGGGAGGTGGCGCCGGCGACGGCCGGCGGCCAGCCGGAGCCGAGGAAGAGGAGGCGAAGGGCCTCCTTTTTTTAGAATTTTTTTAATTTTATTTTATTAGGCTGACTTGTGGGCCCCACAGTGCACCTCCCCCAAATAATTTATTTTCTCAGATTTTTCCTTTTTTATACATATTTTGGTTATTTTATTAGACTGACAAGTGGGGCCTACTTGCCACGTCACCTTACTGTCGGGTTATCCTTATGTCGGACGGAAGTCAATGCTCCTGTCACATCCCGTCTGGCACGGGAGCGCGGCGTGCGGTACGGCGCATGTCTGGGGTGACTGGGCTTACCTCTGCTGACCAAGGAGCAGGAGAAGGACACCGCTGACCTCGGGTGTACCTAGGAGCAGAGATATGGGACAGGACATGGGCAAGCCACGTCCTGTCCACTGTGCAGAGACAATCATGACGTGCAGGCGTGCGCGTCTGCAGTGCCGGTACGGAGAAGTGACCGTTGCAAGTGGAGGGGTATTCCGGTAACTCGGTTTAGCCTATATATATGTCCTCACCCTCTCCTGCGTGAGGGATGATGCCCAGAGACACCTTTCCACCCGTAGCTTCATCTTCTTCCTTGTGTTTATCCCCATTACTGGGATCATACAGCTCGAGGAGCAACCCTGTATTTGTGATACCTCGGTATAGAGAGAGAGGCAGGCAGGAGTAGGGCTTTACCTCCTCACGATGGCCCTGAACCTAGGTAGATCTTGGTGTGCTTGTGTGTTCTTCGTGTGTGCTTCTTAGCGCGCTAGCCTTCTCCCGGATCCACCAGCGTCCATCGGCCCCACTCTTTAGCCATCCTATGGCATCTGCCGTGATACCACCACGACAGTTGGCGCCTGATACGTCTCCAACGTATCCATAATTTCTGCTGTTTCATGCTTATATTATACCATTTGCTACATATTTTATATACACTTCGTATCACTTTTATGCATTTTCTGGGACCAACCTATTAGCAAGATGCCACAGTGCCAGTTCCCTGTTTTCTGGTGTTTTTGGTTTCAGAAAGTTACTTCTGGAAATATTCTCGGAATTGCACGAAATAAAAGGCCAGGTCCCTATTTTTCCAGCACGTACACGGAGTCCGAAGGAGAGACGAAGACTCGCCACGAGGTGGCCAAACCACACCCAGGCGCGGCAGTGGGCCCAGCCGCGCGTGCCTGTGGTTTGGGCCCCTCGGGGGTCTGCCGACATCGCCCCTTCGCCTATTTATTCCCCGAGACGCGAAAACCCTAAAACACCGAGCCTTTCATCCAGAACATATTCGCTGCCGCCGCCGTCGTCAACCCTAACTCGGGGGGTTCCTGAAGCTCTTCCCGGCACCCTGCCGGAGAGGGGAATCATCACCGGAGGGCTCTACATCGCCATGCCCGCCTCCGGAGTGATGCATGAGTAGTTCATCCTTGGACTATGGGTCCATAGCAGTAGCTAGATGGTTGTCTTCTCCACTTGTGCCATCATGTTTAGATCTTGTGAGCTGCCTATCATGATCAAGATCATCTTATTGTAATGCTACATGTTGTGTTTGCTGGGATCTGACTTATATTGATACCTATGTGGAGCTGAATATTATATTATCATGTCTATGTCATTTGTGATCTTGCATGCTCTCCGTTACTTGTTGAACCCTTGGCCACGTGAATACTTGTAACTCCAAGAGGGGGTATTTATGCATGATAGTTGGGTTCAACCTCTATTTAACTTGGGATAGTGACAGCAAGTTCTAAGGTTGTAGATGTGTTGTTGCCACTAGGGGTAAAACAGCAATGCTTTATTCAAGGATGAATGTATTGTTTACATTACGCACATTACTTAATGCAATTGTCTGTTGCTTGCAACTTAATACTGGAAGGGGTACGGATGTTAACCGGAAAGTGGACTATTTAGGCATAGATGCATGCTGGATAGCGGTCTATGTACTTTGTCGTAATGCCCAAATGAATCTCATAGTAGACACCACAACTCACACATGCATGTTATATGCACTTATGAATTGTCAATTGCCCAGCTGTAATTTGTTTACCCAGCATGTTAGTTATCTTATTGGAGAGACACCACTAGTGAACTGTGGACCCCGGTCCATTCTTTTACATCTGAAATACAATCTACTGCAATCATTGTTCTCTACTGTTTTATGCAAACAAACATCATTTTCCATTCGATACGTTTAACCCTTTGTTTTCAGCAAGCCGGTGAGATTGACAACCTCACTGTTAAGTTGGGGCAAAGTAATTTGGTTGTGTTGTGCAGGTTCCACGTTGGCACCGGAATCCCTGGTGTTGCGCCGCACTACACTCCTTCACCAACACCTTCGAAGCAAGCCTCGTTTTCCTGCTGGATCGATTAAACCTTGGTTTCATACTGAGGGAAAACTTACTGCTGCACTCATCATACCTTCCTCTTGGGTTCCCAACTGACGTGTGACGTACAAGCATTGTTTCTGGCACTATTGCCGGGGAGATATTCCCTCGTCAACTTAGAGCCACCAGCGCCCACTGTGGGGCAGGCAGCGGCGCTGGCTGGTGTGACATTCCGGACGGGTTCCATCATCGACTCCGACGAGCGCGTCGTTTGCGGGCTCGTCTGCAAGCTCGGCGCGCTGAACTTCATCAGCGACAACGCTGGATGCTTCGGCAGCAGGCCGTTCCCGACGAACGGCTGCCTCATCAGCTTCGGCACCTTCGTGACCTACGTCGCCACCGAGGTTGTCTGCAAGTACCCCGAGCAGGTGCTTGTGGCTGAGGATCCTCCTGCTATCTGTGCGGCTCGCGGCCGGCGTAGCGCTCGCCCCGGGAGCTGCGCAGAGGTCATGGTGACCGGCACTGCGGCTGATGCCGGTAAAGGAGAACCCGGCAAAGGAGATGCCGGTAATCCTGCCCCCAAGATCACCAGATCGGCGAAAGTGCCGCTGGAGAGGAGGGAAAACCTCCGAGATCAGGCCGGTACATCCAATGTACCAGTTAGGCCAGCTCATCTCGAGGAGATAATCGAGAAACTGGCTGTGCCGGTAGCTGCCGGTACAGATGCTGCCCAATCGGAGGCAGAGTTGGAGGCACGGCGTCAGAGCTTGCTTCAGGAGGCTCTGGAGATGGCCGAGGTAGAGAGAGTTCGGGATAACTGTCCGTGAGTATAACCAAGCACATGGTTTTACCCCGGTAGCTGCTCGCCCTAGTCGAGTAGAGGATGTGCGCAAGAGGGGTAAAAACCTCAATGCCGAGATTGCTAGAGATGGTAGATCTAGCTCCAGTAAGACTCCTAGTAACTTATCGGTCGAAAAACCGAAGTATAGTTCCCCTGCTAAGACTCTTAGAGCTGCCGAGGCAGCAAGAGCCGAGTTGTCAGGCTTATCCGGAGAAGCTCTCCGTAGGCAGCAAGACCGAGTTAATGAGTTGGTAGCTGTGGCTACCCGGCAGAATGAGGCCTATCGCAAGGCCAACACAGTTGCAGGTGGGTCCGATGTTGTTCACTCGGCTAGGGGAGCCAGTGGATCTAAGGGGCAAGCTTCATCACCGCATGTCGGTGGAGATCGTGACCGGAGTGTAAACTCCGGTAAGAGCAAACAGATACAGGTGTATGATCCGGCGTGTGCCGGAAAACAGTAGTTGGGCGAGGTAGTGCCGGCCGGGGTAGAAGCAATCCCGGTCCGGGCGGTCCAGGTGCCGGAGTAGTTAACTCGGCTGGCCGAGGTTATCCACCTCGGTATCCGACACAAAATCTCGCCCAGCAGCAGCAGCAAAATGTCGGGCATGTCCAGCAGCCGCAAGTTGTTGAACAGGTGGCTAACCGTTATGATGATGGTTACTCGGCTATGGAGAAAGCCGGGTATCCGAGATATGAAGGTGCACTGGGATCTCGGTTGGGACCTCGCCAGTTGTCACCAAATGATGCACGCTACAAGTTGGACAGGATTTATATGTCCGAGATGCTGGAAGAGCAAGGTCCACCTGGCCCGGCATGTTTTGGACCTCGGATCATGAGGGAACCACCGGTGCGGCACTTTCAGCTGAACCGAGGTGCAAAAACATATGACGGCAGTACTAAGCCGGAGGACTGGCTGACAGATTATGTGTCGGCAGTGCATATCGCGGGAGGAAACCGCCGATGGGCGGTGAGGTATATCCCGCAGATGTTGGAAGGGCCAGCCCGGATTTGGCTGAACAACCTGCGAGAGGGCAGCGTTGATTGCTGGCTGGACTTTGAAGAAGCATTTGTTAGCAACTTCTCCAGCACGTACAAGAGACCGAATCGTCCTCAGCAGCTTGCGATGTGCAAGCAGAGGGATAATGAAACTGACCGGGATTACTTAACCCGGTGGAGTACTATTCGCAATTCCTGTGAAGGAGTTGTGGAGGCGCAGGCCATATCTTGGTTTGCCCAGGGGTGCCGACACGGCTCCATGCTCTGGCAGAAGTTGCAGAGGGAAATGCCGGCCACTCTGGCCGAGACAATCCGGATTGCGGATAGCTATGCACTGGGTGATCCGATGCAACCTTGCTGAACTCGGGGAACCGAGTAGAAGATACCCGGTGAATAACAGACCCGGGCCAGTCAGGCAGAACGATCGCCAGGACTTCGGTAACAAGAGGAGAGAGCCGGATTACCGGTATGGCTCAAACCAGGTTGCAGCGGTAAACCAAGACCAGCCAGATGCCGGCAATAGCCAGCGTCCGAAGTTCAATGGCCCAGCATGGGGCCAGAATCAAGAAGGGAAGAGGCCATGGGGTGACCAGAAGCCGTCCTTAACTTATGAGGCTATGTTGGATGGGCCTTGCAGTTTCCACACCCAAGACATCCGCAGGCCTGCAAACCATACAACTCGGCAGTGCAGCTGGTATCAGCGCACAAGGGGGAAGGAGCCAGAGCCGGAGGAAATCAGGGGGGGCACCTCAGAGAATTCCGCCGAGGCAAAACTTGCCGCTTACCGGAGCAAATGCTATCCCGGTGATTCCGCCAGTTCCGAGGCAAGCAGATCCGAAACCTGTGAATCAGGTGAATGTCGGAGGGAACAACAACAACACTGGTCCCAGCAGGCAGGGAGAGTATCCCCAGGGAGATTACAGAGAAGCTCATCAGAGCTATGTGGTCTTTGTGACCGAGCCAACTGACAAGAAGAGCTTGCATCGGCGTGCACTGGAGGTGAACGCAGTTATGCCGGCAGTGCCGAAGTATTTGCACTGGTCCGAGCAAGATCATCTTGGAGCAGAAGGGATCATCCCCGAGTTATGCCAACTCCGGGAGGTTATGCATTGGTGGTGGATCCGACATTCTTTGGACCCACCATCAATGTTCGGTTCACCCGAGTTCTCATTGATAATGGGAGTGCTATCAATATCATGTACCGAGACACCATGGTGAAGATGGGTATCTCGGCAAATATGCTGCAACCGAGTTCTACAACCTTTCATGGTATAGTGCCGGTGTTTCATGTGCACCTATGGGCAAAATTTGGGTTGATGTGTTGTTTGGCACCAAGGAAACTGCCGAACTGAGAGCATCCAGTTTGAGGTAGTGGACCTCGAAAGTCCATACCATGCTTTACTCGGTAGGCCTGCACTGTCCAAGTTCATGATATCCACCCATGTGGGTTACCTCAAGATGAAAATGCCGGGTCCTAATGGCATCATCACTATCTCGGGTGATTACAAGCGTGCACTGGAGTGTGCCTCGGCTGGATCGTGCTTAGCCGAGTCACTGATTATCGCTGCAGAGAAGAAGAAGATCCATGAAGTGGTGGCATTGGCTCAGTCCGCACAACTCGGCATGCCGGGTATGGCTAACCCGGAGCAGAATGCAACTTTCGAGGTGCCCAAGGAGACCAAGAAGATCAATGTTGACCCGGCATGTCCGGACCACAACGTCATCATTGGTACCGGGTTAACGAGAAATAGGAAGGCGAGCTCAGTCACTTCCTCCGTGAGAACCGGGATATCTTTGCATGGTCAAATCAGGACCTGCCAGGTGTTCCGAGGGAGTTGGCTGAGCACTCTTTGTTCGTCAGACCGGATATGAAACCGGTGAAGCAACCTATGCGACGTCTCTCGGATGAGAGGAGAAAGGTGATAGGTGATGAACTGGCCAGATTACTTGCATCTGGTTTCATCATGGAGTGCTGCACCCGGACTGGTTGTCTAACCCGGTCCTGGTGGAAAAGAAAAAAGATGACCCGAACGTGGCCATTGTGTGGCGTATGTGTATTGATTACACAAACTTGAACAAGGCATGTCCTAAGGATCCATTCCCGCTGCCTCGGATTGATCAAGTGATCGATTCCACAGCCGGGTGTGAGCTGTTATCCTTTGTAGATGCTTATTCTGGTTTTCACCAGATACCACTGAACCCTGCTGATCAAATGAAAACTGCTTTTATCACCCCGTATGGGGCTTATTGCTATCGTGTCATGACCTTTGGTTTGAGAAATGCTGGTGCTACTTACCAGAGATGTATGCAAAAATGCTTGCATGATCAAATAGGAAAAAATGTGCAGGTGTATGTCGATGACATTGTCATCAAGTCTAAGGAGAAATCCACTCTGATTGATGATCTCCGAGAAACATTTGAGAATCTAAGGAAATTCCGGATAAAACTTAACCCGGACAAATGTACTTGGTGTGCCGGCAGGCAAATTACTCGGTTTCCTCGTGTCAGCCGAGGTATCGAGGTGAACCCGACAAAAATCCGTGCTATTGAAAGCATGAGGTTACCGACATGTCTCAAAGACGTGCAGAAATTCACTGGATGTTTGGCATCCTTAAGTCGGTTTGTTAGCAGGTTGGGAGAAAAGGCATTGCCTTTGTATCAACTCATGAAGAAAACAACCCACTTCGTGTGGACCCCGCAAGCAGATGCGGCGTTCACCGAGTTAAAAAAGATGTTGGCAACTGCGCCGATACTGGCCTCACCATTACCCAAAGAGCCGATGTTGCTCTACATTGCAGCCACAAACCGGGTTGTGAGTGTCGTATTGGTAGTGGAGCGAGAAGAAGATGGCAAAACTGTGCAAGGCCAGTATATTACCTGAGCGAGGTGATCTCGTTGTCCAAGCAGAACTATCCCACTACCAGAAGATGACATATGGTGTCTATCTGGCTGCTAAGAAGTTGAAACATTACTTCCAAGAGCATTCAATCACTGTGGTGTGTGAGGCTCCTATCTCGGAGATCATTGGGTGTAAAGATGCAACTGGCCGAGTAGCCAAGTGGGCTATCGAGGTGTCCCCTTACACTCCTCACTATGAAAGAAGAGATGCCATTAAATCTCAGGCACTGCCGGATTTCTGGTGGATTGGGCTGAAATGCAATATGAGCCACCATTGCCTGACCCAATTACTGGAGAATGCACTTTGATGGTTCAAGACAAAAATTGGTTTAGGTGCCGGGGTAGTCCTTACCTCGCCAAGCAGATCAACTGAGATATGTGTTGCAGATTCATTTTGCGGCATCTAACAATGTGGCCGAGTATGAGGCACTTGTTCATGGGCTAAATGTGGCCAAAGAAATTGGTATTCGCCGGATAGAATGTTTCGGAGACTCGGATTTGGTGGTGCAGCAAGTCTCGGGAAATTGGGATGCTTTAGATGCCAACATGGCGTTGTATCGGTTTCATGTCCAGAAGATCTCGGGGTTCTTTGAAGGTTGCGAGCTCACGCATATACCTCGGGCTGAAAATGAAGCCGCCGATGTACTGTCCAAGCTAGGTTCATCCCGGGATCCAATTCCACCCGGCATAGCCTTGGAGCATTGAGGAAGCCATCAATCAAACCATCGCCGAGTCCGAGTCAATTTTATCCCGGCGAAACCGGAGTCTGGTGCTGTTCCCATGGACGTCGATGTCGGATGCATTTGGGAGAACCCGGGGACTGCTTGGCAGAACCCGGGGACTGGTTACTCTATCTCGGAAGAAGTAATGTCGGTTGATCTCATGGAGGTGGATGATCCGGTATTTCCTGTGCGTCCTGTGCCGGAGTGGGCACAACCAATAATGGCATATGATGGACGGGAGTTTGCCAAGTAATGAAGTTGAAGCTAGGCAAGTGCAAAGAAGATCCAAGGCATACACCATCATCAACCAGGAGTTATACAAGAGAAGTGTGACCGAGGTACTGCAGCGCTGTGTCGAGCCGCAGGAAGGGCAAGAGATGCTCCTGGAGATTCATCAGGGAGAGTGTGGTCATCATGCTTCATCAAGAGCCTTGGTGGCTAAGGTATTCCGGCATGGGTTTTATTGGCCCAGTGCTTTGAACCAGGCAGAAGATATCGTCGAAAGTGTGAGGGATGTCAGAGGTTTGCTAAAAAGATCCACCTGCCAGCCTCGGCACTCAAGACAATTCCAATCACTTGGCCCTTTGCAGTTTGGTGCTGGATATGGTGGGAGAGTTCAGGCCAGCCCGAGGTAACATGACTCATATGCTGGTGATGGTGGACAAGTTCACCAAATGGATCGAGGTAAAGCCAATCCGGAAGTGTGATGGTCACACAGTGTGACCTTTTTGAAGGACATCATTTTGAGATATGGTTACCCCCATAGCATTATCTCGGATAATGGCACAAACTTTGCTGTGGGAGAGTTTGCTCGGTTCTGTGCGGAAAAGAATTCGGTTGGACATAGCCTCGGTGGCACACCCTGAGGCAAATGGGCAAGTGGAAAGAGCAAATGCATTGGTGTTAGCCGGTATCAAAGCCCGGTTGATTGAACCACTGTTGCGAACTCCGGGATGTTGGATAGAGGAGATACCAGCAGTGCTGTGGGGTCTAAGGACCACACCAAATCGATCAACTGGCTATACGCCATTTTTTCTGGTCTATGGAGCAGAAGCGGTCCTGCCGACCGACATGGAATATGACTCGCCGAGAGTGGCGCTGTACACTGAAACCGAGGCAAAAGAAGCTCGGGAAAATGATGTTGATTTGCTCGAAGAAGCACGAGAACTGACCTTATCTCGGTCAGCTATATATCAGCAAAATCTCCGACGCTATCATAGCCGGAAGATCAGCCCTCGGGTTTTCCGAGAGGGAGATTTGGTGTTGAGGCTAGTGCAACGCAAAGCAGGCCGACACAAGTTGTCACCTCCATGGGAGGGACCATTCATTGTGAGCAAGGCTCTGCACAATGATTCATACTATCTTATAGATGCGCAGGCACCGAGGAAAAATGTGATGGACAAATCCGGAGAGGAGACCAAAAGACCCTGGAATGTAGCTCTACTCCGCCCTTTTACTCATAAGGGCGCAGTGTATGTATCTCGGTTTTCCTTTGAATAAAATGCCGGCACTCCGAAAAGAAACTCGGGGACTGCCTTTGTCATATGCTTGTGTTTTATCTCGGTTTTTTCTGTGTTGTTCATATGTCGGATGATTTTGAGACCTCGTTTCAAAGTTCAAGTAATGTATGCTATTTTGTTGTGATCTTGTGACTCGACTGACGAACGCCGAAATGGCAGTCAAGAGCAGAGGTTATGGTATATGGTAAACATGAAAATGGACTCGGGGACTCGGTCCTAAAAAGATCCGACATATGTCGTTTACTAACCCGGTTTTTTCTTTCCTTTTCCTTGTGTCGGATGACTCTAAACCTTACCTCAAAATTTACAAGTATTGTGTGCTATAATGATTGATCTTGTGACTCGACTGTCGAACGCCTAAATGGTAGACAAGAGCAAAGATTACTAAGTATAGTAAACAAGAAAGTAAACTCGGGGACTTGGTGCAAAGTGATCCGGCATTGAGCCTGTCTTGTTGAAACTAGTATAATAAAAGTATATTTACATCTGCACCCGGCATTCCGGGGATTTAATGGTTCAAGTTTGATAAGCTTAGGCAGCTGCCTCGGAGGAGCTCGGAGCAGTTGGAGCGGTGCGAGGCTCAGGAGCAGCCTCGGCGGCAGAGAAGCTTCGGTTGTTGGAGCAACCTCGGGCGTTGGAGTGGCTGCCGAGGCACCAGCAGTGTCGGATACCGGCTTCTCAGAAGTCTCGGTTGCCGGCTTCTCAGAGGTCTCGGTCGCAGCCGGCTTGGAAGTGTTGATTGCGCCAGCAGCAGAAGTGTCGGCTGCTCCGGCAGCAGAAGTCTCGGTCGCTCCGGCAGTGGCAGTGTTGGGAGCTTCGACCTCAATCTCCTCATCGATGTCATCTTCCTCGTCTTCACCCTCTACATCATCCTGGTCATCTTCTTCGTCATCCGAGTAGGCAGGACCCGAAATGAAGTGTCGGGTGGGAGCATAGCTGGCCATGAATTTGGTTGCCTCCTTGCGGCTCTCTATCAGTGTCGGATCTGAGGTCCATTTGGAGCCTTGACGCAGGGAGTGCACGGCATTGAGGTTGATGGCCTCATACCAGGAGAGCACAAAGATCAAGGCCTGATCAGCTCCGGCACGAGCTGTGACACCCCTCCCTGGCACATCTCGCCAGAGAGGCGGTCGTCCCGTGCGCTAGCCCAGGATATCTGGCCGCACGTCACGACAGTGTAACATAGTGGAAATCATTACACAATCAGGCACAAGAAGTGCTACAAATGGTTTACAAGGCCATCGAGGCATGACCAAATATCAAGCCAAGCATGGCTCGGGACAGAGTTTTAACTGGCAGCGGAAGACATAAACGAGGCAACGGGTATCTGGCTGGGCTACTGATCCTAGCACGCTCTTGCTCCATGTACTTGCTAAGGTAGAAGATGAATCCTCGCCGAAATCTGGCCACAATCACAAGGCCCGTGAGTACATTTGTATGCACTCAGCAAGAATCATCACTCACCACAAACAATCCAACAATCATGCAACAAGATATACATTGGAAATAAAAGCCTACAACATGGCAAGGGTCTACTCAAGATAGACCAATATGATAACATAAGGGTAGCATGGCATCACAAGCAAAACATGGCATAAGCAAATAACAAGAGTATCACAAGTACAGAGTCCAAGCCAGGTGGGGTTGGATCGTATACCGGCAATCAAACAAAGAGATTACCTGTGACGAGTAGACGAGTGTACCAGTTGGTACCAAATCTTATAATTACTCATGTCAACACAATCAGGCTTCCAAGCCTCTAGCCAACTTTGGCTATCACTCCAGCCAACTCTGGCTATCAATCCAGCCAACTCTGGCTATCTCCCGGGGCATGCACGGTTGATGTGGGCTCTGGCCTATCTATAGGCCTCCCAACGCATCACCCGCCATCCCTAAACTTGGTTCACAATCACATCTCAAGTAACATTCCCTGCATCAACTTATTGTTCATTTAGTGAAATCAGGTTGTTCATGTTTCTTTCAAACAAGCCTTAGGTTTAACCTCCTGACACGACACGGACACACAGTGTGACTGACACTGAACTCATTGTTCCATAACCTTGGAACTAGGCTAGATATCCAGATTTACACTCTCGAGAGGTTGCAATACTTCACTCATCTAAGTGGATCATTAACAACCGGTACTTTAGGATAACATCCATAAGACGGTCTGATACACTCACTCAACCGTTCACGCCATCAAGACACTCCATGTATAGTCACCGACATAACTATATGCCTTATGCAGAAGTGAATCCGGCACGTCCCCAACCCATGAGCGACGCCTAGCTCCGGAACCTTCGCAAGACTAGCCCCGACCAACTATGGTAACCGACTAGACTTGCCAAAAAGGGTGGCATCAAAGGAGGCTCAATAGGATTACGTAGGTCAAGGCCTGCCCATTCAAGCGACAGTGGTAGTGCGTTCGATGTTCAGGTTTGTGGCACCATGGACTGACCCTATTGTTGTTTGGAGGGGTGTTTCATTTAATCAAGTTTCATCATAACAAGTCCAAACAGCAGAGAATTAGTCCAGCACAACAATCACAATATAATAATATATCATCAAACAACAAGTCATTAGCAACATAATAATTCAAGAAATAGTAGTATCCATGTCTAACTTAGCAAAATAAATAAAAACGTCAACCGGAAGACTGTGGCAGCGATTCCGCTGGCAAGCGCCTTCTCATTCGACAAGGAAAAAGAAACGTCAACCGAAGACTGTGGCAGCGATTCCGCTGGCAAGCGCCTTCTCGTTCGACAAGGAAAAGAAACGTCAACCGAAGACTGTGGCAGCGATTCCGCTGGCAAGCGCCTTCTCGTTCGACAAGGAAAAGAAACGTCAACCGGAAGACTGTGGCAGCGATTCCGCTGGCAAGCGCCTTCTCGTTCGACAAGGAAAAGAAACGTCAACCGGAAGGCGCAAACAAACTGTGCTATATTTTGTAGTTGATCTGTGAAGGCGCTGGTCGGCGGGTTCCCCCAGTCCCTTGTCTCAAGAATGATGTGCGTTTGATAAACATTAACAATACCTAATACAACCAAGCAGGTACGAGAAATAAAAATGCAACATGGCCGGAGCAGTATCACAAGTTACATACTAAACAAGAACAACCAACAGACATGCATAATATAACAGTAGACAGACGAACACAAACACCTGGCATGGTAATGAGCAAATAAACAAACAAACACTACTGGTCTGCTCATAGTAAGGGTTAGCTTGCCTCGGGGTCGCGTAGTTGTTCTCTGGTTCGTCGATGAAGCGAAGACGTTGCGGATTCGGGCACTGGTAGCCCTACATCGCGCCGCCGGGGTGGTATCGCACATAAAATGCGCGACCCGGAAGATTCACCAGAAGGGGGTGAGATCCATACCATCGGACAGATCTCGCGAAGATGAGAATTTACAAATTTGGATCACCAAATTTGGAAAGGTGGGGTGGAAGATTTGGGCGAGCGAAAATAACTATCTGCCGCACGTGGGCGGTGGATAACTATCTGTCGCCGAAGTCAAAATTAAACGAAATCGACGACCGCGTCGTCTCCTTCGTCGCGCCGTAGCAGAGGAGCACGGACGAGCACGGCCCGCCAGCGCTGCGGCCGCTGGGGGAAGTTGGAACGCCGGGGAACGGCGGAGGAGGGCTTGCCGTGGTCCACCGCGGCTGGGGAGGGCTCGGGCGGCTGGGGGAGGCAGGGGCGTGGTGCTGCCGTGCTTGCGAACTCCGGCCGTGGCGGCAACTTCTCCGAGCTCCCGCGAAGTTCGTCGGGCCCTGGTGTTGCTGGGGCGTGGAGAGAGGGGAGGCGAGGTGTGAGCTAGAGAGGGCTCCGGGGGTGGCTTTTATAGCCCGGGGAGCAGAGGGCAAGGGCACGGCTGGTGGTTGCCGTCGATGCGCGTTGGAGCTCCGGTGGCCACAGAGGCGAGAGGAGGGGATAAGCACGATGCGCTGGAGTAACAGGGGAGCACGAGGGGTTCCTGGAGCGCGCGGCGCATCTGCTAGTGCTTGGAGATGCACTGCTCCGTCGGTGTGGCGTCTAGCGCTTGGCGGCGGCGAGGTGTCGACTGCGGCAGGGGGAGCTCGAGCAAGGGGGGCCTGGCCGCGGCTTGTCTCGCCGGAGCCACGGGGCAGCAAGGGTAGAGGGGGGTCTGGACGCAGCGATGCTTGGCGCGACAGCGAGGTTGGAGCAGAGATAGAGGGGAGATGACAAGGGCATGCCGGTGTGCGCATCCGGCGTTCCAGAGCGCGCCGTGAGCGGCACTGGCGCGTTCCCGCCAAATGGATGATCCAAACACAAAAGTAAAAGTACTACGGTGCTCACAAGATCAAAACAAACACACTCAAACAAGAACCAATCAATGAGTTGCATCTTTGCAGAATAAAATTTTCAGAAAAGCAAAACCACCAAAGGTGTTCGATGAAGTGTTCATGGTCTTACACAACTCAAATAAATTCCCAAAAATTAGGCATGGGTTGTTTTGGTCAGGGGAGAGTGTCCATGGAGTTTGAGACCATTTGGGTGAGGGGAAATTAGGTTTCCAAAAGATTGCCAAAAATGACCATAGTGGTATGATTTAGGAAAAATGGTGTTCCAGGCTTCATCTTGGGGTGATCTCCTGGCATTGTGTGTCTTTGGGCCATGTTGTTAAGATCACCAAGTCTCAAGGTCATTGGAATTTTCTAGGTCTAGGTTTGTTTGAAAAACTTGAAATGGCATTAATTTGGGCTTACAAACGAAGTGGTCTAAAACTTGCTCAAATGGGTTTGCCTGCAAAAGATGAAATGCAGGAAATGCCAAAATATGCATTCCCTGAATTTATCAGAATTATTGGAGGTTCCTAGCTTGGTTAAAACATTTCTGGACTAGAAATGGCAGTTTTGAAATTATTGGCTAACTTGGAAATATTGCATTGGAGTATGCAATATTTTTGCATGGGTTGTCTTTATATAGACATGGGGTCCTCTGGTATTTTTGGTGGAATTTTTAGAGCTATGGAAATGGGCTTTCCTTTTGTAGGTGGAAGAAAAGGATTAAAAGGTTCCGATAATTAGGGCTAGGGTTTTTCGGAGGAAACCCGAGCACAAAAATTATCAGGGGTGATGGAGTGGGTTGTGGATTTATGGGAACTTCTTGAGAGAGCAATTCCCAAGTCAAATCATCTTCAAAAGTTTTGAAGAAATATTTTAGAAAAGAGAAAAAGTTTTTCCGGTGTTATAAAACACCACTAAATTAGGTTTGAAATTTTGGGATGTTACACGAGCTGCAGAGGATCTCCACTCTCGGACCCTGGCCTCGGCTCCCGACAGACACTTGGATAATTCTTCAATTGTAGCCAGAGTCTGAGATCCTGGCCATAAGGCTCGATAAGCTTGGATGCCAGCATCAAGAAGATCCAGGCCAATGGCCTTCAGAGGAGAGATGCGAGCATTTAGAGCGGTCAGGTGGTCTTCAATATCCCATTCCTCCGGGATTGGGCCAGCCTCGGCTCTCTTTGCTCGTGCCTTGCGGATAGTGTTAAGTGCAGCAGCTTTGGAGTGGGAGAAGTGATCTGAAGATAGAAAAGCTATCACCGAATTGAGTTATATACCGGCATATCTTAATGTCGGTACAAGCAATGGAAACAAAAAGAAAGGATAAAGAAACTTACTGTCCATCTCCTTGTTAAGCCGGGTGAGCTCGCGGAGCCAGATGTCAGATTTCGCCTTAAGGGCATCCAGTTCTCCTTGAGCCGAGGTAGCGCGAACCTCGGTCGCCTCGAGGGTTTCCTTGTGCTTTTGCGCAGCTTCCTCCCTTTGCATCAGGGCCTTCTCAATGCCGGTCTTCTCGCCCTGGACCCGAGCAAGCTCCTCCTGGAGCCGAGACACTTCCTGCCGTTCCTTCTGGAGGGCAGTGGCGTGCGCGGTTTCCTTGTTCTTCAGCGTCTCCTGAAGTTGCTTGTGGGACCTCTTGAGTTTATTGTGGTCCAGAAGCAGCTTCTGAAACACTGTGGTCCGGGCGTTGGTGCAATCCTGAAAAGAGCAAAGAGTTAGTATGATTTGTTGAAGATTCATGCCGAGTAAAGCTAAGTGTCGGATTTTTTGAAGATTCGTGCCGAGTAAAACTCGACAAGAATCTCGGGGACTGGATGTCGGATTTTTTAAAGATCCTAAGTGTCGGATTTTTTGAAGATCCTAAGTGTCGGGTTTTTTGAAGATCCTGAATGTCGGATTTTTTGAGTCTAATAATGGAAAATGGTGTGAAGATTCGCGCCGAGTGATCTTTACTCGGGCAAGCGCAGGTCACTCAACCCGAATCTCGGGGACTGGGGATTATATATGTTTATCATCTATGACAAGGAAAGAAAAGTCTGGCTGAGGAAAAATACCTCGGCAAGCTTGCTGGCTCGAAGGGTCGAGAGTTGCAAGTTGTGCATGGCCTGAGCAAGCGCACTGGGTCCAGCTGGATGTGGGGTGACTGGGTTCGCGGAGGAGACCTCGCTAGTGTCGGCGGCATTCCAGTCCATGTGGTACTGCTTCTCCGAGCCTAAGCTGTGTCCACTTTGAGTTCGGAGCTGGGGAAGAACCCAGCTGCTACTGGTAACTCGGGAGACGGAGGTGGTGAGAGCTTGGTGCTCCGGGGTAGTGGTTGGAGTCAACACCACTTGTTTCTCCGGATTGGCGAGTTGTTTCCCGGTGCCCACTTGGCTCTGTGCCGGCTTGGCTAGTGGAGTAGCTTTCCGAGTTACTAACTCGGTGGACTTGGTGGTGGACTTCGGCCGGGGCGGCTGCTTTGGTTGCTGCTGTTGCTGTTGAGGTTGCTGCTGTCCTTGTAGCTGTTGCTGTTGCTGATGTTCCTGTTGCTGTTGCTGCTGCTGTTGTTGTTGTTGTGGTTGCTGTTGTTGCGGCTGTTGTTGTTGCGGTGGTGGTTGCTGTGCGCCCGAGGTCACCGAAGTGTCGGCCCGCGGAATGTCGGTTTCCGCGGTGGGGGCAACAGAGCCAACATCTTCGTCGAGGACCACGACCTCGGGAATGACAGATGAGGTGGCGGGTACCCCGGAGTCATGTGGCCGAGGTTCGGCTGTACTCGGAAGGGGTGAGCGCATAGAGGAGGCACTCTGGTTGATTTCAAGGGGGGCACTGCATCAAACAAGAAAAATTGTTATGTCGGGGAAAAATTGTTGTGTCGGCAAGGAATATCTTACCCTTGAGTAACTGGTGGTGTCTTCGTGGCCCTCTTCGGCTTAACCGCTCCTCTCTTCTGCCGCTTCGCCTTCGGTGCTGCTGGATCTGAGGATGTGGAGTTCCCGGTATTCGAGGTACCGGTCTCTGCACGCTTGCGAGATCCCACTTGCTTGCCCGAGGCAGCAGGGCGTGCACTCGCTGCAGAACCACCCGGGTTAGCTGATGCCGAGGCTGGGGGAGCATATGCGATGGGACGAGCATCAATTATCTCTAACATTTCGCAATCATCGTCGTCCGACCAATCTCGGATGGAGGCTCGGGCTCGAGGCTTACCCGAGGTAGGGGCGCCAGCAGCCGGAATCGGCAGCTGATCCTCATCATCCGGGTCTTCTACCTCGGCGACGTCCGGGGTAGGGATATCTTGGCCCCATTTGGTGGAGGGATCCTCTCCATCTTCAGTCTTTTGCCGGGTAAACCTCTGCAAACCAGAAGCAGTAAAACCGAGTTACTTTATGAGCGGATTATGGGGCCAACATAAGAGTTATCTCGGTAGAAAAAAGTATGTCGGTGTAAGTTGCAAGGTTACTTACTTGCTCCGGAAGCCGAGTTCTGTTATGAGGTTCTAGACCCCATTCCCATTCCTCGGTCATCAGCGTGCGGGCAATTGCCTTGACACGTCTTCTGACCTCGGCTTTGTTCAGCTCGTGGGTGCTGATCCGAGTTGGATCATACTTGCCACTCATGTGGCAAATCTTGTGAACTCGGTCTTGAAGGGGGGAAACTCGGCGGCTGACGAAGTTCCTCAGGAGATCATCGCTGGTTAAGCCTGCCCCCACAAGCTCCTCGACGACCTTGTGAATCTGGTTGATCTCGAGGTTCAGGTCCCTCGGATTGAGGGACCAGTTAAACTGTTCAGTATGGGTGGCGATGTTGAATAGCGGCAGATTCAGAAAGTCGGCGTTGTCTAGACTGTCCGGGTTCTTCACGTAGAAGAACGTACGCTGCCATTTCCGGCATGACTCCAGGCCCTCTATCCGAGGCAAGATGGAACCTCTCCGAGGTATGATGGTAGCGGCTCCGCACGGGGTCATCTCCTTGGGGAAGTTCTTGTTCTCCGGATCCGGGACACTTTGCTTCCGGAGTTGGAAGTACTTGGCCCAGAGCTCAACAGTGGGCCAGAGTCTGAGGTATCCCTCGGAGAAGGAAACGCACGCAGAGAGCGTGGTAATGGCATTGGCGGGAAGGTGGTGAGGTCGAAGCCGGAATCGATCCAAGAAGGATCGGAAGAACTCGCTCGCCGGGAGTCCAAAGCCGCGTTCGAAGTGCGCGACGAAGACCACGCGTTCGCCGGATTTCAGCTTCGGCTCGGCCTCTGTGCCAGGAACCCGGCATATCACTTGTGCCGGAATGCGTTTGGTCCGGACTAGCCAGTCTATCTCGGCCTGGGTTACGTCGGAACCTTCCCACCCGGCACGCTCACCCTCTTCAACGACATCCTCAGCAGGCTCCGGGGTATGGCTGGATGACATCTCGGAAGGGATCTGTGCAGAGACACAAGTTGAACCGAGATAAGTATCTCGGAATATTTGAGCAATAGAGAAAAATGCATAAGTGGCGGGAAACACAAATCTGTGGCTAAGTGTTTGGCGAAAAGATCTACGGAGAAAAATAAATAGAAGATAAATGCAAGAACATGTGAGTTGAAACTTAGGAAGATCTACGGAGAAACTATTGCAAGATTGTTATGAGGCACAATGGGGAAATTCTAGTTGGGATCTAAGCAGATGGATGTGAAAGCATCTGCGAAGAAGAGGAGCAGATCCATCGGAGAGGAGGAACGTGTTCATCAGAGGGGATGAACACGTTCATCGACAGTGCTAAGGGCGAGGAACTTACTGGAGTTGCGGCGGTGATGCGGGGTGAGGAAGAGCAGGGCGTGCCGGAGTTGAGCGCGTCCGGTGGTGGCGCGAGGTGCTCCGGTGGGCGGTGGCTCGAGAGATCCGGCGTCGTGCGGTGGCGGAGCTCTCTGCGCGGCGGCGGCGATGTCGCAGGAGAGAGAGAAAGGAGAGGATGGATGCGAAGAAGACGAAGAGAGGTGCGCGCTCCCCTATTTATGGAGGTGAGGGCGTGCAGTTTCCGTATTTACCGCGTGCGGTTACCGTAAACGGGCGCGCGGATTAACCGCGCACGATCTGCGCGGTTGCGATGTTTGCGGCCGCACGATCAGCCGCATCGTGGGCCACAAGGTGGTAACGGCCCGCGGCGTGATCGCGTGCGGTTACTGGCACGGGAATCAAGGAGGCACGCCACGGTCAAACGCACTCGAGTACTTTTGAGACGTGACAGCTCGTGACATATGCGGCGTGCGTGCAGATACATGTCTGTCCGCGCACAGGAACCGAGGAAGCGCACAGCGTCTCTCTGCCACGTGCTGTGGAGAGATCTTTGAGAGATTGTGGGAATCTTTTTGTGTCGGAGAGACCAGCACAAGGGCAGATCTCGGAGGTTGTGGGAAGTTCGGTCCTTGAAGCTTGAGATGAACCAGCAGGAGAATGTCGGATGTTTGATCAGGATAAAACAGTTGCCTTGTGTCGGAGTAACCGGCATAAGGGCATATGGTGAAACAGTTGGAGGTTTTATCCTGATGCTTGAGGTGTACCGACATGGTTATGTCGGATGGTTGGGTTAAGTTGAGTTGGTCGTGAAAGCTTGACTTGCTCCTTCAGCGGAGTTCTTGTGTCAGAGAAACCGACACAGGGGCAAATGCCGGAATCTGTTGGAGAGGTTATTAGTGGCTTAACGGTTAAACCGACTTGGTTATGTCAGATGCTTGTTATGGTTGTTTCGGTTGATTAAACCTGCTGTGGCCCTTCATCCAAGGCTGCAGGACCGCACCAGCTTCGGGGACTAATGTCGGGGGGCTACCCCCGGGTAGGGTCATGGCGTGGTAAAAGCTGCGCCCAGGTGTGGGCCGGGTTACAGTCAAAACCGACATACCTGGACCTCTGAGATGACCAAGGTGTGAAGTTGGTGTATACGGACATGTGCATACCGAGATAACCCGGGCTAGAAAGGACCAAGGTACCGTGCTGGTGCCAACCGGCATATGTCGACCGAGATAAGGATCCGAGACATCATAACCGACATATGAATGTCGGTAACTTGTGTGCTTTCTTATGTGCAGGTAAGGTTATTGAGGAAAGGGAATCCGGCATATCCATGCCGGGTTATCCATATGTCGGACGGAAGTCAATGCTCCTGTCACATCCCGTCTGGCACGGGAGCGCGGCGTGCGGTACGGCGCATGTCTGAGGTGACTGGGCTTACCTCTGCTGACCAAGGAGCAGGAGAAGGACACCGCTGACCTCGGGTGTACCTAGGAGCAGAGATATGGGATAGGACATGGGCAAGCCACGTCCTGTCCACTGTGCAGAGACAATCATGACGTGTAGGCGTGCGCGTCTGCAGTGCCGGTACGGAGAAGTGACCGTTGCAAGTTGAGGGGTATTCCGGTAACTCGGTTTAGCCTATATATATGTCCTCACCCCCTCCTGCGTGAGGGATGATGCCCAGAGACACCTTTCCACCCGTAGCTTCATCTTCTTCCTTGTGTTTATCCCCATTACTGGGATCATACAGCTCGAGGAGCAACCCTGTATTTGTGATACCTCGGTATAGAGAGAGAGGCAGGCAGGAGTAGGGGCTTTACCTCCTCACGAGGGCCCTGAACCTGGGTAGATCTTGGTGTGCTTGTGTGTTCTTCGTGTGTGCTTCTTAGCGTGCTAGCCCTCTCCCGGATCCAGCAGCGTCCATCGGCCCCACTCTTTAGCCATCCTATGGCATCTGCCGTGATACCACCACGACACGCACCCTGATCGTGACAAACTGCATTGCCGGCGAGCCCGATGCAGAGATGGTAGGTAGTGCGGTGGCGTGGGTGGTCGCCGGCCGGTGATCTGGCCCTCTCGGCACAGCTTACTTATGAAGGGACCGGGGAGTGATTTGATGATCGGGGAACGAAGCTGTATCGGCGAGCGCTGCTTCACCTTTCGACTGCCGCGGAGTTGATGGCAAGTCTCTCCACTACGCGGGGATCGAGTCGTCACGCGATTGATTGCAGAGAAATACTGCTCCATCCATCCATTGGCCAAGGCATTGCATAGCACGCGGGGACCCTTCCATTTTTTAATCCAATTTTAACCATACATTTAGCAAACAAAACATAAAGTATGTACTCCCTCCGTATTTGAATACAGGCCACATTACATTTTTAGGATAAACTTTAATCATTAATTTGGCAATGAAATCTGAGTTATATAACATAAAACGTATGTCATTGGATGCACATTTCAAAAACTTTTCAGTGATATGTTTTTTATTAAATATAACTCATATTTTGTTGACCAAAATTAAAGGTCAAAGTTTGACATGAAAAACGAAGTGGGCTTGAATATAAAAATGGAGGGAGTATCATAAAAACATATACCATTGTATTCATATTTGAAAGAAGTTTCGAACTATGTACTCCATCCGTACCAATATATAACACGTTTTAGTATGATAATTTAACATGCCAAAACGTCTTATATTATGATACAGAGGAAGTAATATTTTTTTACAGACAAATCATGTTCTACGAATTAATTTCAGGCTCAAATTTAGCTCAAAGTTTGAAGGGGCCTTAATTATAACTCCGGTTGGGGGTAATACTATGTTGACCAAGGATTATTTTGCAAATTTCATGTTTTATGTGACCATTGATTTAACTTTTTACGCGTTCATGAGCCTGGAACCTTATTCACTGCTGTCTCCAAGTATATGACAATAGCTCAGAATGTAGCATCCAAGGTTGATATTCATCCATAAAGACATGTATCAACCACAAATGTCACATATTATGTTTTCTACTTCAAATTTAGGATTTGTGAGGAGATACACAACTAGATCTGTGATGGCATATTATTATTTCATTCTGCTCTTCCCTAGTCAAAATCTGTGATGGCTAACTTTTTGTACGAATCTGGATAGTGTTCAATGTTGACCATCAAATTGACGAAGAAAATATGAATTACGTGCCCCAAAAACAAATACATTTGGAAAATATTCAAACGCGAATTCATTTAATAACACCGTGTCCAACCTGCCAAATTTCAAAAAAAAAAAAAAAGTGTCCAACCTGCCAATACTGATACCACTTCTGTGTTTCGAAAGCGTATTCTTGAGAATTCGGCTTGCGCTTTCCTTTTCACCATAGAAGGTGGTGGCCGCAGTACCAGGTAGGTTTCGCCCACACAAAATCTTTCACCAAAAAGATCCCCGCTTCGTTCCCTGTTCAACCGAAGAAGCGGCGACCGGAGCGGCGAGCGGCGACCGGAGGAGATGGCGTCGGCGGCCGGGGAGGACACGGTGCGGGCGTCGCACATCCTGATCAAGCACGAGGGGTCGCGCCGCAAGGCCTCCTGGAAGGACCCCGAGGGCCGGGTCATCTCCGCCACCACGCGCGCCGACGCCGCCTCGCGCCTCAGCGAGCTCCGCGACCAGATCCTCGCCGGCCGCGCCACCTTCGCTGACGTCGCCGCGCAGCACTCCGACTGCTCCTCCGCCCGCCGCGGCGGCGACCTAGGTACGCCCCCGCCACTCGCCTCGTCCCTTTTGAGACATGGTGCTAGATTTGGACGTGGCGCCGCGCCGCTAGGATTTCTAGGGTTGCACGGAGCGATCGATCCGGTCGGGTCTTGATTCTTCTCTATGCATCCGTTCCATTATTGGTCGATTTCTGTGGGGTAAAAAAAAGTGAAGCTACAGATCCTTTGATGTGAAATACTATATGATCTAGCCTCTCTAGGGTAAATAACAATGAATTGATGTTATTTATGTTATCATCGAATGACTGGTTGTTGCAGCATCGTTTTTAGTCATTGCAGAGAAAATAGTTTATTCGACTGTGTTAGTGTTAAACTAGGTATGCATTTCTGCAGATCAAGGACTATTAGTGTTAAACTAGTTATAATGTGCGATACTCTGCATTTTCCCGACATGGGTGAGGGGTTAACTTTAGGCAGGAGAAGTCCACATTTCCGACTAAGACCCTGTTATATGAAGGAGGTAGGTTGTTCAAAAAAAAAAAGGAGGTAGGTACTGTCAGCCGTCAGGGCTATGTTTCCGTGAAGGAAAAAGGAGGACCAGTTAGCAATTTAGCATGTTGATTGAAGGGTGCGTGTTCTCCCACTGTCTCTAATTTTTTGGTGACCACAATTGTGACTTGTCAGTGAGATGCAGTTTGTAGAGTTATCTTATACAGGATGTGCACCAAACGTATGCCGTGTTGTGTAGGGAGGGTGTGCTAGTTTGATGCAAACAGTGTATTGCAGGGATAATGTGCGTAGTAATGTGGGAGCTCAAGGAAGGATTATGAGCTAGATTCGAACTAAAGACAGATGATAGTGGATAGAGTTCATTTAATGAACATTTTCGAGGATTTGCCTAGGATGCTTATACTGGGTTGGGTGTCTCAGCGCCTGCCTTTTGTTAGATCTTTGATGTTAATGTGTCAGATATTTCCTATTTATGTGACCTCTAGCACCTGGATATATTCCTGCTATGTAACTAGAGAAAATGTTTTACATGCTATGAATCTATGCCACTCTTCTAGGTTGCCACTCTAAATGACTTCAGCGCCCGATTAAAAGGAATATCATAGGATTTTTAGAGGATATGATCCTATCGGGAATTTTCCTATAGAAGTTGTTTGATTCATAGGATCATATCCCATAGGAAAAAAAGCATGAAGTGTGTTATTGTCCTTCAAGAAGGGAGTTTGGATTAATGGAGATCAGTAAGCTCTTGTGAGTAATCAAACCCATTTTATAAATACAGTGAAGGCTGATAATTGTGTCACAACCCAGCAGTTTGAAGAAACCTGAAGCCAAAATTGCTGTATCTAACTACTTTGAACAAGCGTTGACTGAAAGTTTTCCTGAATTCGCAAGTTTGAGATTAGTTAGATTAAGTTTGCCTTCTTGTGTTGAAGAGGGTAGAATGATACATGTGTGCATCTCTTCTGTTGGTGGTTTGAGGTTCACTGAAAAGTTTGCAGTCTGGGTGATTTGGATCTAGAGTCACTACCATAATGCTGCAACCATCATACTATTGCTTTATATATTTTATTAACTGCTCAATTTATGATCTGATCTCTGCATTCTGATTTTTCTTTCACGAAATTCTTGGTCGCACCAGAAACACATTCATGATTGGTTCTTTCTAATCTCATAATCTTGGTAGGCACCTTTGGGAGGAGGCAAATGCAGAAGCCTTTTGAGGACGCCACATACGCGCTGAAGGTGGGGGAGATCAGCGACATCATCGACACCGAGAGCGGGGTCCACATCATCCTGCGGACCGCCTAAGAATGCCGGCACCTCACATCATCACCCGGATGCACTGCCCTTTTTTCTTGTTCCAGGGCATGCGCCTCTTGTTGTTTCAGGCAGCCTGAAACTCGAACAGAGAATTGTCATGTATCGTGTGGCACGTTTGCTATAAGCTTATTATAACCCCATTTGAGCTTATTGCATACTGGTCAACGTCTGGTCCTTTGATGTTGTCGTGAGATTCTACATTTTATTTTATTTGTTGCACGCTTTGTTCCCTGATAAATTGTTTCGAAATTCAAATGAATGTGGTTGGTAACCAGTGAGTCAGCCTGCAATATGTTTCAAATGGGCCTGCAATACGTTCCTAGTTTGGTGGAGAGTAGACAGTTTGTGATATTTTAAATTCCAGGCCCCCGTTGAATTGGGTTGGGTTTGAACTGCCCAGCACTTGTCCTTAAATTTCCGTGCCATATACTGTCACCATTCGACCCTTGCGAGTGCAGAGATCTTGGCTCCCTTCTGTGTTGCCCAGATCAGCAACCAGAGGCTACCACGCTTGACCTGATGCTCTACAGGGATGATGGTTGGTTAGGACTTTGTTTTTATCACAGGTTGGCTAGGACTTGGGACAGGGAATGTCTGCTCCTTGTGTGTGAGGTCAGCAATGAGCCCATTTATGAACGGAACCCAACAATTTCCACATAATGAGCCGATGTGTTCCGACGTGAAACTGAGACAAGAAATTCCATTTATTAAGCTTTTGGGAACAAAGACAAGAAATTCCATTTATTAAGCTTTTGGGAACAACACCGCTGTAACAGCCTACATCTAGCTGCAATTGTATTCTTCTCAAAGAAAAAGAAAACAAAAGGGACTGAAATTCTATTTATAAAGATGCATATCCATCTATCATTCAGAAAAGAAAAGGAAAAGAAGAAGAATTGACACCATATTGTTCTCAGCGCCACTAACTAACAATTGTGATTGATGAGAAAGCATCGAGCTCTTGCTGAATTTTCATTACACCGACTGAGAACGCCCGGGTTCCTCATGTTAATTTATGCTGGGACATGGGTCCGCCTGACTCGTTAGCCATTCTCCGCGCGGTCGTAGGCGTTGGACTTGTGCTTGGGCGCGAAGGTGAACCCTTCCGGGACCTTGCCAAGCAGCAGCTCCGAGATCCTTACCTGTTTGTTGCACAGAGAAGAGACGTCAGCTGCTGAGTAAGCGGTTCACACCTCGGCAACCGGAGAAAGACAGGGAGGAGAGCTTACCCAGTCGGCCGCGGAGTCAGATGCCATCATGGTCTCGAGGTCGTCGCGCCCGCAGTAGCTCGGGGGCCTCCAGTTCAGCCGCTGCGGGACCACGTCCAGCAGCCCCACCGGGATGTACCGGCACATGTAGCTCAACCATTCCAGCAGGAAATGCCGGGTCGTCTCCACACCTGAGAAACACAAGTGGAATCAGACCGGCTCTATTTGAGAATCATGAATACTATTTATTTGCAGGACAGGTTCTTTTGCTCTATGGACTGTTAAATTCCAGTGCGATTAGGGAAACTATACGGGTGGTCTGATGCTGTTTACGTTCCACTCCTGGTAAAAAAAAGGTAGCCCAGCTTACTCAGTATTTGCAGAGATGATAACTCACCTTTGGTATCAGAGCCCCAATGTTCCAGACCAAAACGCACATAATCTTTGAGAATATCCAATCTCTCACCAGATGTAATGTCCCAGTCCCTTTGTTCTTTTATCTCAGTAAATATCCAAGGCTGTCGAGCATCAAACATCATGCGTTAGCACAAAATGAGTTAATATAGTAACACATAAAGGAATGCCCATAGCATAAGCAACATGGGCATGCCTGGGGGAACAACATGTCACTATCCATTAAACGTAGCAGTGAAAAGAACAGAGCATAGTATAAGCAACATAAAATGTATGCGTACATTAGCGACGAACTTGAGATTATGATGTGAGCAGGAATCCATGTAAGCCAATGCGTTCTGAATCGTGCCCATGCCAAGAATCCCCATGGATCTTACCCATGCATACGGAGTGTTACTAGGCCTCAAACGGGAGCAAGACAAAATCGGAGGACGAGTTCACTTGCACTAATGCCGATGACCATGTGATATGCCTATGACTATGTTGCATGGTTTTTGAGAAACCATTGCATGGTTTTTTTCAATGGTCATCAGGCGCACTGGAACTAATCAATGGAACATCTCATGTAGTACATAGATGCATAGGGGTTATTAAGCTATAGTAAAAGCATCACACAAGCAACAAATATACAAAAAAAAATCTACTAGCATTCAAGAAATGACAAGTTCGCATGTATCCTCATGAAAAACCAGGATTACATGCTACAAATTATCTTGGACATAGGGTATCAATTCAATGTGAAGTATGCAGTGGAACTATGTAAGTATAAATACCTTTCACTAACTATGTAAGCAATATGGATGCACAGCCATCAGCCATTTGACTGCTTAAGAAGAGGAACCAAATCTATCAGACTTTTAAAATAATTGGCATCTGAATTTTTAGATCAAAAGAGAGGGACCAGTGTGAAACATTCATGGAAGAAGAGGAACCAGTTGTGAAAAAACAGTTACTATGCTCTGGTTGAGCAACTGCAGAAGACATATTTAATAGCTACTTCATTTCTAGACTGGGCAGAAGTATTTAAAAATAATTATCCACACAAAATACAGAACGGCATATGCAAAGCATATAACTTATTCTTGCGGCACATCATCATTGACAGTTGGATCAGAATGTAGAACTTTCCAAGCCTAAAAACATCGTAGCATAATTCACTGATGCAGAACTGAACACAGCTCCAAACCAAACTGTTGTTCACAACCACACTTTGCTAAAGTACACATGAGAAGTTTCTTTCAAAAATGTGTATAGACGTAGATGTTAGACTGTTGAATGTACTAACCTTGATAAGTGCACCACGAGCAATCATGCAAGTGGAAATTTTGGAGGAGCCTGAAACATGCCTGTTCCAGTCAGTAAAGGAGAATATATCACCATTTCCAATGACATGCAAGTCCTCGGGGGCCTTCTGTGCACACAGGTCAATATAGTCCCAATCGGCAAGTTTGCTGTAGCGTTGTTGCCGTGATCGGCCATGTATTGTTATGGCTGAAGCACCCCAGTCATAAATGTCTGAAACTAAAGAATCAGCACGGTTCCTTCCATCAAAGAAAGCTGTTCTTACCTGGAATCAAGCAGCGAAGACACAGTGAGCAAAACAATTCAGCTATTCCATTCAATAAATGTTATGTATGCAGCACCATAATGAAGGACTTGACTGAAGTAACTTGTTTTTATAGCAATTTCTACTTTAATCTTATGAACTCTACACGTGAGGATCATTGAGCATGCTATATCCGCAACAGATTAAGGAAACACCTAGACACCCAAACATTAGCTAGCTTTAAAAAAAACCAAGATAATTATGCCGTGGAATTACCTTAACAGTTAAAGGTCTTTTAGTAACAGCAGATGATGCTTGAACAATACTCTTAATCCTCATAGGCTTGTTGAGCAATGCGGACCCAGCACTCTTGTTCACAACTACGTCAATTGGGCAGCCCATATTTATGTCGATGAAGTCAAACGAACACTCATTATCCACAAGTTCAACTGTCCGTGCTACTGTATCTGGAAAAGCTCCACAGATTTGTACCCCAAATATATCTTCTGATGAATGTCATCGCAGCAAAGCCCACTCTGACGCTTGCCCCTACATGAAATATATTCATATGAAGGGACCTTGTGAAGAATATCCAACAGATGATAATTCATTAACTTTGCCTCTGGCAACATTTTGTAATGGATGTGAGAAACAACTACACTCAAAGACAGAGAAAGGACATGTGCCGCATATGATGGAACAGATGAGAGGTGAGTTTTCTAACCTGCATAAGATTAGTGCACATAGTCATTTCTCCACAAGTAATATCAGCTCCCAATGTTTTGCATAGCCTCCGAAAAGGAAGATTCCCAACAGTGGTCAAGGGAGCAAGGTACAATTTCTCCCGAAAATCTATGATTTTTTTTTCACGTAAATGAGGTGTTTCGACTAGGTCAACTCTGCAAGAGCTTGTGCTATTTGAGGGCACTTCCAATCCATCAATTAAATTCGGATCTTCAGGGTACACCTTAGTGTCATGAGTATCTGATCCATAATGTTAATAAAAAGGTAACCAAATGAAACCACGCTATAAGCAATAAGTGAGCTTAAAACATTGACTCTTAACTCCAGAAACAAGATTACCAGCTCCATTTTTGTGAATTTCATCACCTTCAACCTTTGACTTCTTTGATGCCCTTGGTTCGAGACATGGAACAGAGTTATCAACCAAAGGTTCTCCCCCCAATTTATCCATTCCTTCACACAAACTGAAATCATGTTCCACGGTCACAGGAGGACTGCAAAGAGATTCAGTTTTATCATCACCATTCAGTTCACATGATACATCTGGATTATCATGATCAGGCCTCAGATCATCCGTTGCAGCATTTGCTTTAATCTTGAGGACCTCCTGCAATATGAAACATACCCATCCAAAGAGAATAGATTAACATATTATCACATGGCAGAAATCAGAAAATAGATCTCTAAGACTCTAAGAAATACAAAACAGTGGACACCACATGCATCACAGAAACTTCATAACAATAACTTGCCATCTAAACAGAAAGGTGTTACAAAACCTAACAGCTCTCATTAGGCATTTGTTGACGGGCATTTCCTGGATCTTATTCGTGTATAAGGCACATAACTACCACGGTACTAACATATATCTGTTTTTATTTTATTTAAGAGTATGAAAGGGCCACTATATGAACATATCGTTCTTGGCTTCATGAAACAATCATACTTGTTTGCTACCACTCGCCACAGTAAATATCCTATACAGAGCCAGTAAACTAGTTTTTTTCTAGATACATAAAACTAGCAGCTACTCCATCCGTTTCTAAATATAAGATGTTTTAGCATTTTTACAGATTCACATGAATCTACATGTATTTAGACATATTTTAGTGTATATGTTCACTCATTTCAGTCCGCATCTAGTCAATATGTGAAATACCTACATCATCTTATATTTAGGAACGGAGGGAGTACATACTAGCAGACTCATCTCCATACTGTGTGCAGTAGCAGTTGGAATCAGAGCTATCACATAGACATTGTTAGGAATAAGCAACTTGTATTCCACGGGGGCCAAAGGCCACAATATATAGTACATGTACAGGTGTAAATATGCAGGGAGCCCCCTATCTAACAGGGAAACTACAATATACAAATATCTCTCTAACACCCCCCCTCAAACTCATGGTGGATCCACAACACTGAGTTTGGAGAGGAAAAATCTATGCTGTGCTCTAGTCTGGGCCTTCGTGAAGAAGTCCGCCAACTGTAACTCTGAAGGCACATACTGGAGCCAATAATCTGATCCTGCACACTAGCACGGACAAAAGAAGCATCAACGCCAATATGCTTAGTAAGCTCATGCTTCACCGGGTCACGTGCAATGCTAATAGCACCTGTACTGTCTGACAATAGAGTCGTGGGTGTCGTAACAGAGACACCAAAATCTGCAAGTAACCACCGTAACCAAGTCACCTCCGCAGTCAAAAGAGCCATAGCTCGCAACTCAGCTTCTGCACTCGAACGGGAAACTGCGGTCTGTTTCTTCGTCTTCCAGGCAATGAGAGAACCACCAAGAAAGACACAGTAAGCAGAAAGTGAACGGCGATCCAAAGGATCACTAGCCCAAGTGGCATCGGAGTAGGACTGAAGCTGTAACGAGCTGGAACGAGGAAAGAAGAGACAAAGAGAGATCGTTCCACGAAGATAGCGTAGAACACGAAGAAGGTGACTATAGTGAACCGAAGTGGGAGCAGAAACAAACTGACTCAGAATATGGACAGGATAAGAAATATCAGGGCGAGTAACAGCCAGATAGACGAGACTCCCGACAAGATGTCGATAACGAGTCGGATCAGAGAGAGGATCGCCATCAGAAGCACGAAGAGAAATATTGAGCTCCATGGGAGTCTCAGCAGTACGGTCATCAGTAAGAGCGGCACGAGAAAGAAGATCATGAATATACCGTTCTTGGGATATAAAGAAACCATCAGAGGTGGACGAAACCTCAATCCCAAGAAAGTAACGAAGCGGACCAAGATCCGACATAAGAAACTGCTCACTCAGACGTGCCTTGACAAAGGCAATATACTCCGGGTCGTCACCAGTGATGATCATGTCATCAACATACAGAAGAAGAAGAGTGCGACCACGAGGAGAAGAGTGAACAAACAACGCAGGGTCATGAGCACTGGAAGAGAAACCAGCAGCTGTGACCACAGAAGCAAAGCGCTCAAACCATGCACGAGGGGCTTGCTTAAGGCCATAGAGAGAGCGACGAAGACGGCAGACCATGCCATCTGTAACAGAATACCCCGGTGGTGGTTGCATATAAACCTCCTCACGCAACTCACCATTAAGAAAGGCATTCTTAACATCAAGCTGAGACACAGACCAATGGCGAACAGATGCCACGGCAAGAAGAGTCCGAACAGTGGTCATGTGAGCCACTGGAGCAAAAGTCTCATCATAATCACGGCCATGCTCCTGCTGAAAGCCACGAGCAACCAGACGAGCTTTGTAACGCTCAAGAGTCCCATCAGAGCGGGTCTTAACCTTATAGACCCACTTACAGGTGATAGGACGAACACGAGGAGGAAGAGGAACGATCTCCCACGTACCAGTGCGCTCAAGCGCAGCAATCTCCTCAGCCATGGCAAGCTGCCATTCAGGATGAACAACAGCCTCACGATACGTAGTCGGCTCTGGGACAGCCGAAACACTATAGGTAGGGATCAAAGAAATCAGGTGAAGGACAAGGCCGAGTACGAAGAGAGTAAGTCGGCTGAGACGGTGCACCAGAAGTAGAGGGTGCATCAGATGACTCGGTCACAACACGTGGACGACGAGTATAATAGAAAGGAAAAGTAGGATGAGAAGGAGCAACAGGAGAAGGCGGAGGCGGGGAGGATGAAGAAGACGGCGACGAAGGAGGAGAAGAAGGCGTCGATGAAGGAGGAGAAGAAGGCATCGGAGTAGACGGCACCGGATCAGGGGGGAGGAGGAATATGAGGGACATCGGGAGGAGAATCAGGAAAAGTAAGAAAAGAGAGATCCTCCACAGTAGAGGTCGAGGAGGTCGAGCGTGGAAAGAAAGGACGAGACTCGTCAAACGTCACGTCCCGGGAAATACGCATCCGACGAGCCACGGGATCCCAACATCGATAGCCCTTATGCTCATCACTATATCCGAGAAAAACACACTCAACAGACTGAGCGGTTAGTTTGGTGCGTTCACGAGGAGCGAGGAGAACATAGCAAACACAACCAAACAGACGCAACATGGAATAGTCAGGAGAGCGATCACATAGTCGCTCGAGAGGAATACCACCCTGAAGGGCGGCAGAAGGCTGAATGTTAATGAGATAGACCGAGGTAGAGACAGCCTCAGCCCAGAAATGTGGCGGGAGAGAAGAAGCGATCATCATCGCACGAGCAGTCTCTAGAAGATGACGATGCTTACGCTCAGCAACGCCATTCTGAGCATGTGCACCGGGACAAGAGAACTGAGCGAGAGTGCCCTGCTCAGCAAGAACACCACGCAAATGCTTGGAGATATACTCACCAGCAGAATCAGCACGGAACACACGAATAGGTGTAGAGAACTGAGTGTGAACCATGGCAGCAAAACGCTTATAGATAGAGAGAACCTCACTACGAGAGGACATAAAGTAAATCCAAGTGTATCGTGAGTAATCATCTATAAAGATAATATAGTAGCGATGACCCCCTTTCGAAGCGAAGGGAGCCGGACCCCAAACATCTGAATGAACGAGATCAAAAGGACGCTCGGACACAGAGTCACTATGAGGATATGGTAGCTGAATCTGCTTACCAAGCCTACAACCCAGACAATCCAAAGAAGCGTTTCCGGAGACAGACCCTAGAACACCACGATGAACTAGAGACGAGAGACGAGAACCACATAAATGGCCAAGACGATGATGCCACTGCTGAAAAGAGCTGGTGGCTGCGGCAACCTGGGTCGAGAGACTGGCGGCGGTGGCAGCGGAAGGAAGACGAAGCCAGTCAAGCTCCCATAGACCATCATGGCGTCGGGGACCAGCACCAAGCAAAGCACCCGTACAACGATCCTGAACAGAACAGGAATCAAAGTCTAGAGTGACCCTACAACGAGAATCGACAATCTGACTACCAGAGAAAAGCTGCATGGTGAGTCGAGGAATATGAGCGACAGAAGGAACATGAAACGCGGGACTGCTAAGAGTGCCTCGACTAGCAACGGGGATGGGAGTACCATCGGCAGTACGAACAGAGACAGGAGACTCGACAGGTCGAATAGAGCTCAAGGCGGAAGAATCGTAAGTCATATGAAAAGATGCTCCAGTATCAAGAATCCAAGGGGATGTACCTGAATGAGAAGAAGACGGTCTCTCGGTGCCAGAAAAGTCAGTCGCAGAACCAGCAGAACCTGTCGGTGAAGAGTCCCAAGTAGCAAGCAGGCATCGGAGTTGCGCGATCTCACGCGCAGTGAAAGACGCCACTGAAGAGGTCGAGGTAGATGCGTCAGCCAAGGAGGACCAATCATCACAATACGTGGTCGCCACATGGGGAGTCGAAGGAGAGCGGTCACAAGTGCGTGCACACGCCACGCGAGGAGTCGAAGAAAAGCAGCCAGAACCATGTGCAGAAGCCGCGAGAGTCGACGTAGAGCGGCGAGTCGACATAGATGGAGTCGACGTAGAGCGGCCACAACAGCGGGCAGAAGCCCCGATAGTCGGCGTAGAGCGGCGAGTCGACATAGACGAAGTCGACGTAGAGCGGCCATAACTGCGGGCAGAAGCCGCGAGAGTCGACGGATAGCGGCGAGTCGATATAGACGGAGTCGACATAGAGCGGCCATAACCGCGGACAGAGGCCACGAGAGTCGACGTAGAGCGGCCATAACTACGGGTAGAAGCCGCGAGAGTCGACGGAGAGCGGCGAGTCGATATAGACGGAGTCGACATAGCGCGGCCATAACCGTGGACAGAAGTCGCGAGAGTCGACGTAGAGCGGCGAGTCGACATAGACGGAGTCGACGTAGAGCGGCTACAACAGCGGGCAGAAGCCCCGATAGTCGACGTAGAGCGACATGCAGACGTCATCGAGGGAGACGACGAAATAGGCAACAAGGACCCCGGAGCAGCACCGAGCAAAGACGGAAGCTCGGGACAGCCTAGAACGGGATCAGCAGCAGACAGCGACATCGTGGAACGAGATCAGAATTTTTTTTTTTTTTTACAACGAAAAGTCAAACGGATCGAGATCGACCCAGCAGCTCGATGCAGAACAGCAGAACAGCCGCCACGGCAGCGATGGGCAGCAGCGGTGAGCAGGCAGGCTCGGGCAACTGCCGGTGGCGTCCCGGAGAACGGCGGCGGCCGGCGGCCACCCGACGGCGGGCCGGAGTGCGGCGGCGGCGACGGACGGCCTGGGGCGGCGGCGACGGAGTGCGGCGGCGGCGACGGACGGCCTGGGGCGGCGGCGACGGACGGCCTGAGGCGGCCGGGGACGGACGTGAGGCAGCGGAGGATGGCCGGACGGGCTGCGGCGGCCGGGGACGGCCGGGCAACGGCCGGGGACGGGACGGCCGCGGACGGGAGCTGCAGCAAGTGGCTCAGCACGGACGGCGGCGGCCGGAAATCGACCGGCGTCGGCCGGGAACGGGTCGATCTGTACGTGAATTCGGGGCAGAGAAAATTTTTTTGCACGAGTTGCGCGTGCGGGAAACCCTAACCTAGCTCTGATACCATGTTAGGAATAAGCAACTTGTATTCCACGGGGGCCAAAGGCCACAATATATAGTACATGTACAGGTGTAAATATGCAGGGAGCCCCCTATCTAACAGGGAAACTACAATATACAAATATCTCTCTAACAGACATAAGCAGGCGAGCACAACATATTTTGCACATTAACTAATAAGGGATGTAGGGAAACAGTCATTTCCAGCCATTTGCTGAATACCAGTAGAAATGTGACACAAACTGTTCATTTGATAGTAATGGTCATGTATGTACTACCTACGAGAAACTTTCAGCAGTAACTGACTGTGAGACCATAAACTAATTTACCAGCGGAAAGTAAGTATTGATGCAATGCCAGTTCATACATCAAATTCTACCTAGACAAAATAATATTAGAGACGCAGCAAAAAATTATTAGGCAGCACAACTTCTATATTACAAGTTTACAACATAGGTTATGTAGTAGTCATTATTGCTTAAGAAGTGATAACTGATAATCATTCGATATACAAATTTAAACCAATAAAAAATGCAACATGCTGCACAAAAGAGAGTAAGAACATCGTAGTAAATCAATAGGCACAAGAACGGCGTAAGAAAAAGGATAAAAGATAGACCAGATAGACAATAGAATTCAGCAAAATCTAATTATGTACCTTGAGACCAAGATGTTTGATCTGGGCACTGGCCCTAGGAAATTTATATTTGGTCTTCCATAACAGCTTTTGAACATCTTTACTCAAAGGATTTATCTCATGGTTTTCAGAAGGTGCATGGTTATCCTTATGTGTACCAAAAAATCGACAAGTTAGTCCATAAATGCACGACTGCTCCAAAACAGTAAATGGGCACGTTCCTTCAAGGTCAGCTGGTTTCTGCGCAATGAAAATAACAAAGATATTAGTCATGACTCATGAGTTATAGGTTCATGAAGAGAACCAAATCAACAAAGGCCAAGAATGGTCATATAAAAAAAAATACCTGAGCCAAGTAAGCATCTACGTCATGGCTGAAACGGCAAGAAGCACCATATTTGCAAGCGTCCGCATTTCCACTTTTCCCTACTGCTACACAAAGATGTGACACAGATTCCTGTTCCTGCATAAATGGTAAACAACACACCCAAATTAAGTTGACAACCAACAATTTGTAGCATATATTGCCTACATAACGAATACAGCTACATGTAGAAGGCCTGCCATGTTCGTGGGCATATCATACAACCAAACCGTGCAGACATTTATGATCAGAGCGGAAGCCCATAGCAGGGGCAAAAGGTGACAGGAATGCAGCTATGCAATAGTAGTAGTTGAGAGGCAGTTTCACAACTTAACTCGACTTATAGATCTTACTAGCAAGGTAGCGCCAAATTATCATTGCAAAGCCAAATAGGTCCTTTTATATAATTACTAGAAGCATGCATTATATGAAACATAATGAGTATAAAGTTGCTTCCAACTTGGCAGAGCATGCATCCATCCAGGACAGTGAAAATATTAGTCCTGACATTTATATTAAGCATGTGGTCCTTGCTCGCAACTGTTGTAAATCATCTGAAAATAGGTCCGAGGCTACAAATTGCTAGAAATCATGTAACCTAAAACTGTTTAACCCAGCATCATCGTGATTTGTCTAGTTCTTACTAGAAGCAAGCATTAGATGCAACATAATAAGCATAAAGTTTGCGTCCAAGTTGGCACATAAAGTTGCTGCCTTAGACACCACAAAAATGCAGTAATGGAGTGCAAAAATCCAGCTTAGTAAAAGAGCCATTAAATACTTGAATAAAACATATCAGTCTGACAAGCACACATTGTTCGTCAAGCTAGTATCCTCAGAGTTATCAAGATCGTAGTAACAAGACACCGTGCCAAAATAGCAATCAGAAATGTAACAGTTACTCAAGTATTTAATATCTATCTACATGCTTGTACTTGCATGGTTACAAATCAGATGTACACAAGCTTGCTTCTTTCACAAATGATAATCAAACAGAGCATGAGCATCTACGTCATGGCTGAAACGGCAAGAAGCGCCATTTTTGCAGTAACTGACTGTTAGGGTCAGTGAAAGTATTAGTCCTCGCATTTATATTCAGTATGCCGTTCTTGCTCGAAACCTTTGTAGTTACTACTAATTCAGTTTACGTAAATCATCTAAAAATAGGTTCAAAGACTACAGAATGCAAGGAGCACAGGTACAAATCATTTTTTTTCCGCAGCAGACACAGCACAACCGGAACGACATCTAAGTTCAGGAAAAAATACAGGCAGGTATTACCACAAGCACCTGGCACGCACGAACAGCTCCAATAACACATGGGCATTACTGCAAACAACTTGTGTTCGCTACTAGGGGGGTACACATGAGCCAAATAAGCATCTACGTCATGGCTGAAACGGCAAGAAGCGCCATTTTTGCAAGCGTCCACATTTCCAGTTTTACCTACTGCTACACAAAGACGTGACACAGACTCCTGTTCCTACATAAGTGATACATAACATTAGCACCCAAATCAAGTTAACAACCAACAATTTGTAGCATGTGTTGCCTACATTACGAATAGACAGAAGGCCTGACATGTTCGTGGGCATCACATGTGCATTACCAAAGCATGCAAATATTTATTACCCGAGCACAAGCCCATAGCAGGGGAAAAAGTGACAGGAAATGCACCTATGGAACAGGGGTAGTTCAGAGGCAGTTTGCAACAAAATTGGAAAAAACTTAACTAACAGATCTTAATAGTAAGGTAGCCCCAGATTGTCATTGCAAATCAAAACATACCATTTTACATCTTTACAACAGGCCTACAGCCAAGCATTAGATGGAACATATTGAGTATAAAGTCAGCTTCCAACAAATCACATAAAACAGCTGACTCAATCACCCACCAAAAAAGAGAGAGGGATGGAGTGCAATTTCCTCAGAGTGGTCAAGATCATAGTAACAAGACATCATGCCAACATAGAAATTAGAAATCTGAAATTATTCCAGTATTTTATACCTAGCTACAAGCTGGTACTTGCATTAGACAGAAATCAGATGCCCACAAGCTTGCTTCTTGCCCAAACAATAATCAAAGGGAACATGCACCCATACAGGACAGTAAAAATTATTAGCCCTCACAAATCTATATTCATTATATATAGTTCTTACAACTTTCAGATTGACTTGTCATTTATGTGTATCTCAAAATGTGTACTCAAATTCTTTAACTCAGCATCATCGTGATTTTGCCTAGTTATTACTTTGCACAGGCACGTACAACAAATCAACTTTCAGGAAACAGATATAGCAGGACCAAAATGACAGCTCGGTCCAGAGCAACTACAGTAAGGCATTACCACAAGCACCTGGCGCGGCGCGCGCACACGAACGCAGAGCTCCATCGCACTGGTGCATTACAGCAAGCAGCTCGCGTGCGCTACTACGGGGGTTACCTGCTTGCGCTCGCGCCTGAACTGGCGCTTGGACTTCTTCTCCAGAGGGACCGCGCCGCTGGCCCTGCTCTCCTCGTAGGTGGGGGTGTCGCGGACGGGAGCCGGCCGGAGGAAGGCGGCCTTGACGGGGGCCACGGCGCGGGCCACCAGCTCCTCCGGGGTGGGCAGAGGCGGCGGAGAGGAACCTTCCATAGCGACGGGGCAAGGGTCCGGCCGGGCGTCGGCCGGCGCGGTGTCGGCCATGGTGTCGGCTTGGCGGCGCGGCGGCGGCGGCGTGAGGAAAGTGGAGCTACAGCCTGCACTTGGTACAGGCTGCGACAGGGTTTTGTGCAACCTGGAATTTTCGCAGGAAAACCCATTTTAGGATGGCAATTTACTGAAATGAAGTTTTCCTGTTTATTTTAATTGAAAAGTAGCCCTGAAACGAAGAGCCAAAATATAGTGGACTCACAAACCAAAATGTTGGCAAATAGTTGGCTTTACAAATTAAAAAAGTTGGATTAATTTTTTTAAAATGATAGCAGGAGAGCTGCTAATTCGTTGAACGTGAACAAGATAAGATTGATCTAATGTTACAACCACAATACCACATCACAAACACACAAAAGGGGCCTGCCTTGCCCAACCCCGACGAGGAATGCCAAAGGGTCGGGACATAAAGGCACTAGGCCGCTTCACAACCGAAGCAAGACAACTTGAGAGAACAACCCAAACTCTCGGAAGGCACGCGACTCACCCATACGCCTAGAAAGTAGTGGCAACTGAAGGCAAGACCCGACCAGACCTGAGGATAGCTCGTCATGGGACTCCTCGAGCAACCTGGAAAATGCCTCCAAGGAGGGAACGACGCCCTAGCGCCCCCACTACCTGAACCAGCATACTGAATATGGGGTTTTCCCCGTTGCACGGGAAGAGAGATGATAACATTAGCCCCCACCATCCACATATTATACCTTCCGGAGCTAACAGACGGATACACCACCGATGAGAGACCAGCACTAGTCATTGACGAGGGAGGCAATGACCACCTCAAGTATCACCAAGGTCACGACGTGTTGTCCATCCTTCTTCCAGGAGGATGCAACACCCACCCACGCACGACGCCATTCGTCTCCCTCCAACTACCACCACCTCGCTAGGACACACAACAGCAACATATCGGCCTACATGTACCCTGGGAGGACGCAACACCCTCCAAGCCAGGGTGGCGCCATTCATCTCCAACCGGCCACCACTTCGCATAGCTTCCGCCCAACGTCGGCCTTGCATCCTCCTCCCCGCGCACCTGCCACCGCACAGTGCCGAGACATCTACCAACCCTCACACGGCTTCTGGCCAGCAGCTTTGGCATGCACTGGTTGCTCCCAACCGCACGCACGGTTGCCGCCGCGAGTAGGCAGCAGCCGCACGAGATGGCTGCCGCCGTTAGCATCGAAAGCTCCCGCACCGAGCAGCTCAAGACCATGGGCATGGCTGTGGCCAAGAGTAGCCCATGTTTTTTTCCAGATTGAAGCTATAATTTTATTCAATATCTACTAGCTTATGTGTTGCTTATTCTAACTACAGAATGCTAAAATGCTCGGGTGCAAGATTTCCCCCTGTCTATTAGATTAAAGAAAATGAATTCTTGTGACACATTTTCTTGTATTTTTAAGTTGGAGCTCTTACTTGTAATTTTGGAGATATATTTAGCTATTCTTGATTCAGGATTAGTATGAGCAAGGAGATAGAGGTGAATATGCTTTGTAAATCAATAGTGAATAATAATTTTATTTGATACAATACAATTTTGCAGCGATGTGGAGACGTAAAGTATAATTGTTCCAACAAAGTTTGGTGTTCTAGTTCTAGCCTGCATGGTTAATATTACAATACATGGAATTCTCTATTTCGATACCACTTTCGGTACTTCTTCAGTGCTAAACTTTTTGATGTTCTAATTAGTTATCTCCAGTTGTATTACTTGATTTTTTCTTTCGACCCTCATCACTACAACTTTAACCCCATTTGATTTTTGTAAGTGATTTAGTATGAATACACTTCATGTGAAAAATTGGATTGTGTAATACTCCCTCTATCTTTAAATACAAGATGGTCTGGGAGTTTAAATTGAAGTTCTTATATTTAGGGACAGAGGAAGTAGGTTTTATGTATGCGGCCTATGCCTATACAACGTATCTTCTATGCGAATATCACATTAGATATTTGAAAAATTCTAGAAAAGTTCATAATTCCCTACCATGATTACAACAGAATTTGGTTTGTCTGTTCTAAAAGGATTTCGGTCTACTATATATGCCACTAGAAGAAAGGAAGGGTTGATCGGTGATGAGGCTGGGGTGGAACAATTACAAAGCACAATGACATAGTTGTGGTGAGCCTGAGAGCCCGTAGCAACGCATAGACATTTTCAACTATCTTGATTAATTGCCCGTGAGCTGAGCTTTTCTTCCTTCGGCCCGCTAACTATGACCCGCCATAGAAATTCATGTCTAAATTTGATAAAAAGGCTTGATAAATTAAGTAGACCAGCGCGGAATAACAAGCTTACGGCGGTCCAGTGGAAGAACACAAGATTAGGAGTTACATGAGAAACATCAACGCGTAAGTTCCTTTCGTATGTAGACGTCCCGGCACTATCCAATGGTTCACAAAGTTCCAACATGCATGATTGTATATTTTACATTTCCATCTTGCACATTCTTTTAAATCAATGTGTTGGTTACTTGTATATTTTACATAACTAAATGATCCGAGACAGATTTTTTGTAACACAGGGCACAACTGCCGTAGCTGAACAGTACTATTGATAAAACAGCCTAATATTAATAATAACACTTGCGATTACAGTTCCCAGAGCAGCATACACAAACAGGTGATCTGATTAACTAGTTGAGTTCCATGGTCTGCTCCTCCACTCATCGGGGTAGAGTTCAGGGATCTCGAGGTAGGCGTATCCCCTGGCGTTGTACTGCTGGAGGACGTCGACGTGGATGTCGTGGGCGTTCTGCGCGTTCTGGGACGCTCGGAGCAAGGTCTCGACCTCCCCGTCGTTGAGCCCCACCCTACGCATGAGCTCCGCGCTGTAGCCGCAGTGCATGGGAGGGCGAAGCGGGAGCGACCGAAAGTAGCGGATGGTCTCCTCGTCCACCAGCCTCATCCGCCTCCCGTCCTCCGTCACCACGATCCTTTGCAAGGTGGCGGCGGCCATGGTGTCGGCTGCGGCGTCACCCTCTCCGGCCACCGTCATCTTCGTCGCGACGAGGTGTTAGGCTGCTCCGCTGCTGATGGACAATCGCGTTTCGTCGCCTGTGGTGGAGACTGGACAGTTCAGGCATATTTGTAGCAGCCTCTAGTCCTAGTCCTTGGGCGGCACGGAGTTGGACTCGGATCATCTGCTGCCGATCCAAGTGTATGTCTCTGACTCGGGCTCTGCCTGCCAATCCTTCCATGTCTTCGGAGATCGGATGGGGTACCGTCGCTTCATCGACTTGATCGCGGGGCTGATTCGGAGCGAAGCATTGGCCTGTGTTGCAGCAATCAACGCCATGGAAAATCAAAGCAAAGTTCCGGTCGGCGGACGGACCCGTACAGCGAAGCGTGATGCAGCAAAAACAAAAACAAAAACCGCTAGATCAATCGGAAGGCCTTGGCCCAAGTAAGGGTGACACCGACGTACGCTGGCCAATTGAAAGGCCAGCAAGGTCACTAGCTGTGATGGGCCAAGGCCAGGGTGCGACGAGATATGCTGTGAAGTAAAAAAGTATAGGTGCTCGTGAGAAAGCACATAAAGAACAAGAAGAAAATAATGGTGCATGTACTGTTTTCTTTCTGATAATTAGAAAGATACCCCGCGCAAAATCTCTTTAAAAAAATTGTTGTGTAAATAAATTGTTTATAAAAATATGGAGGTTTAATTGATCACATTGTCGAAAGGCTAAATTTGTTTGACATGATTTTTTCTTTGTATTTGATGGTTAAAATTGGTGACATGGCCAATTGGATAGATGAAAAGTAGATGATGTGGATATGTTGCATGCAAGAAAATATGTCTTTAATTAATGTTAGTGGGATGACATGGACATTTGGTTGGCTAAGAGAATGAATGATGTGGATAGCTTGCATGTTGAGATAGAAAAATAATTAATGCACTTTGTGGGGTTTTGGTTTATAAGAAGTATAGATAGATAGATACGTCGATGCCCAACATTTTTGTATAAGCGCTTTAAAAAACTGTCGTATAATTGTGGTATACTGTATACAAATACGGTGCAGTGTCATGAGCCCACATAGTAGACATAAAAATTAGGGTTTGCTGCAAAACAGGTTTTGATTCCGTGTTCTGTGCAACAATGGCACCAAATCTTGGTATTATGTGCAATTTTCTCAAAAAAATATCCTACTACCTCCGTTTCCGTGAATAAGGCCTATATTGTTTTTGAAAAGTCAAACTATGTGAAGTTTGACCAAGTTTTTTGGAAAAATTATGAACATGTACAATACAAAATAAACATGGTAAGATGCATCATGAAATATATTTTCACGTGATATCCATATAATATTATAGTTGTTGATAATTTTTCAAAAAGTTTGGTCAAAGTTTACTTAGCTTGACTTTTTTAAAAAATATATGACTTATTCATTGGAATGGAGGGAGTACTGAGCAAAGTTTAAGCTGCAATCTATCAGCTGTTTGTTGCAATGAGACATCAAGAAGATGATTGTCACAAGACATGCAACAGCAACACCAAGGGAGAAGATGTGCCGAGCAATATGTTTCTGTTACAAACACACCAGACCAGATGCTGGGAATGCCATTACAATTCTTTCTTGATGACCTGCCTGGAAGTGTTGATGCATGGTCAGGAGGAGGTTCCGACCGAGAGGCCAGGAAACTTGCCCCGTGGTGTGTTGGTGACAGCAACAAGGCAATTGCTTATATCACGACGACACATTGGGCATGTCGCAGCCCTTGTAGAACCACGGCCCGATACATTCTCGGTGGAAGGAGTGAGAGCATTGCAGCCTCACCGTGTCTAGAGCTGCGGCCAAGTCCTCCATACATATAGAGCAGTTGGCGGAAGGCATCGTTGTTGTTGTTGTCGTTGTTGTTGTTGCTGATGTGTCGGCGTGCATGCACGCGAGGAGCAGCGCCTTGGGCTCGTCGTAGAGAATATCGGCAAAGATGGTGAGAGTCAGGTCGACGCTGTAGCGGAGGGCGACACCCCCGAGCTTCTGCGTTTCGCGTCGAAAAGAGCGCACGTTGAAGGCGGCGATCTTATGGGGCACGAAAGCATCCCAATTGTCAGCACCAAGGTCCAAGTCGCGGAGGAACGTCGTCTGCATGAGCATGTGGTGGACGGCGTCTCGGCAGGCGGAGTAGCTCCGGAAGAAGGTGTCCGGGTCGTAGAGGTCGAAGCGTTGGTCGAATCTCCTTGGAGCAACCTGCCGCACGTACGGATGCAGCTTGGGGGCCTCCCACCGGGCAGATGAGGTAGCGCACGAATGAGGGAATTACAGAAAACTACCACAATTGGGGCAGCAGTTGCAGGTCAGTACCGGTTGTGGTAATTTTTTCAAAAAGCTACCAAATTGGGGTAATGACAACAACTGCCGCTGACTGCTCGAGTTAGGACGTCTGACGAGTCGGGGCCACTGTCAGCGCTGAGCTGGCGCTGACGTGGCGTAGACGGCCGTTAACAGACATGTCGAACAGGGACACGCCCGGCGCGCGCGGGAGCCCGCCGCCCTCGGCGTCCGTGAACGCGTCGTGCAGCGCCGCGTAGGCATCCGGTGGGAGCCGCGTCACGGCCGTGCCGGTGTCCATCACCACGCCGCCGTCGCCGTCCTCGGAGAGGTCGAAGAGGTTGGCCTGGAGCGGCAGCCTCTCGCCACCCACGCCGAGCCCCGTGAGGCCGACGTAGTAGAAACTCGGCGCCTGCGCGTTGCGCAGCAGGGGCACCCACATGGCGCCCACCGGCATGGCGTCGGACTGGCCAAGCACGAGCGACCCAGCGCCGGCGTCGGCTCCGCGGGAAGCAAGGCAGTAGCTGAAGGCGCCGCCAGCCGCTCCGCCGAGCTGCCCGACGAGGGACATGGGTCCCCAACCGAGGCCGAGCAGGCCGGCAACCCCGATGAAGAGGCCGCGGTTGCGGTGGCCACAGCCGATGGCGATGTCCTGCACCGGCGTGCTGTCATCGAACGTGAGCGTCTCCATTGCGAGCACTCCCTCCGTGTACGACCCGTCGCCATACGACACCTCGTACCGGCACGAGTCGCCAGCACTGCACCCGTTCGAGCCACCCGGTAGCGTTCTGCACACGCCAGAGCCACATGGCACGGCGGCGAAGGACGCCGACGCAGCGGGGTTGAAGAGCGGGTCGGCCTGCGCGTAGCACTGGGAGCAGGGGCGGCACTGCACCCAGATGACGTCGCTCCCGGAGTCCACGACGAGGTACTGCTCCGTGGGCAGCGACCCCACGCCGATACGAACGAAGTACTCGCCGCTTCCCTCGGAGATGCCGGACACCACCTCCGAGCCAACCTCCGTCGTCATCGTCGGTAGATATGTTGAGGAAGACGACGGTGTGACAGACGTCACTGGAGGTACTCTGCTCGCACGCCGTCCCTTGCCATGAGCGCGACGATGGCATGGTGTCGCGATGGATACGTCGTGCCGGTGACAGCGTCGCGGTGCAGCAGCGTGAGGGAGGGCGGCCGTCGCGGCGAGGAGGCGAGGTGTTCTATTCCCGACCGTGGCACTCTACTTCGGTGGCGACGAGGGCACGGCGCTGACGCTGCCGGCGAGGAACCTTCTGGTGGCGATGGACGACGACGGCGTGTACTGCCTGGCGTTCGCGGCGTCGGCGTCAGGGCTGTCCATCCTCGGCAACATACAGCAGCAGGGGAGTGAGTGAGTGGTTCCGACCGGGCTGGTCTTGATCACGCACGGGCGCGGTCTGTTAACGGCCGTCTACGCCACGTCAGCGCCAGCTCAGCGCTGACAGTGGCCCGGCTCATCAGACGTCCTAACTCGAGCTGTCAGCGGCAGTTGTTGTCATTACCCCAATGTTGGTAGTTTTTTTTAACAAATTACCACAATCGGTACTGACCTGCAACTGCTGCCCCAATTGTGGTAGTTTTCTGTAATTCCCTCCGCACGAATAGGTTGCCTTGCACGCGCACGGAGCATTTGTCTTCTTTGTTCTCGACGATTTTTCAATCGATACTCGAATCCCCATCGAGCCGGCACTCAATCGCCACCGTGGCCAGTGACGACATGTTCAGACTTGTAACCATCATTTTTTTTTCAAGAACATGCAGAGTGTGCATGTCATGACATTAAGAAGAGGGAACAGATGTTACAGCAGTCGGTTACAACGCAACGCAACGCCAGAACACCTACAGCAGCAAAGCAACTGTAAACATCATTAAGCTCGACCCCTGGAAAAACAAAAACGTTCAGGCGATCGAGCCCTAGAAAGTATGGACCTGCAGATCAAAACATAAAGGGGATACCAACCTTAATCGGAGTAGATTAGGATTCAGAGCCCTGGTTGCCTTACAAAATCAAAGCAAGGTTCCGGTCGGCAGCAGTTTTATTCCTCCTTTTCCGCTAGATCAATCGGAAAGCAATCGGACCCGTACGCTGGCGGGCTGGCCAATTCAAAGGCCAGCAAGGTCACTTGCCGTGATGGGCTAGGGTGCGACGATATATGTTGTGGAAAAAAAGCAGATGATGCTTGAACAATACTCTTAATCCTCATAGGTTTGTTGAGCAATGCGGAACCAGCACTCTTGTTGACAACTACATCAGTCGGGCAGCCCATATTTATGTCGATGAAGTCAAACGAACACTCATTATCCATATATGCTTTCTCTGAATCTTGTTGAATAGTGTGCATAAAAACTTGTTCTAATGGCTTAAATATCTCCAGTTTTGAAACCCACACGATATAATTATCTAGTTACATATTAACTTGATAGTATTGACCCCAATAACATTTCCATGTTATTTACTATATTCAAACACTAAAACAATCTACATAGTTCTTTAGATAGTTATTGACGATACTCTGGAAAAGTACACAAGTATTATAAATTGCACTACTTACAAAATATCCTAAATTAAATTGTGCCATAATGTAATATTGGTGTTCTTTGATCCATGGTGAAATCCTTTGTAACAAAATGTTTGTAAAACATTTGAAATTAAATAAAAAAGTAGTACTAGTAAATTTAATGATAAGTTGTACCAAGTAAACAAGTTCATTATAAAAAGGGTGATTGAGACCATGGTAGATTCAGAGGTTACTTCTCCCCCGACGTGGCCATCCTTTCCAAAGCGGAGGTAATTAAACTCGTAGATTTAGACGTTTGAACACGCGATTCAGAGGTCAGGCGCCACATGCCACTATCAGACCTCCTATCGCCATCACGGTAAAAAAGCCTGACTTAACTGTGTAAAATCCTAGCTTCACCATCCCTACCTTGTTTCTCCCCACCTGACCCGCCGCCACCGACACCACCTTGGAGAGAGAGACAACAACCGGTCCAGTCCCCGGCGACCAAGCAGGATGCCGAAGCCAATCGCAGCACCCACGTTGACCAGCAATGACACACGCCTCTCTCGCTCTCCTGCGCGTTGGATTTAGTACGAGATCGATAGGGGTGCACCCTAAGTGGAAGAATTCGTCGATTTTCTATTGTTCTGGTGATTGCTTGTAGGGGGATTTGGTTGATTAAACGGAACGACGCCCTAGCGCCGCCACTACGTGAAAAGCTGAATCTGGGGTTTCCACGTTGCACAGGAAGAGACATGAGCATAGACGACGCCTTAAAAAGGTGAAGGCGGCGTCGTCGTCGCCTTACATTTGTATTTTTCAAAATTTAACTTTATTACGCCGCCTTACATTTGTATTTTTCAAAATTTAACTTTATTTCGTAACAAGATTCTTCGTGTATCATTTTCACAATTGCATAGTGTGCTTATTGCGTGCATCCATATGTGTCATCCGTTGTGTATATGTGTTAATACTCATAAATATCATGTTAGAGATCACTAAAGTATACAATCAAACAAATATCTCAATAGGGGATTCGGGTGCATGATTATCAAATTGTATTCATAGAAATTTACAAATCATAAATTGGACATCGAAACTTATTTTTCACCGTTATTTTAATGGTACAATATTCTTGTAGTAATCTTCGAACACAAATTTTCTACCGACACTATTCGAGGGTGCATGCAGCTTAATAATATCTAGCTTACCGATGTTTATGTTGTTTTTCCTAGAAATACCCAAAGGGGTGAGGAAAAGATTAGATTTCTATAGATCACGATTTTTTTGGCAGAGCGATGAGAACAAAAGTAAATATCGGTTAACTAAATGGAATATATTTGTCGTCCAAAAGATCAAGGAGGACTTGGCGTTGAGGTCCTTGAATTGAAAAATAAGTGTTTACTTAGCGAGTGGATTTTTAAACTCTTAAACGATGAAGGGGTTTGGCAAGAGTTCTTAACTCACAAATACCTGCAGAATAAAACACTAGCAAATACCTGCAGAATAAAACACTAGCTCAGGTAGAGGCCAATCCGACGGACTCCCCTTTTTGGAAAGGTCTTATGGGAGTTAAAGAGGAGTTCTTTAATAGAGGCTAGCTTTTTCAAATTAGGAAACGGAGAAACAATTCGGTTTTGGGAGGATATTTGGTTGGGTAATTCGCCTCTGAAACAACAATATCCATCATTATTTAACCTTGTACAGCAAAAGAATGTTACTGTGCACTATGTTTTTAATGGTGCTCCGCCCCTAAATATTAGTTTTAGGCGAGCTCTTCTTGGCGATAGATGGGACGAGTGGTCTCATCTATGTTTTAGATTAATGGATATTAATTTGTCTGAGCAACCTGATTGCTTTGTGTGGAAGCTTACTCAAAATGGACTATTTACTGTTAAGTCCATGTATGAAGATATGATGAATGGTCATACTAGATATTTAATAAGTACTTACTTATGTTAATTGAAAATATCGCTTAAAATAAAGGTATTCATGTGGTTCTTTCATCGAAAAGTTGTGCTCACAAAGGATAATTTGGCTAAAAGAAATTGGCAGGGGTGTACCAAGTGCTCCTTTTGTAATGGCGAAGAGAAACATTTGTTTATATCATGCCCCTTTGCTAAACTAATATGGAGAGTTGTATTCTGTACTTAGAATATCACTCCACCGTCTAGTGTTTCTAATATGTTTGGAAATTGGCTAAACAGAGTCGATAAAAAGACCAAAACTAGGATACGCATCGGTGTTTCAGCTATTTGTTGGTCTATTTGAAATTGTCGGAATAATTTAGTTTTTAACAGGAAAAGCAATTTTCATGTCTTACAGGTTATCCATACGACGGTACATTGGATTCAGCTATGGGCTTTCCTATTGCCGTCAGACCAGCGACAACTTATGGATACTGGGTGTACTCGTCTCCTATTGGTGGCACAGGAGTTTTTCTCCCGGCAGGCCTGGCAGCATTTTATTCGACTACAGTAGTTACTCTATCTTGTTTTTTCGCTGGTTGATTCATGTCTCTACTTTATGTGATCGTTGAGATGTAAACTTTGATACGTTTATTTATACATAATAAAATGCCGTATGCATCACTCGATCCAGAGGCTGGGACTGCCCTTTTCGAAAAGAAAAAAATGCAGATTAAGAATATATGATAGTGCGAGTTATGTTTCCTCACCACCACCACCACCACACACTATCGCTAGCCCGAGTGGTAAATGGCATGAGCATCAAGAAAAGACAATGTTTATTAGGTCATTCGAAGCATGCCTTTCGGCCTGAAAATGCTGACAACAAAATCAGCGATGCATGCAACACTACCTTCAGTAGGAAATAGTCACAGGAGTGGAGGATTTCACGTTATAAAATAAAATATACTCCCTCCATTTTTATATACAACGCCACTTCGTTTCTCGTGTCAAACTTTGACTTTTAATTTTGGTCAACATAATATGCGTTATATTTCATAAAAAATATATCACTAGAAAGTTGTTTGAAATGTGCATACAATTGCATACGTTTTGTGATATATAACTCCCCGTCTTATCTGACACGTCCAAATGCTTTGCGATCCGTGCACAAATTATCAATAAATTTTCAAATATCAATGAATTATCAATAATTTCTGCATTTATGTTTAGATCCATATACTAACAAAAATTTATGTACATGTGACAAAAAACATTAATACCACACATTAACATATTCTTTTATTTTATCAACATATCAATTAGTAGGAATAATACCTGGAAAAGGCCCTCAAACTAGTGGACCCACAAATCACTTTCGTTTCCTCTTTCCTTTTCCCATGTTGATTCCCCTAAAAATCACCGTGGATGCGGCGTACGACCAGCCCTGACAGTCATCCTCTGTCTGACCATGTCTGCTCATATGTTGCCTACAAACCACCGTGTCTGCCACCAATTCGTGGCCGACTCCAACGACGCCGCCCCAAAGGACAAAGTGGCCATGATGTTGCAAGCGATTCCCTGAACCTAGCGCAGGTCCTTCACAACGACCCGGTACGTGTCCATCACCACGCCGCTGCGGGTCTCCTCCTTCTGCGCCGCCTCAAGCTCTCCAAGTGCAAGCTTCGTGCCCTCCTCACCACCTTGGGCGAGCTCGTGCCTAAACTAGAGTCTTCTCGTCATGGACTCGACGTTGGGAAGCGTGAGTGTGTGTGTGGGTGTGTGTGGGGGGGGGGGGGGGGGGGACATCGACGAGTGCGGTTGGAACTGAAGTTTCCCTCCCGCCAAGCGTTGTATCCAGTGTGCTGAGTATTTTGTCTCCAAAATTGGAACGTATGGTTTTTGATCCCTCGTTTTCTAGTTTACCTAAGAGTGAAATGCACGAACTTATCGACTTCATTTAATTTGGTCCACGTACTCTGAGAAATGCGATATACGGTCACCAAAGATTCGTCAAGGTATGTTGCATGCTCCTCCTCCTTTCATCAATGAACAATGTCAACATAGTTATTAATTCAAACATACATATCCGGAAAAGTGCTTTGCAATCCCCGATATGGTCTTTTTTCCTCTCTCAATCTTATGTCGTTCTATTTCTCTCGCGACATTCACAATTTTCTTCGACTGATCTAGCTAGATGCCAGGCTATGAACTAGTTTACTTATTGAGTTCTTATTCATCTTGCGGCCGGTTGCAGAAGCTGATTTGTTTGACCGCTCCTTCAGGCACCATGATGTCGTTGATTTGAGTTTGATCTTACTGCTAGCCCAAATAGAAAAGGGGACGTGTCCCGAAACTGTTGTGTAACCACTAGGGCTAGATTTTAGATAATTTATAATAGACTTTTTTACTTCAAAAATAATTTTTACTAATGTTAGTGCCTCAATATGTATATTGTTACATGTTTTCATATGGAACAATGTTACATTCTTGTTAACTATTAGTCATGGTGTTTTCCATTGCACAATTGTAATGTATATTGTTGTGAATTACATTTCTATTTTGCTAAATTTAAACTTTATTTTGTAACAAAATTCTTTTTGTACCATTCTCACAATTGCATAGTGTGGTTACTGCATATGTGTCATCCATTATGTGTATGTGTTAATATTCATAAATATCATGTTAGAGATCACTAAAGTTTACAATCAAACACACTAAAGTATACAATCAAACAAATATCTCAATAGAGGATTCGAGTGTATGATTATCGAATTCTATTCATATAAATTTACAGATCATAAGTTGGACATTGACACTAATTCTTCACCACCATTTTAATGGTATAACATTCTTGTAGTAATCTCCAAACACAATTTTTCTATCGACAGTATTCTTTGGGAGGGTGATCCTGCTTAAAAAATATGATAGTGGGAGTTATGTATCCTCACCACCACACACTATCTTAGGAAATGGCCAAAAGCCCATCCGGCAAACAATGGCCAGCATGAATAAGGTGATTGACACCACGGTCGATTTAGAGGAGTCATTATACTGTAATGAGATGGACAAGGGACATGTGCGTCAACGTGCGCAAACTGCGAGTGTTTATGCAGGTTCGTTGGACCCATTCCTGAATAATGTAACAATATAATATTGTGGCACAAAGAATTGTAATTAACTACAACTTTACCATTACTTTAGCAAATGGTAATTAACTAGAGCTTCTTTTTGCAAAAACGAAAAAACATTGTGTTTCGATGCATCGATAGAATAGAAAGAGAAGTGTTGACCAGGGAGAAGTTTCGAAGACCCCGGCCTCGCATGTTTGCCCACTCACGCGCCTCGGCCTTGATAGTGTTGACCAAGGAGGTCACTTAAGAGCGCAAGTTGTCGAAGACTGCCGCGTTCCGGTGTTTCCAGGTCCACGATGCCGTGAGCATGATCCACTCGAAAATAAGTGTCTTCGGGGTGCATTCAGGAAGGTTACTCGGTTCAGCCGTTTTAGAATGGGAATTGAAGCCAACCTGCAAAAGATTGGCGCAATCGTCACCATGAGGCTCCTAGGGTACCTCAAGGAGATCTGGTGTGTATTCATGTATGAATTTTTTTTGACCGTTTTACCGTAGGGAAAAACCCTACGGTGTAATTTTATAAATTTATGAAGAGAAACAAGAAGTTTCCCTGTATGAATCGGTACAAATTGTATTCAAGTTCCAATTCAAATAATCAGATGTACAAAATTGACAGAGCTGTGAGGAGAAACTTAGCTACAGAGCTATGAGCCTATGAGGACAAAACTTTGCCCAAGCTAGGAAAATCGATCGCACCTGCATAAAAAGTTCAATTTTAACAGGGAGCCACAAGATGTATCCACCAAAAACATAGAGTCGAGGGCACATTCCACGGCCTATAATAAAAAGCAATAAAAGGGAGAATACTAGTCAAAGTCTCAAAGAGGAAGTATATCTATTTTACAACAAACAAAGCACACATGATGCACTTTCATTGAGCCAAGAAAGCACACATGATGCACTTTCATTAAGCCAAGAAAGTTCCAGTATCACAGAGTAATAATAATAACTAGGTGAATGCCCGTGCGTTGCTACGGGTTTGGGATTTTTTGTCGTCGCAGCTAATTTACAACAGTCTTAGATGTAGCTCATGTGTGGCTCCTTTGAAGAGACCATCACATTTAATGTAAAACTTGAAGGCATGGCACAAAGATAAGTAATCTAAAAGGGTCAAATGAACTACTAACATCTGAACTGGAATGTTTAAGGAAGAAGATTTCTGACAATCTTCAGCTTCGGAGTGCTAGAGCAACAAAGGAACAAATAAAAGAGGATGTCCTAGCGTGGGCAAACAAAGCTTTATAAAAAATAATCAACGTCAAATATGCCTTGCTGCATCCTCAGCTAGTGTGTCAGCTTTGCTACAAAAAGAAAATTAATACAGCTTCAAAAAATAATTTGGCAAGCTATCCTTGTTCATTTGAAACTGGCATGTCCTAATTTCATACTATATAGTATCATAATTATAATAGATGCACGATCACTGGTCTAACTTTAGTACAAGCTGATAATGGTTAAATATGTCCTAATTTCATCCTATAGAATATAATAAATATAGTAGCTATACGATTCACTGGTCTTACTCTAGTACAACCTGATAAGGGTCTCTGATAATAAGAATACATTCAACTCTCTTGTACAACCTACCTCGCACTGAACAACCATTTGTGAGTTTATTTCTTGCAGATCTTGTAAGATTGAGTGGAAATGCGTAAAGTAGAAAAAATGAGTCTGAACTGCAGGAAAATCAAATACCAAGTATGATAGCAGCACATCAGTGTGTTGTTCCTGATGTATGAGACATTGCCTTCTTGCCATGGTTGGAGCATACACAGTGGATTTGATCTGTAACAAACCACATGAACCTGGTGAGTGAAGTTCTGTTCTGGGTTCCCAAATATGTGTGCCAGCCCAAAATCCCCAAGCTTGAGCTGTCCTTCTGCGCCGATAAGTAAATTATTTGATTTCATATCCCTGAAGTACAACTTGCATGAAAGACTGAAATGTTGATTCATCAGAGAGAAAATTAGCCAGATAGTCGGTACCTGTGTAGCACCCATTTCCTATGCAAAAGGCTAGACGTTTCAACATCATCTGAATATAACACTTCATGTCTGCTGGAGATAATACAATGTTCCTATCACGCATGACAGCTTCCAGGTCTGTTTCCATGAACCCGAATACAAGGTGCAAGTTTCCCTTCCAAGGGAAGCATCAATCAGCTCTATAATGTTAGGATCTCTCAGCTCCTTAAGCAATTTGATTTCCCGCAATGCAGTGAACTTGACGCCTTCTTTGTACTTCCTTAGCCGGATCCCTTGTTCATATTCTTGGGTTCCTCTGCATGATTTACATCACATGATCCTGTATTTTCTTCAATACAAACTCTCTGTGGCCTTGTGTCACTATTAGAGCCACTCCAGCCAGATTGCATGTCATGCGAAGAACATGGAAACTTAACCAGTGACAACTTGCAGAAATGGTATGCACTTTTACTGATTGTATATATGGGCCTCATGCAGGAACCCAAATAAAGGGCTTGTAAATTCAATAGGAACTCAGAGACGTGCATGGGTTACAAAGCCTGCTAATAAGTATGTATTCTTACGGATTTCCACATGAACTATTTACATATTGGCTTATCCCCCAAAATGGTTCAAAAGTAAAACTGGAGAGTTGTGCACACATCCAGACCAATCATAGAGTGAACATATATTGGAAAAAGAATTCTTGGTTCACAAAGCACCTGGTTAGTTAAGATTTTCTTTGAAAGGATACCAATACAGTCAATGGATGGCTACAAGCCTACAACATAATATCTGTCCAAAACATAAAATCGTAAAAATCACCATAAAGGGTGTGCCTTCCCTATAAGCTATGACGGATACTGTGAGACAACATGAATTGCGTAATTCTGATGAAACGATATGGTACTTAGAACAATATCCAGATTTTGCTCATTGCAAACTGATTTTGTGGGTGTTGCACTTAGTTTGATGATAAGAACAATAGTATCATTAACAATATGACCAATATGGTAGTTAGAGAAACTTTTAACATATTCAACAAGGACACCCAGTATGATACTGGCCCTAAATTAACGAAGCAGCTGTATTGTTTGGTGGCCGAGGGGTTATGGGCCTGAAACTTAATGATAATTTGATAGTTATTCTGCATTGAGGGATAGAAGCTATCTTGCAATAGTGTAAAGACTTCTTTTCAGTTCTTCATGGGGTGAGTGACTTGTAAGATTTAAAATATCCTTTTTGAACATGTGCATTTTCCTTGCATTTATGTTAGGAGGAGACTAATTCTTACTAATCATGTCGTAGCTTATGTTTAAGGTAAACAGGTATCGGCTTTCTTTTATAAAAAAGAAATATGCCAACCCTTGACATCTTGCGACTCCACGTGCAGTAAGTCATACCGTGAGAGCCCAGTTTCTTCAATAGACCAGCCTTTACACAAACCATCCCTGCCCTGGCTGTGTCAAAATGAAATACATAAGTACTGATCAGAATTCAACCAAAATCATCACAAACATGCTCAAGATTAGCCTCAAAGAAATTCTCTTATGTCTACATAATGCGATGCAACAAAAGTAGTGTATAAATTAAAAGGCTCTTAGATGGTTCAGGTCTATATAAATTTCCCAAATATATAGAAGCAATCCTGACAATCATGTCCCAAGTCCGACGCGAGAAGCGATCGAAAAGACCCCAGCCGCTTTGCCATGAGCCCTGCAAAATCACACACCATCAACACCTAACCTCCCAAAATTCGAATCGCACTGTGCTGCAGTTTCCATTAGCACAAGCTTATCAGATGGAGGAGACAGTGCGGTGGCTGGACGTGTCCCAGACCCTGAGCTCCCCGTCAGCCGCAACACAATCGCATTCAAAAGGGATTGTCGCAGGCTGCTGTTGTCGGTGATCACAAAGGGGTTCATAATCTGGGGGAGTACACGGAGAAAAGGAGCGGCTAAGTGGGGTGGAAGCAGGTGTCGTTGACGGCTCGCGGTGGCCCCCGAGCACCGCCACGGGATCCGGCGAGGGGCGGCAGCGTGGCTTTTCTGGGTTGGCCATGCCCTCCGGCGCGGTGCGTCGCCAGCGTAGATGGGAGGGAGGCCAGCGAGCTACACGAACCTGGAGTTGTGGGCGGCGAGATGCGCCTGGATCCGGGCAGAGGGGCTCGCGCGAGCTATGGGACGGGAGTGAGTACGGACGGCGAGCGGCAGGGCGGCGAGTTGCGGGTGCTGGGGCGGCAGGAGGCTGGTGCGGGATGGCGTTGGGTAAAGACCGTCTGGCAGGTTGGGATGCGATGGAGACGGCCTGGTCGGGGATCCTGGGTGGCTGAGCGGTGAGAGAGAGTCAGCCGGCAGGTGATTGCGAAGCACGCAGAGATGGAGAGGTTGCGGCAGACTTCGGCCCCACCAGTCGGCGGTAATTTTTCTGCCGAAGGCAGACCACGGAACGTACCAACTTAACACGACCAACCATCACGACCGCAGACTCCCAATTAATAGTAAAGATAGTATAACGACAGCCGCTAGCCTTGCTCTTCGAATTACACATTGATGGTAGCTATTTCGGCATAAGCTAATTATAATCCTTTCCATCACGGGAGTGATGGCAGCAGGTTCCGAGCATCAGGGTCGAGCGGATACGTCGGGGCGTGGTCAGGGAGCGCGACATAAGCGTAGCCCTTTTCGAGGTACTGCCGGATGATGTCGTTGTGGATGTCCCGCAGGCGCCGCAACTCCCGGCCCGACCTCGCCATGGCCTCGAGAGCCTCCTCGTCGGTGATCCCCGTGCGTGCTCGGATGGCCTCGACACCGTAGTCGGGGAGGGGCCTGGTGCTAGGCGGCGACCTGAGGAGCCTGAGGATGTAGGCATGGAGCACCAGCTGCATCACCTTGCCGTCGCCATCCACGGCGAGGCCCGGGAGGTCTGCAGGGTCCTTGTCGCCCTCACGGGTCTTGCGCTGCTCGATCTCCACCACGTCGTCGGCGTATTTCTCGTCCAGGTACGTGAAGTCGATCACCTTGTTCGCCAAGTCGATCGCCTGGGCGCGGCTCTCCTTCTCCATCTAGACGACGACGACGTTGTCAAAGAGTTGTATTGCGGTGGGGGTGGAGAACCACGTCTATGTATGCATGTATGGCCCAGCCCTACTCGGGCCCGTCTAGCCCATGCACTCCGACTTCTTCCGAGCTCGGTCTTTCTTTGTCCATTGCCTGGTCCACTAGCGTCTACAACATGGACTCTGCCATGGTGTGGCCCACTCAACCAGCTCCGGATCAGAATATTTTTCACCTGAAAATAAACGGTTTTGCTTATTGTGCTTCACCATCTGATCTGTAGCGTGATTGATGCATGTACAAATTTTCTTTCTAGATTGTTAGATTTGCTTCGTACGTGATTAATGGTAGACATGACTTGCAACAAGAGATTGCAACTACAATATGAGAACTTAGATTTTTTTGCGGGTCTATGAGAACTAAGTTAATTCTCATCGACCGAGAATTTGTCACACCCGAAAAATAAAACTAATTACAAGAGTATGCACAAAACACCCAAATTGAGACCTGTCCTCTCTCACATGAATAAGGATGATTTTTTGCAAATATCCATGGTGCTTCGGAACTGTGAAAAATACTCCCTTGGAACACATATGTACTCCCTCCGTTTCACAATATAAGATGTTTTAGCAGAGACATGGGCGTGCGAATTGCAATATAGTTGAAGTAATCAGGCGCACAAGCAGAAACTAGCTATGGATGTGTTGCAAACAAGAGCAGTATCTGCACAAGGATACATACATAAGGTGGAACACGGCCAGTAGTAGAATATATATAAATATAAAAGGCAGGTAATTTAACAACTCAGAGAGTTCAACGTCACATAGGACTAGAGTAGTAATTAATAAGCGAAGCCAGGTTCAACATCAGAGAGTAGTAATTAAGCCAATACAGGTTCAACATGACAGAGTACTAGAGTAGTAATAACACAAGAGTAGCATTAATATAACTTGACGGTCGACCATGACGGATGATGATGATGCAGCTAGTTGCGGGCGACCTCGATATAGGTGTAGCCCTGGAGGCGGTACTGGCGGATGATGTCGTTCTTGATGTCCCGCGCGGTCTGCATGGCTGCGATGAGCTCGAGGTCCTCTTCCGACATCCCCTTGCGCGCGACGCTGAGCAAAGGACGGGGAGGAAACTTCATGAGCATGTGGATGTAGTCCTGCTCCACGAGCTTCATCATCTTCCCGTCCTCCTTGCGCAGCTCGAACTCGGGGAGGTCCAGGGACGCCACTTGAAATTGCTTGTCGATCCTCTCGATCTCGTCGGCGAAGGACTCATGCTGCTCAAAGCCGGAATAGTCCAGCGTGAGCGTCTTCTCCACCTTCTCGTCCTTCTCGGGGCTGGGCGACTTCTCCATCTTCCCCTCGTCTAAATCTGGCCGGATCTAGTTATGTGCGGCGGCTCGAGTTTGGTTTGCGGTGGCCGGTGAAGAACCACGTCTATGTATGTATGTATAGCCGGCCCAGCCCTACTCCGACTTCCGATCGAACCCGGACTTTCTTTATTCGCTCGCGTCTCCAGCTTGGACTCGGCCAGGGTGTGGCCCACGCAACCACCTCCGGATCAGAATAATATTTACCGAAGAAAATAACGGTCACGCTAATACTCAGCAACTCAGTGCTCAGTCAAGAAAAGTATATGATTGTGTCATGTAAGAAGAAATGGTTTGAAAATCTCATAGATTTGCTCGTCTTTTTTAGTATTGTTTTTGTAATCGATATAATCGTGTACTCCTTGTTGGTTTAATATATATGGAAAAATTCAACAAAAAAAGTCCATCACAATCTGATCTGCATGACTGCATCGTTATTCATGCATGCACGATTTATTTTTTCTCCAACTTGTTAGACTAGTTGGCATGTACGTGCAACGCACGTCTTGACAATTAAACGGAATAATTTACAAACATGATGTCTTCACGATTAAATGGGATAATTTAGGCCTGGGAAGAAGTGAGTGCTTTTACATAAATGGGATTGCATTCGTGTTACTTTATCAAATAAATGTTAGTGGTAGATTTTTTCGATCTTGTGTTTTATCCTCCATTACATCTCTTGTTTATTTCCGTCCATGTAGCTCTAGACCGCCTTATTGATACAAAATATGCCATGTTGACAACTGATTACTTGATTATATTCACATTTTTCTTGTCTTTGGAAAGAGTATTGTTTATTGGTGTCAAGATGTCACCAATAACACAGTTGTACCATCCTATGGTACTTAAAAGACGATTTTCACTCAACTTGTTGCCACTGTTCAAACTTCCACTGAACACAGCATTTACAATCAACATCATGCAGCTTTTAATTGTTCAGTCCAATAAGACTTGAGCAAACATGTTGACCAAAACTGACTAATACTAAGTAGATGGCACTTAGGTTCAGAAAATGATTCTAATGTAACTCCTAATGTAAACATGTCGTAGAAGGTAGAACAACAACTAATGTTTTTGAGTACACACACTCGATCAAACAACACAGTCTGAACTGATGCACGCATTGAACACGAACTGAACCTACAAACTGTAAAAGCACACTTGCTAGCTGCTAGCAAAATCAGAGCGAGGGACATTGACGATTCTTACATCAAGCCATAGGATGCTACATGCTAGCAAAACCAGAAGAAGGGTGATTACTGATTCTTTACATCAAGACCACAGCGTTGAGCCGTTGAAGGAGCGCGGACACCCCCGCCGGCCGGCCGGCGCGAGACGCCGCACCAGGCTGTCCTTAGTGCCTAGTCCCATGGGACTCAATCTCACCTTACTCCAGCAGCGTCGCGAGCAGAAGACACCACCACGCCATGATAATGCGAGGGAGGCGTCCGCCGACGCAGGGGACGACGGCGGAGAAGGCCGCGACGACGCCGGCATATAGGCCGGCGGTTGAGATCAGGTCTGTGGTTCTTCCGCCCCGTCCTACGCATCTACACACCCCTGGCACCGCAGCGTCTGTTAGTCGGCTGCCGCTTGGGGCGGAGCGGGCCGGCAACGGACGCTCGGGGCAGAGGTTGCCAGCGAACATGGACATGCCAGCACGCAGCTAGCCGGCGAGGAACGGATCGTGACGGAGCTCGCCGAGGACGCGGGACGTGCTGGGGCAGAGCGCGACGGTGAGCAGGGCACACGGCCGGGGTGGGGAACGCCGGAACTACGGTCAGCGGTTACATCTCGCCGGCGGCGCTGCAAGATGCAGGTGGAGGCGCAGGGCGCCGCGCGGGTGTGCGAGAGCAAAGCGGGGGCGCCGCGCTGTTGTCCAGGATGCAGTGGAGGTGCGGGGCGTGCGCCGGTAGCCGCAGAGGATGCAGGGGAGGTCCACGGTCGTCGGCGACCGTGCGGGGATGCTGGGAAGGTGCGGGGACCTCCCAGGACGTCCAGCTCGCCGGCGGGAGGTAGTGGCCGCCCTCGACCTCCCAGGGCAGCGGCTATGAGGGGATCTCGGATCCCCGGGGCAGCAGCGCGTCTGGGCTGGGGGCTCCCGTGCGGGGATGCTGGAGAAGGTGCGGGGACCTCCCAGGACGCTCAGCTCGCCGGCGGGAGATAGTGGCCGGACTCCGGCGGGAGATAGTGGCCGGACTCGGCCTCGGCCTCCCAGGGCAGCGGCTGTGGGGCGACCGGCGTCGCGGTAGGTGGAGGCAGGCCGGCGGCCGTCACGCGGGTGGAGAAAGGCGGGCGGCGCCTGGCGTGGTTGGAAAAAATAACGATTCGGAGACGTGTTGAGTTGAGCTCAACACGGATGGAAGAATCTGATTCGTTGATTAGAGATCGTAGGGCATAGATTTAATGTATCCGGCGAAGTTTGCTCTTTTAATAGTAGTATAGATTTGCTTCGTGGACCGTGGTTCATGTCAGATATGACTTGCAATAAGGATTCCAATTATATTTGATGACGTCAACTTCACCCAAGAATCAATTTGCTTCGTGGTTCATAATAATTCTAATTTGACCGAAAATTAGTCATGCCCGAAAAATAAAACCAATTTACAAGTATGTACCGGCCAAATCAAGAAATTTCCTCGGTCTTTACCGTGTCTCTACACACGGCAAAGAGAGATGATGTCTTCAAAAAATCCCCCCGTCCCTCCCTCGGGACGGGCTGGCGCCGTCCAGCGACGGTAAACGGCGCAGTCTACTTGTCGAGCTCATAGAGGCCGGCGGTTGCTTGTCGGCAGCAACAACTCGACTAGGTGGAAGGCTCTTTACCGTGTGTTTGCACACGGCAAAGAGCGATCTGTGAGGCCCACTTGTCAAAAGTTTGCCATCACCGTCCGTCGTTGGCGTCAAGCGGCGGTGGTGCCCACTTATAAGCGTTGCCGTCTGTCATGATATTCGGCAAACGACAAAGAGCTCGTTACCATGCATTTTTCGTTGTGTGCTCTTTGTCGTGTGTCGCAAGCGGTAAAGGCTTTAACGTGTGGTTTCCGGCCTTAGTTGTGTGTCTGAGGCACACAGCAAAGAGGCGTTCTCCCTTATTTATGGCCATCCGTCGTCGACTTCATTATTGATGCATGTGCTGCTATGTACAATCTCTACTATATAATATGGCTTCAGGTGATGGTTGGTACTTTTTTAAATTTTCCAATTTTGCCCCTGCACTGCTAGGTAATTTTACACAGTATGCCACCGCCAAATTCTCGCTGCAGGCCGGGTTCGCTGCCGCACGCGACGCTTCCATGATTGAACATTGATCCATGATTGCACATTGTACCCATTAAAACATGGTACATGTAGGCATGTCAGGGAATTGTCATGGAAATCATCTATATCAAAAAATAATCAGAAATACATTAAGCATAGCTCCTACATATTTCATACATATTCCAGTAAGCACAGAGGATTCAATTTTATCAAGGATGATATTTCAGTCTTGAAACTATGTCACCGTCAAGACACTACAAGAAATGGGATATTTGTTGACGAAAACCCTGGTGACGAAAATGCATACCGTCATGGATGTGTCCTTATAGGTGACGAATTCATCTTTCGTCATGCATTTACGGTAATGCTTGACGGTATGATTTTTCGTCAACAAAAAATCGTCACCCATTACCCAACCGGGAAGGGCTTCCATCGTGTCTGTTAATAGGTGACGAAATCAAAGATCGTGGTGTATGTAAACCGTGATTTGAATATAAAACGGACCCACATAGCAGGTAAATAATACTAAGTTACTTTATTAAATGTTATTAGTTTTATATATCATGCGTGACCCACTTGTCAGGAACATATTTAATTAAGTAAAAATTGTGGTTTGGAAGAATCGAACCCAGGGCTTTGGCGTGACCGACGCGGAGTGTTACCGCTGAGGTAGATATGGAATTTTGATCTGGATCCGTAACTAGTCTATTTGATATATACATTAGGGCAACATATTTATTTCAATGGTGTGATCTAGATGTTACGACATAATAATTTCCTTATTAATATTTATTTCGGCCGCGGGTGCCTCGTTTAAGTCGCGCCGCTAGCAGACACGGCCTATCTAGGTGATCTTGCTAACAGTCGAATCGACTAGGGTTCTCGTCGAGGTGAGAAGAATCCGTGAAGGCTCCATTGTGGGGGCGGCGAGCCGCATCATCGGTGAGTTCTCCTGATTGTTCGTTAGGTCTAGATTTTTTAATCAGTTGTCAAGATCTGTTCTGAAGAACGTTGGCATGTTCTTAACTGAATTGTAGGCAATGGATCGAAGTTGGATAACTGATGGCACCAAGAAGTTGACAACAAAGTACATGGCAGGTGTTAGGGATTTCATCAAGTTTGCGCGAGAACACTTGGACAATACAGATGAACCAATCTTGTGCCCTTGCCGGGACTGCCTAAATCTGATACGTCAGGATATAAAAAAGTCGAGGATCACTGCAATTGTTCAGGTATGTCCATGACGTATACAAGATGGACTAGACATGGGGAAGGTTTTAGTGATGACGAAGGGCGGGATAGAAACGATGATGGTGCGTATGATAGTGACAATGATGAAGAGGAAGACAATGGTGATTGTTATGTTGATGATTCGTCTAGTATGATCGATGAACTGCAGAAGTCTGGAAATAAAGGTCCTAACCTGCCAAATTTGTATGCTAATCTAATTGAGGCAGCCAAAAAAAACTTCATGAGGGATGCACCACTTTCACTAGGTTGTCGTTCATTATTAAGCTCCTTCATGTCAAATCATATAGCCGGATAACAAACAGAGGATTTGATCTGTTACTTCTGGTTTTACGTACAGCTTTGCCACATGTGGACTTTCCCAAATCCTATGCTGATGCTAAGAGTGTTCTTTCTGATGTTGGGCTTGGTTATGAGACAATTCATGTATGCAAGTTTGATTGTTCTTTATTTTGGGGAGATCACAAGGACGATACGCACTGCCATGTTTGTGGATTATCAAGATATAGAGACCCTACTGGAAAAAAGAAAATCCCTCACAAGGTGTTAAGGTACTTTCCTATAATTAAAAGGTTGCAGAGACTATTTGTTAAAAAGGAAATGTCGACACATACTAGATGGCACAAAGAGAAGAGGGTTGTTGAGGCCAATGTACTGAGGCACCCTGCTGATGGTGAGGCATGGAAGCACTTTGATGACAGGTTTGATTGGTTTGCTAAAGATCCTCGTAACATAAGACTAGGTTTTGCCACAGACGGCTTCAGTCCCTTTGGAAGTATGACTAATCCTTACAGTATGTGGCCTGTTTTTGTCATTCCTTACAACTTCCCACCATGGATGTGCATGGATCAATCCAATTACATGATGGCATTGCTAATCCCCGGAAAGTATTCCCCAGGGAAAGATTTTCATGTATTTATGCAGCCACTGATTAAAGATATGATGGAGCTATGGAGTGGTGTGCAGACATTTGATGCATGCACAGAGGATAATTTCACATTGCATGCTGCGTTTCTTTGGTCTATTCATGATTATCCTGGATATGCCACTATGTCAGGCCGAAGCACAAGAGGATTTCATGCGTGTGTGCATTGCGATGAGAATCCTTGCTATGAATCTTTGAAAAACAAAATTGGATATATTGGGCATCGGCGATTTCTTCATGAAGATCACCCATACAGGAGAAGCAGACTTTTCAATGGTAAAACTGAGATTAGAGATCCACCAAGGAGGTACACACCCAAAGAAGTAGCTGAGAAGGTAGAAAGGGTTAAGGATTTTGAACATGGGAAAAATCCAATAAGTAGAAAGCGGAAGCGTGCAACTGTACCCGGTGAACCAACATGGCACCTGAAAGTCAGCTTACATCATCTACCGTACTGGCCAGAACTTAAGTTAGCTCACAACTTAGATGTGATGCATATTGAGAAGAACATATGTGACAATATTGTTGGTACACTACTTGAACTTGAGGGCAGGAATAAGGACACTGTTAGTGCTAGAATTGATTTGAAGAAATTCAAAATCAGGGAGAAGTATTGGTTGAAGAAAATTGTGAAGGATGGTGATGATGCACCAGTAACTTATGCGAAGCCCCCTGCACCGTGGACGCTTTCGAAGGAACAGAAGAGACATTTGTGTAGGTATTTGGCAAACACTAGGTTCCCAGATGGTTATTGCGCAAACTGGGGAAGATGTGTGGATATTGATGGTTGTAAGGTTACCGGTATGAAGACGCATGATTGCCACATACTTCTGCAGCGAGTGTTGCCGGCTGGGCTCAAGGGAATTGCATCTAAGGAAATGTATGAGGCTATTGCAGAGCTAGGAAGATTTTTTAGGGAGCTGTGTGCCAAAACCCTGAAAGTTGATGTGCTGAATCGATTGAAGGTTGAAATTGTTGTGATCCTATGCAAACTTGAGAAGCTCTTCCCCCAGCTTTTTTTGATGTAATGGTGCACTTAGCTATTCATCTTCCTGACGAGGCTCTTTTGAGGGGGCCTGTTCATTATGGTTGGATGTATCCAGTTGAGAGAAGATTAGGTTATCTAAAGTCTACGGTCCGTAACAAAGCAAGGCCCGAAGGTTCTATCGCAGAGGGCTACATTGTTGATGAGTGTTTGATTTTTTGCTCTAGATTTTTCAAGGATGACACAGAAACAAGATTTAACAAAGATGATAGGAACCAAGACATACGGAGAAAACCTGATCGTGATGAGATGGAAGTATTTTCAGTTGGAGCTAAAGGTCTTGGGAAATCCATTTTGAAACATTTTGACAAGGAATTTGACAAAATGGTTTGGTATGTGCTGAACAACTGTGACGATGTACAATGTTATATCAAGTAAGTAGTTAGCTTCACTTTACTAACTACTTCTCAATGTTGCAGACATAATTGTCTTGTATTTCATATGTGTTTTTTGTTTGTTTCAGTGAATTCCGACAAGAATTGAGAGGTAGGGGTGTGCGTGACATCGAGGAGACGGTTCAGAGAGAGTTTGCAGGTTGGTTTGCAAACCATGTGAGACAGTTGGACAATGCATCAGAAGATTTGAAGTCTCTGGCTGCTGGGCCAGACCGGCGTGTAGTAGTATACGCTGGTTGCAACGTAAAGGGTGCGAGGTTTCGCACGCTTACTCGGGATAAAGACCTGAAGACTCAAAATTCGGGCGTAGCGACTAAGGGATCTTTTGGTGATGGAGATGAGAGCGAGTTCTATGGTGTTCTGCAAGAAGTTCTTGAACTGCAGTACGGGACTAACAAGCACGGCGACAGGTCTGTGTACTTGTTTCGTTGCGACTGGTTCGACCTTGCGGGCAGGGGTTCCAAGATAAAAGATGATGGTTATTTTAAAAGCGTTAACACTTCTGTCCTATGGTTCAAGAATTCACCATTCATATTGGCCAGTCAAGCTGAAACATGCTTCTATTTGGAGGATACAAAGTTTGGTCATCCGTGGAAAGTGGTGCAGAAGTTCAGCCATAGACACGTGTACGATGTTCCAGAATTAGAAGTTGCTAACGATGATGCATTTGTACGGAATGAAGACGCATACCAGGAGGATGAAGGTTCAGTGGACCATACATTTCATGATGTTGTGGACCTAGACGAGGAAGCAGAGGTGGAAGAAGAGGAGGATGATCATCGTGTTGATGAAGTTGTACATATTGATGATGCTCGTACAATTCGTGAACTAGAGAATGAGGAAGACAGTCCCAATGTTGACATGGATATGAGCGAAGATGAACAAGTTTTCATATTGGAAGAGAACATAAATGATGACGAGGGAAAAACTTCAGATATAGATAGTGATGTAGATTGATAGAAACGTGTAATGCATACAACTATATGTTTTGTTCCAAACATTTGAAATGTTCTTATTTAGATGTTTACGATCTCAAACTTGGCATTGAATTATCCAGAAGGGTTTAAGAGCAAATTAATATAAGCTAAAATATGGACAGATATAAGAAAAGCCAACATGTAGGTAACATAACTTCGACAATGGTTTTAATTAATCGACACTTGACAGGATTACAACCAGCAGCACGATATGACTAAATATTGTTTTAACACAATTCACATCCGTGCCAAAATGCCGCTTGCAACACACTGGACACAGTACAAAAAAGATGCAACTCTCACACATGTCATTCCTCATGCTATAAATACAGTAGCGGTGAGTCCAGTACAATCTATGTTTAACCTAATTATTATGTTACATGATCAATTCTCTAAGAATCTACTGATTAATGCATCATTATTTTGCAGGGAAAGTTTACTATGGACAGAAATGATGAGGTGGCCCAAGATGTGTGCACTGATATGCTGCAAGTTAGTATTCGGCAGTTCCGATATAGGCTTAAGAAGGAGTATTGGCCCAAAATTAAAAATCTCACAGTGGAGCAAGCATATCTGAAGAAGCCTGATCATGTAGAAGAGAAAAGCTGGCAAGAACTGGTGAACAGATGGTTTGATGAGAAGTACCAGGTACATAAATCTTATTCCTTTCAATAACAGCTACTGAATTCTTACATTTCTCTGATCTGGATAAATAAAATGCGTGTACTGAACATAGGGAGTGTGTGTAGAAAATGGAAAGAACAGAGAAGCTGTGAAACAGTTCCATACCACTGGATCTCGAAGCTATGTTGCTCATTGGGAACATGTAGTAAGTGTTCCGAATTTCCCCATACAGTTCATACTTCTGTCATATACAGTACACAATGGTAATGTGCATTCTACATTTTTTCAAGCAGAAGGCTAAGCAGCAGGAAGAAGAAACCTCTCCAATTGAATTTTTTAGAATGACACACACTAACAAGGATAACATTATGAGTGCTGAAGCAAAAAGTGCATATGTAAGAAATATTTCATATTAGCACAATATTATATATTCCAGTTTTGTATGTTGTCCATGCAATGATTGTAATCTTTATGCAGGATAAAATGGTGGCAAAAAAAGCGGCGCCACGCAATGAAGATGAACCTGAATTGACTGATTTGCAAATTGTTCAGCTAGTTCTGAGCGAGAAAAGCCCATCCACCACCTGCAACAACACATTCCTACCAAGATTGGGTGTCGCAACAAGCTCCAGGAAGTCCTCTGTTTCAGCTACACGCATCCGAGAGCTACAACAAAGACTGGCAGATCAAGAGCAGAACTCCATACAGGCAGCTGAAAGGTACCACAGTGAGATGCAGGCAAGACTGCAAGAACAAGATCAAAAATTTGAAGAGATCAGGAAGAAGCAGGAGGAAGAACTTGAAGCTGTGAAGAAAGCCCAAGAAGAAAATACTCTGGCTTATGAAAAGAGGCAGAGAGAAATGGATGCCGTGCTTAATTTGCTCTTGAGGACATCCCAGCCACCATCCATGGCAAAATCCCAGGGCAACTAATCTATTGCACCGCCATCCTACAACATTCTTAATCATAGGTCTTTTAATTTCTTTGTGTTCTTTACCCAATTGTAATTTTTCTTATGAATCTTTCGGTCTGTGAGAGACATATATACTTCTTGTGCCACCATTTATGTATGATATTTATTGTCTATTTTTTTAATATTTCGCCAGTTTTTTTGTTTCCAAAATTTCGCAAATAATTCAAATGCTCTCAAATTTTGTCAAATTCAAAAGGTGACGGAAAATGTCACAACGTCACTATTAAATGAAACCACGTGGCACCAACTTCTGGTCCCACTTGTCAGAATTTGTGGGTCCCACCAGTCAGCATTATTGGGACCCATATGTCGGCAACAACCTGGTCCCACTTGTCAGAATTTTGTGGATCCCACCGGTCAGAATATTGTGGGTCCAGCTTGTCATAATATTTTGTGGGTCCCACCAGTCAGCACCATGCCAGTCCCACATGACAGATATCCACGTCAGCGCCGTCGGACCCATGTTGTCAGAAGCCAAATGGGACCCACATGTAAGGCCACGTATGCTTTTTTTGGACCAATCAGAAACTTCCCAGGATTTAGATATTGACGAAAGTTGCAATTTTTCGTGACAAATCTGTCTGTCAACAATCAACCTTCGATGTTGACGAATTTTCAGGTCGTCACCATCAAACGTTTGACGTTGACGAAAAAATGCATACCGTCACCCCCGATATTTTATGACGGAGCTTTGTTGACGAACCCCATGACGATCAAATTTCGTCACCGCGATGTAATCCTTGACGAAAATTGGCCTACACATGACGAAAGTGATTTGTCAACAAAAATATTTTCCTTTGTAGTGAGATCTGTGTTTTAGACATCTTAGATACACTGATATTGCGGTTATAGTCGAGCAAAAAATACAAGGTGCATTACTTAATATAGGTGCGATTACATGGTCCTGCAACAGTTGCACTTAAATACACAAGGGGCATCATTCTTGCTGCATATCAGAGTTGTTGTACCTCTTAATATAGTTTAAGGTACAACAAGCACAATGTTTATTTAGATAGGTGGCACTCAACCACTCTTCAATGCTTCCATCGACCACAACTCAATGAGTGCTCCATTGTCATCAGCCTTCTTCAATGAGTGCTCCATTGTCACAACCAAAGTGCATCTGGATGCTGGAATATACAGCTGGACGGGCAATTAGTGAATAGCACTGGTTCCACCTTGATGAGGCTCGAATTCCATGCATGACTACATCGACAAAACGGAGCATGAATGGTCTCCCATCTTATAGCAAACAAATAGATATCCGGAAGCACGCCATGCAGGTTGTAGCAAAATTGAAGCACACAAAGGTATGGCAAAAGAATATCGACAAAAGAAGAACTACAGTTGGTAACCAAACATGTTTGCCATTTCATCTAGAGTTCTAGTAATGCAATCTATATCGTGTAACACTACTAGCCTACAACTAGGAAAGTACTAACTGCTTTTGTTTACTTACAGAGGCCTCCAGCTCCTTTCCCGGAGACGTCGCCAAGGCGAAGAACCTCTACCAGAAGCTCAAGCAGAACGGGGCAAAGGTCACCATCCCCGGGAAGCTCAGATTTTACATCCAGTGAGGACACCCAAGGGAGTACCCTGCAATAAAATGAAAGGCCATGTGAACTTTTGAGTTTTTCTTGAGTGCTCGGACAATATTTTGCCCGTGACAGACTGCATTTTAATGTATGTTTGCAACTCATAGATTCAAGTGGGTAGTTTTTGCGAGAGGAAAAATTCCGGCTAATCTATAGTGACTGAAACATCTGATTTTTATGCTGGACGCGGATTTTGCGTCAATGCCATAGGATAGGCCTGGAATGGCGAACGGATGCTCTAAATCTAAATACCAAGAACAGCCAGGGTTAGATTTTATGTAATTTATAGTAGACTTTTTTACTTCAAAAACTATTTTGCAATATTTTGGTCTTAATCTGTATATTGTTACAAGTTTTCATGGTGAACAACGTTAAATTGTCTCTAATTATTAGTCATGGTTCTATTATACCACTGTAATGTATATTTTTGTGAATTACATTTGTATTTTGCTAAATTTAAACTTGTAACAAAATTATTTTTGTATCATTCTCACAATTGAATAGTGTGTGGTTATTGAGTACGTGCATATGTGTTGCCATTGTGTGTATGTGTTAATATTCATATATTTCATGTTGAAAGATCACTAAAGTATATAACCAAATAAATATCTCAATAGGGGATTCAGGCACATGATTGTCGAATTGTATTCATAGAAATTTACTTATCATAAATTGGACATCGATACTTATTTTTCACCGTTATGGTATAATATTCTCGCGAAACAATAGTGGTATAATATTCTTGTAGCATATTAAAAAATATATGATAATGGGAGTTAGGTATCCTCACCGACAGTAGAGACGGCGGTTCTCAGCTAAGAAACAAAGCAAACTGGTGTCGCTTCATCAAAGCGTGATCTTTTCTATTCGATGAGATGGAAGACCTCGACCTTAGTCTCGTCGTAAAGTGAGGGGAATAACAAAGCGACTTGTGCAACCGTGAAGAGCAACCAGGGGCGGAGCCAGGATTTGAGTATAGGGGGGGCGAGCTGTGACGAAGTCGAAACGGAAATCTTATATCAAATATGTTTGCCAAAAAGCTAATAATGTTTTGTGATTATAAAATGGTCTCAAACATTAAATTTATAAGAAAACCGACATTTGTTTGTCTATTTTTTCACAGATTATACATATATATCTATTCTATCATCATTCACCAGGCTTGATTAAAATAATAGCATTACGGAGATTTGAAACTGAAGAAATGGGTGTACAAAATTAGCTATTTTTCACAAATTTTGAACTGACTTGCTGTAGTAAACTGAAGGAAAACGTGGGATTTACCTTGACTAATAATCTGATGTGCGGACGACGTCAAGCGCGAGCAAGGAAGACCATAGCGGCGGCCGCCGTAGTCGGCCCTAGACATGATGCAATCAAGTTGCATTGCAAGCCAGCGGGGCAGAGTCCAATACCTTGGCAGCGGATTCATCGATCGATCTTGATCTGATTGAGAGGTGTGACTGCGAGAGTAGACGGAACGACCAGGTATCCACCATCTGATTGAGATGGCCTTTTCATAGATGGGCTGTTAGAGTTGGGCTCGTTGCGTGCACGACGACAATAAATTGGGCTTAACTACAACTAATTAGGTAATTAGTACAGCCATCCACTCAATATATATGTACGTACTAGTCATGCCGTGCCGTATTTCCTTGAGGGGGGACAGACATTGGGGGGGGGGGGGGGGGGGTCTGACCCCTGCTAGCACCCCCCTGGATCCGCCCTGAGAGCAACCAGCCGTCTGTAAATTTGCACAAGGGCGCATTCAACAATTAAAAAAGAGAAATACTTGGTAATTTTACTCAAGTAAAGCACATCTATGTGACAAGAAACGAAGCCCAATCATGTCCAATAAGCAAGACATGTTCAACGTCACTTGATTAGCTTCTCTTTGGACAGTGCTTAAAAGCAATAAAATGAAAGGAATGTGCCCGCATGAAACAATCAGCAAGAGCAGGAGAGAACGGACTCAACACTTTAATCTCTGAATTGCACGCTTGGATCAGCCCTAAGGAATCAGATTCCACAGTGACAGACGAAACTCCAGCTGTTCCAAAAACATTAAGCCTTTTTGCAAAGCACGTGCCTCAACTGTAGCTACATCAAGAACATCGATCGCTGCATCAAAAACACAACAACTATTTTGATTACATTGCCTATCCTTTTGACACGTTGTTCCAGCGACATAGCCATGCATCACGTGTGAATAATCAGGCGTACAAAACTGACAACCAGAAACTAGCAAAATTTGCACAAAGGGAAATTCGGCCTATTAAAAAGGATAAATACTTGGTAATTTTACTCAAAAGTATAGCAGATCTCTTTTGACAAGAATCAAAAGCCCAATCTTTCAAGCCAAGACATGTTGAACTTAATGGTCGAAGACCAGCTGCATCATCAATTTTTCGATTCATCGTACACATCGATATATCTATAGCAGGCACCCCGCACGGACATGGAGAGGCAGCTTCCTAGTTCTCGTAGTCGTCGTCGTCGGGGAGCTCGACGTAGGCGTATCCCTGGAGGCGGTACTGGCGGATGATGTCGTTCTTGATGTCCCGCGCCTCCTCCATGGCCCGGAACCCCTCCACGATCTCGAGATCCTCGGCGCTGTAGTCCGGGACCGGGCTGGAACGGGGAGGCGACTTCATGAGCCTGTGGATGAACTCCTTGCTCACCAGCTCCATCATCTTCCCGTCGTCGCCCCGCTTGAGCTTGGGGAGGCCCAGGGCCGCTTGGCCAAAGCGCGCCTCGATCCCCTCTATCTCGTGGGCGAAGGACTCCTCTGGCTCGAAATCCAGATCGATGTCCGTCAAGTCCAGCACGTCCATCTCCTTCTCGGCGCTCAGCACCACGATCTCCTCCCGCTCGTCCTTCTCGGGGATGGGCGTCGCAAGCATGCTCCCGACATCCATGGCCTAGGAGATGTTAGCTTTCTCCAAGAAACCCCAGGACTAGTTTTTGATTTTCGTTTTCTGGTGCTCAAAACTGGACAGCTACCGCTGCTTATATGGCGCGGCCACGACTTACAAACCTGATCGAGTCGTACTAGGCTGAACCAAGCCGACCTGGACTAGGATAGGTACTACTACTACTACTACTACTACACGAACTCCTACTAGCCAGCACACGGCAAGCTTTCCAACACCTCACGTCTATATATACTGGTTCCGTTCTCACACCCCACCGCAAACCAAACGTGAGCCGCCGGTTCTTCGACAAGGAGTTGGGGAAGATGGCCAGCCCCGGCAAAGAGGAGCAGTCGAGCCTCCTCGAGCAGGACTTGGCCGACGAGCAGAGCCCCATGAACGAGAACACCCCCGGGGACGACAGGGAGCTGAGCCAGGACAAGAAGACGTACGCGCTGGACCTTTCGTACCTTGAGCAGCAATTCGAGGTGCGGGAGTCCTTCGCCGATGAGATCGAGGTGATCGACGAGCGCTATCAAGTAGCGTACCCGGATCTCCCTGTTGCCTGGACTACATCCACGGGCTCATGAAGTTGCCTCCCTGTTCCAATCCGTTGCCGGACTGCAGCGTCGAAGCCATCGGGCGCAGGGGGGGGGTCACGGAAGAGGAGTTGGAGATCGTGGCAAGGGAGTGCCGGGCCATGCAGACCGCACGGGACATCAAGAACGACATCATCCGGCAGTACCGGCTGCAGGGCTACGCCTACATCGAGCTCGCCGACGACTAAGAAGCTGCCGCCCCCCTGCATCATCATCATCATCCATCATGGTGTGTACTGTCCATGCGTCGACCATCAGCTTAGATTATGCTACTCTGTGTTATTACTACTGTAGTCCCTGTGATGTTGAACCTAGATTGGTTTAATCCACATGATGATTCGGGCTTTGTTTCTTTGTTTTCAAAGATATTTGCATTTTCTTTGAGTTATTAAATTACATGCCTTTTATTTTGTTGGCCGTGGAATCTGCCTTCCACCTTCTATATATCTGTTGGTAATTCAACTTGTTTATGCTGGTGCTCGAACCCTTGTTGTTTGCAACAGACCCATAGCTATTTTCTGCTTCAAGTTTTGTACGCTGATTATTTATTTGACTTGGAATGCAATTGTCCCTATTCGCACATGATTATTTATTTGACTTGGAATGCACGTTGATGTTACCTTTCCTGGTATCGTTCTTGGCTGCTCGTACAATCTAGCTTTCTATGTAATTAGTGCAAACCCAAGTCATTAAGCTACTACTACTCTGTGTTACTGAAACTCTCTTGGCTCAATGGTATCCCACGAGGTGTGCTATAACTCTGCTGAAAAAACGCTAACCGAAACTGCCTAACTGACGAAGCTGAAAGTGTCAAATGAGACCTACACCTAACTGAAGTTTCAGAGATAGCGAGAGATCCGAGGTTTAAGCCAACAGTTTTGCAACTGGTTGAACATGGTTCATTGGATCTTATATCCTTGGTTACATGTAAATGATTCCTTGAATTTATTATTGAAGATAAGTAGTTTATGTTCCATACTTCATCTATTGACAGCTTAGAGAAAACATTTATATTATACATTTGATTCTGAAGTTGCTATTGAAATATAAATCCCTTAGCACTTCTATATAGTTATGTACTGTACGTGTAGGTGCTCTACTTTGTTGTCTTGCACAAGGGCCCCTGATATGTCAGCACCGGCACTGTTTATATGTGTCTGCTTCTTTGTAGTACAGACCGAAAGATTAAGTTTTTCCATGGGTGTATATGTAGAGGCTTTTACAAAAGAATATGTAAAATGCTTCAGGGAAAGGACAATTAACCATGGCATTCTACTACCCAATCATCACCGTAGTAGGAAGAAAACCAATGACTAACCATGTGGAGGAATCATAGTAAATCAGGGTGATGCCTTCACTTTTATTTGAAGAAATGAGATAGCCAGAGAAGGAGAAGGTCCACGAGGAGAAGGTCCACGAGGAGTGACTAACCATGTGGAGGAATCATAGTAAATCACGGTGATGCCTTCACTTTTGTTTGAAGAAATGAGATAGCCAGAGAAGGAGAAGGTCCACGAGGAGTGGGAAACGCCTGGCGCATGATTAACCATCTGGAGCAGGTGGATGATGGCAAACGAGATATCAAGTGGATTGCCGTCGATAGAGATGTCAGTCTGACACCCATCAAGATTTAAAAAAAATGCTAGGTGCGATCATGCAGACACTGTTTTTTGCCGATTCATATGAAATCAGCGAGGAAAGAAACACCGAAATAAATCAATGAGGAAAGCAGAAATCCCCAGGAAAAACAGTTGTAGTCAACCAACTGCCCGGTTCACGCATTGCATAAAGACAATAAATAGGGTATACGTGCGGAAACCCCAAATGTAGGCCATGATGGACTTGGACGCAGAGAGGGGCGCGATCGAGAATAGGCAAGCTTCGTCATCCTGGGGGGAGGCTGGACCCTCCGGCACCATAAACGTGCCGTCGGACTCATAAACGTGCCGTCGGACTCCGACGAGTCGTTCGAGACCTACTGGAAGAGTCTTACCCTGTCCGATAATTCTGACGATGAGTAGTAGATCGATTGAGTGTTAATTTCAAGATTGTTTTACCTAGCTAACTTGTTGAGTCTGAGTATAGTTTTAGTGTCAAGTTTATTTAATTACTGTCCTTTGTTCACGGCTTCCTAGTCCGAGTGTCGAGTTCTACCGTGTATAATTAGTGTCCTCTGTTCAAAACTTCATAGAACATGGATCAACCGCTTTAAATCTGCGCCGTCTCCAAACAATACCATTAGAGCCGGCGCGAAACACCAACCGACTAAGAATGACGCGGAGCCGGCTAAATATACCACTCATCTTCGATGGACATATTGTTAAAGTATATACTCTGTATAGTTACTAGGAATCCTACCTACCGTATCTTCCTGATTTAGTTCGGTTGTAGATTGATACGAGAGGAGGTTTGTTTCCTTGGTTCTCAAGGCACCCTGTAACGTGATATAAATATACAAGAGCAGATCGCCCCATTGTGTGGCGTTTCCCTCAACTCTCTCCGTTCGCATGGTATCAGAGCAGATTGCATCTGCCTAAACCTCTCGATCCTGACCTAGCTAGCTTCCGCAGCCAGCCATGAGCTCTTCCAGCCAGACTTCCTCCGCCGTAGGAGCCATGTCCTCCGGCGCCCTGCAGTCTGACACCGCCGCGGCCCTCTCTACCGCCGTGGTGCCCGCGGTCTCGCCGGCCTCCCATGCGGTGAACGTCGCCAGCGTGAAAACGCACGTTCCCGTCGTCCTCGACCTCAAGGCCTCCAACTTCTCCAAGTGGCGCATGCTCATCAGCGTCCTCCTCGGCAAGTATGAGCTCACCGGCCATGTCGCCCGCAACACCCCGGCCGCCGACCGCACCGCCGAGTGGAATCGTCACGACTTCGTCGTCCGCTCGTGGCTCTACGGCTCCATCAGCGAGGACATCCTCGACATCATCATGGCGGAGGAGCAGACCGCGTTCGAGGCCTACGCGCTCATCCGCAACCTCTTCCTCGACAACCAGATGACCCGCGGCGTCTACCTCGAGGCGGAGTTCCGGGCCATCGCCCAAGGCGATCTCAGCATCACCGCCTACTGCCAGCGGCTCAAGTCTCTCTCCGATGCTCTGCGCGACGTCGGGCAGCCCGTGTCCGATCAGACGCTGGTCCTGACATGTCTCCGCGGGCTCAACTCTCGCTTCGCCGACATCACGACGCTCGTCACCATGCAGGTCCCCTTCCCGACCTTCCTACAGACGCGGTCGCTTCTTCTTCTCCGCGAGACGCAGCTCGGCAACACCATCATGCCCACGTCGCCGGTCGCGCTGTACGGCCAAGCTTCTGGTGCTGGTTCTGGCTCGTCTTCCGGCTCTGGAGGCGGCCACGGACGCTGGCAGAAAAAGAAAAAGAACGGGGAACTGGTGATCGTAGCGCTGCACACTCCCCTGCCTCGTCCGGCCCGTGGATCTGCTTCAACCCTTACACGGGCCAGGCCCAGCAGATGCAGCCTGCTTGGCGCCCAACTGGAGCCCCGAGTTTCCCTGGCGGATCGAGCTTCCCTGCGGGCCACGCCCTCCTGGTGGACCAAGCCTCCTTGGACCACGGCCTGCTGGACCGCCGCAACGCCTGTCCACCTACGTTCCTCCAGGCCAGCAGGCCTATACCACAATGTTGGCCCCGATGCATGGCCAAGCATTTGGCAGCAATCCTCCGCCTCCTGCGACGCCGTACGTCCCTGGCATCCACGACAACAGCGCACCTGCCTAGGATTGCTCCGCGCTGATGGCGGCACTGAACAACACGGCCAGCTCCTCCAACGCCGGCAACGCCAGCCCCTGGATCATGGATTCTGGAGCCACCTCCCACATGGTTTCGGACCCGGTATAATCCTCTCTCCTATACACACCCCTCCTTCCTCCCATGTCACTGTCGGTAATGGTGTCTCTCTGCCTATTTCCTCCACTGGTCACACTACTTTGCCCACCCCACATCACACGTTCTCTCTAAACAACGTACTAGTAGTTCCTTCAATAATTAAAAATCTTCTTTCTACTCGCAAATTCACTACCGATAATTCTTGTTCTGTGGAGTTTGACCCGTTTGGTTTTTCCATCAAGGACCTTCACACCCGGCGCGAGATTATACGCTGCAGTAGTCCCGGTCCGCTCTACGAGTTCTCCACCAGCACCAGCTCGCCATCCTCGTTCAGCCTCGTCGCCTCCACCGACTCCACCGAGCTGTGGCATCGCCGCTTAGGACATCCAGACCGTGACGCTATGTCGCATTTATCTAGACAATTTTCTATTCCATGTAATAATGCTACCAGGGTTTGTCATGCGTGTCAACTTGGCAAGCACGTTCGTTTACCTTTTTCTCGTTCTCAAACCTTTAGTGTTATGCCTTTCCAATTAATCCATTGTGATTTGTGGACCTCTCCCGTTGTGAGTAATTCTGGTTTAAAATATTATCTTGTCATTGTCGACGATTTTTCCCACTTTATGTGGACCTTTCCTATTCGCCGCAAGTCAGACACTTCCGATATTCTAATTAACTTCGTCGCATATGCTCGTACCCAATTTAACCTTCCCGTCGTCTCCGTGCAAACTGATAACGGAACCGAATTTGTTAACTCCACTCTCGTCGAGTTTCTTGCTCGCCACGGCATACACCTACGTCTCTCCTGTCCCTACACCTCCCCACAAAATGGCAAAGCCGAGCGTGCCTTGCGTACACTCAATGACATAACCCGTACACTCCTAATCCAAGCACACATGCCACCTTCTTACTGGGCCGAAGCCTTAGCTGCCGCCACATACCTGCTTAATCGACGCCCATGCCAACCTATAGGTTTCAAAATCCCCTACACCCTTCTTCATCGCCAGCCCGCGTCCTATTCTGACCTTCGGGTTTTCGGTTGTTTATGCTATCCCAATCAATCTGCCACGGCCCCACACAAACTCGCCGCTCGCTCGACCGCATGCATTTTTCTAGGGTACCCATCCTCCCACCGTGGCTACCATTGCCTCGACCTAACCTCCCGTCACATTATCACTTCTCGTCACGTCGTCTTTGACGAAACTCAGTTTCCGTTTGCACGTACCCAACCAGCGGCTTCTGCTGATTCTTTAGATTTTCTACTGGATCTTGCATGCACCCAGCCGACTCCCACCACGCTCCCATCAGCCCAGCCTAACATGCATGCTACTCCTGCATGCTCACGTCCCAGTACTCCTCCTGCATGCTCACGTCCTAGCTCGCCCGCTCCAGCTTCTACTCCAGGCACGTCTGCACCTAGCTCGCCCGCTCGTGCTTCCCCGCCTGCGTCTCCCGCGTCCACTTCTCCAGCTACGGCACCATCCCCACCCCCACCTCCGCCACCGCCTCCACCACGAACTCGTGGCCGCACCGCTCCAGCTGCGGCTGACAACACGCACACCATGCTTACCCGTGCAAAACACGGCATTCACAAGCCAATCGATCGACTTAACCTTTCAGCCATCCACTCCTCTGTTTCTCCTATCCCAAAGACATACCGGGGTGCCTTACAGGATCCGCATTGGCGTACTGCGATGAACGACGAGTACACTGCCCTGCTGCATAACCGTACTTGGTCTCTTGTTCCTCGTCCCGTTGGCGCTAATATTGTTTCAGGGAAATGGATTTTCAAGCACAAGTTCGCCTCCGACGGCGGCCTTGCCCGCTACAAGGCGCGATGGGTTGTCCGTGGCTTTTCGCAGCAGCCGGGAATTGATTTCGACGAGACTTTCAGCCCCGTCGTCAAGCCCGCCACGATCCGAGTCGTCCTCAGCATTGCGGCTTCATGTGCTTGGCCGGTTCATCAGCTCGACGTCAAGAACGCCTTCCTTCACGGCACTCTTGATGAGGTGGTTTATTGCGAGCAACCTCCTGGCTTCGTCGACCCCTCTCGTCCTCAACATGTATGCCGTCTTCATAAGTCCCTGTATGGCCTCAAGCAGGCTCCTCGGGCGTGGTACCAGCGCTTCGCTCACTACGCGCACCGGATGGGGTTTGTTGCGTCTCTCAGTGACGCCTCCCTGTTCATTCTTCGGAGAGGCGACGAGCTCGCCTACCTGCTCCTGTACGTGGACGACATCATCCTCACCGCCTCTAGCTCCGGTCTACTTCAGCACATCACGGAGCTGCTCCACCGAGAGTTTTCGATGACCGATCTCGGGGATCTCTCCTATTTCCTCGGGATCTCGGTTACTCGCTCGCCGTCGGGCATGATCCTGTCCCAGCGCCAGTACGCCGTCGACCTTCTCCACCGAGCCGGCATGCTGGATTGCAACCCGTGTGCTACCCCCATAGACACTCGTTGCAAGCTCTCCGCCGACGATGGTCCGCTCGTCGCCGACCCTACCGAGTATCGTAGCTTTGCCGGAGCGCTGCAGTACTTGACCCTGACGCGTCCAGATATTTCGCATGCTGTCCAACAGGCGTGCTTGTACATGCACGCTCCTCGGGAACCGCATCTCAACCTCGTCAAGCGGATTCTTCGGTACATCAAGGGCACACTGGATCTCGGTCTTCATCTCCACTCGACCCCGGCCACCTCGCTCATAGCTTACTCGGACGCCGACTGGGCAGGCGGTCCCGACACTCGCCGTTCTACTTCCGGCTACTGTGTCTACCTCGGTGACAACCTTGTGTCTTGGTCGTCCAAACGACAGGCTACGGTGTCTCGCTCCAGTGCTGAGGCTGAGTATCGTGCTGTCGCTCACGTCGTGGCTGAGTGTTGTTGGCTTCGCCAACTTCTTCACGAGCTTCATCGCCCCCTCCACACCGCGACTGTTGTCTTTTGTGACAATGTCAGTGCTGTCTACATGGCCTCCAACCCGGTCCAACATCGTCGTACGAAGCATATCGAGATCGACATTCATTTTGTTCGTGAAAAGGTGTCTCTCGGTCAGATTCGGGTTCTTCACGTGCCATCTTCGCATCAGTTTGCTGACATTATGACGAAAGGTCTTCCGTCCCAGCTGTTTGTGGATTTTCGGTACAGTCTATGCGTTCGACTGCCGGGGGGTGTTAAAGTATATACTCTGTATAGTTACTAGGAATCCTACCTACCGTATCTTCCTGATTTAGTTCGGTTGTATATTGATACGAGAGGAGGTTTGTTTCCTTGGTTCTCAAGGCACCCTGTAACGTGATATAAATATACAAGAGCAGATCGCCCCATTGTGTGGCGTTTCCCTCAACTCTCTCCGTTCGCACATATTGTTAGCAACGGCCTCTATTTTTAACCGACACAGTTGTTTTCAGAGATGGACCGCGAATTACAGCCGGCTGAGGTATTTTATCTCAAACGGCCGTTTTATTTTTTGTTTGACCGGCTCTAAGTCCCGTCTCCCATTTGAGGTTTTGTACTAGTGAACGTAGGTTTACTAATGATATATACAGTAGTGAGAACTGATAACTGATAGGTGATAATCATTCAATATACAGATTTAACCCCATAAAATTTGCAACGTGCTGCACAAAAGAGAGTAAGAATTCTGCCAGATGATTTTACTAGGAACAAGTGTGTATGTATCTACTCTTCAAGGAGAAGATATCACTTGTCTGCAACAAAGATCTAGATTTTACACACGTTTCCTCTAGTTTGGAGCTTCATATAGCTGCAAACTATGGCAATTGTCTTGTGACATGTGCCCTTCGTATTTTATTTGTGATGTAATCAACGTCTTGTGCAATGCAAAGCACTGTTTTTTACATGAACCACCGTGTGGTAATTTAATGAGAACTACACCCTAAATGGCTAGGGTAGGGTAGTATCTCCCTTCACATCCAAAATGGCTTGATTGGTTTTCGTCACCGCGCCGCCTCCACTACACGTGGATGTCGCCTTTAGTGGGGCCAGGCTACTACTAATCCCCTCCCTTGTAATTCCTAGCACGAGCCTAAGGCCAGATAAATCAGCGAAGCATGCTCAATTTATAGTAAACTTTTTTATTTCAAAAATATCATTACTATGTTAGGGCCTTAATCAGTATAATTTACATAGTTTTCATATTTAACAATGTTACATTGTCGCTAATTATTATTCATAGCGTTTTTATTATACACTTGTCATGCATATCATTGCAAATACATATGTATTTTGCTAAATTTAAACTATTTTGTAACAAAATTATTTTGGTATCATCCTGAAAATTCATAGTGGGTGAATTTTGCAGGCATACCTATGGGTTGTCCGTTGTGTGTATATGTTAATATTCATAAATATCTGTTAGAGACCACTAAAGTATATAACTATATATAACTATCTCAACGAGGATTTCAGGTGTGTGATTAGCGAATTGTATTCATAGAAATCTCCAGAGCATAAATTGGACCAAAGGCACTTATTCTTCACCGATATAAAATATCCGTATAGTAATATTCGAACATAAAGTTTTATATTCACACTATTCGTTTGCAGTGCAAATGCATCTTAAAAAAATATCATATTGGGAGTTATGTATCCCCCACCACCACCACCACACACTATCACTAACAGCAGTGGTAAATGGCATGAGGCTGAACAAACGACGATGTTCATAAAGCCGTTTGAAGCTTTCTGCTGCTACATCACCGTGCATTTCGGCCTGAAGAAAATAGTCATACAAGTGGAGGTGTTCAGCGATGCATGTCGACGTCACTTGTACAAACCTGACTTTAAAAGACGGACCTAGAGCCGGTTAAATTGAAAATATTATAAGCCGTTTGGGAAGAGCTACCTCAAACGGCCGTAATTTTGCGTCCGTCGCGAATAATATCTCTGATGGTTTATATTAGCGCTCGTATAGGATAGGATACCCATCGTAGACGGCCAATGAAATTACCCGTCGCAAACATATTGCAGACGGCCAATACTTCCGCGTGTCGCTAATTATATAACATCTGAGACGGCCAGTAAAAGTAACCGACACTAATCTATATATGCAAAAGTAATAGTATATTTTTTTAGATAAGGGTTACCCCTATTTCATTGAAACCAAAAGTGTAACGGAGTCTTGGATGCGCCCAGGCCACACAGCGCATGTATAGCAGGGCGAAAGAAACTAAACAACAGAAGCTTATACTACTCGTTTCCCAGATACAGACATATATATGCAAAAGTAATATATAGATGCATTCAGATCATAGTTCCCCTGTGCTGCTTAACATAGTAATTAAGTAGAGATACTTATATTTACACAGAGACCAGCAAAAGTATGCGTGTACTCGATCTAGCTACTATATAAACAGAGCGCGCGCTGCGCGCATGTAGTACTGCGCATATATATGGTGCCGCAGATCTTGCGAGACGACGTCGACGCGCGCAAGAGAGCTCGCGCTCTCTAGCTAGTACTTATAGTCCCAGCCGGTACCGCCGGTACCCCAGCCACGTTCGTCGTCGGCGATCTTCGAGCCGCCACCGGTACCCCAGCCACCATCGTTGCCCTGATCCTGGTTGTTCTTCGAGGTCTCGCCAACCCACCAGCTGCTGCCACCACCGTCGTTGATCTTCGACGACTCGCCAGTACCCAGCCAGTACCGGCATAGGCGTTCTTCGACGAGCCGGCGGCGCCGCTTCGCTCCAGCAGCCAGCACCGACGTTCATCGTCGACGAGGTACCCCAGCTGCCAGGGCCATCCTCGACCATGAATGCGACATCGTCGTCGTCCTTCCAGCCGGCTTGATGATCGTTGTCGTCGCTGTCGTCCTAATGATCATCGACGTCGCTGTCGTCGCTGCTGTCGTCGTAGCACGTGCACTCGCACCGCCGCGTCTTGTTGCGACTCGGCATCCGCTTCTTCGCTCCCGGCGGCGGAGGTGAGCCGTCCCCTTCTCGTAGATGTCGAGCAGTCGGTTGAGCTCGTACGAGACAAACCCATCGACAACCGCGTACTCGAGGTTCCCAGCATGTAGTGGGATCTCCTCCCACCAATCGTGCTTCGAATGATGGAACTTGGACTTCATATTCTTGTAATGGTCATCGATGAGATCATCTGCCATGGTTGCCATGCCGGTCTTCCATTCTCCGTTCTTCCGGTAGCGGCGCTGAAGATCGATGTGATAGTCTTATTGGATTTTGAAACCCCATGTTCTCTGCATGACCGTCCGGTCATTTGTTATGTCGACGCTACTAAAATAAATTTTCTTCTTCTGAAGGAAATTAGACAGATCCGGCGGACAGTCATTGTACTTAGTACTGCAGAGTATGAGAGAAATCCATCGATCAATAGAAAAACACAATTAACAAAATGCTATAGAGATGAAAATCAGAAAAAACTTCAACTCCAAAAAAAGAAGATCAGATTTGATTCTAGAGAGAGATATGTGCATACTAATTTCTACAGATTATTATTACTATATATAAACCAAATCTATAGATGAAGAAGAAAACTAGCTATATAAATGCGCATAATATATACTATATGTATATAGATTTATACTAGATCTGTTTGTACTTACCACTGGAATACGAGGACGACCCTGTTCAAACCGAGTTGGATGACGGCGACTCGTTTGCTTCTTTCATCGCCCTTGGTGTACTCGAAGTCGAGCCCCACGAATCTATCGCGGCCGACCTTTTGTCGGAGCAAACCCTTGTACTCCAACAGGGTTTTCTTCACTTGCTCACTGTCGGTGGTGTAGACAACGTGGATCTTCTTCCCATCATGGATATCAACGGAGCGCTCGAACGTCAAGCATTCTCCGGCAGCGAAAGCCATGGCGATTTGGAGGGTGCAGAGCAGAGGAGAAGGCGATGAACAGTTGCCGAAAGGGAAAAACAGAGGAGGCAGAAGAGAGAGAGCGACAGTGGCACCGAAGACTGACCGCACGGGCGTGGAAGACAAGTAGAAAGTGGTAAAAAATGGAACAGCACGCGGTTACCCCTGTCTCGCTGACAGGTGGGCCCGTGTTGATTCGACGGTTGCATTGATGATCAAGGGACGGTTGGGAGCCATAATGTACCGCGCCGGCCGCGTCGCACTGGCATCAACCGCTACGGGAGCAAGTACACGTGGCGGCAAAAGATAGTGATCCGGAGGGTCCGGCTACCGCCCCTGCGGTTACCGATTGCTATTGCGTCCCATTAACGCAGCTGCTACCGCGTCGCAGTAAAGAACTGCTGACGCGTCGCACCAACGCACCATCTTCTTTGGACTGTTCTATTTTCATGCTAAAAAAATCAAGGCAACAGTTTTCCGGAGCTTCCGAGAACGTTCCGAGTTTTTAGTAACATGATATTTTCAGCTATTTATCGGATTTAATATGTAGACAATTTGGAAAACTATATGAAACTTCCCATTTTGACGTTATATATAGTATCAAATTGGTGTGGTCGGTTAATTTCGAAATTCCTATACAAGTGCACTGAAACTGTATGGTGAAAAGTTCAACCTCTGAGAAGAAATGCCTCACAAGTATCACCAAAGTTTGCACATGATAAAATATGTTTGATATATGACCTTATTTCTTGTCATGGAGCTTCATTAACCCCAAACAGGCATAAATACACTTGCATTTGTTTTTTCCTTCAATAATTTTGAATATTTTGAATTTTATAAGTACAAATCTAATTCTGGAATGCACGAACATATTCGGATACTCCGGCTACTCTGTGTTTGGCGGGAATCGAAATTTTGGGTCAAAATTGGGGATGGGGATTTTTCCCCATCTGCCTGCCGCCCCTCCTCCTTTCAAACCCGTATCCATCTTCCTTTCGCTCACCGCCGCTCCTCCTTGCAAATATGTAGCCTTGCGGCCCTCCTCCACTCCCCTCCCCCCCCCCCCCCGCCGCTACAAATCTCTAGCCTCGCCGACCGCTCAAATCCCTAGCCTCGCCGCCGATGAATCCCTAGCGTTGCCGCCTGTGCAAATCGCTAACCTAGCAAATCCCCAGATTCACCGCCTGTGCCGCAAAATTCGTAGATTCTCAGCCCTCCTCCACCCCCCTCGCCGGCCCAGCAAATCCCTAGACTCGCAGCCCTCCTCCACCCCTTCGCCGGCCCTGCAAATACCTAGATTCGCCGCCGCTGCAAATCCCTAGCCTCGGCGCCATCCTCCACCACCTCGCCAACACTGCAAATACCTAGATTTGCCGCCGCTACAAATCCCTAGCCTCGCCGCCCTCCTCCACCCCCTCGCCGGCACTGCAAATACCTAGATTCGCCGCCGCTGCGAAACCGTATGTCTACCACTCCCCGTTGCACTCGCCATCAGGCCCGTCAGGTAAGCGATGGTCCTCCCCCATCGTCCGGCGATTAGCTATGCGCGGACGAGTTCTGGTTCAATCCCCATGTATCAATCAAGAAACTAGATTTACAAAATAATTCATGTCTAATATTAGTAGATGCCTAATATTCTCTTTGATAGTATAGAATTGTGTTGCATCTTCATGAAATAATTTTTGTCTCATACGTACTGTCATGCGTAGCCTTTAATTAAGTATAGTAGTTCTCATATTAATAGATGCATAATATTCTCTTTGATAGTATATAATTTACTTATTGCTGCAAAGTGAATGAATTTTTTTGGATCTTCATGAAATTATTCATGTCTCATACTTACTGTCTTCTGGTTATAATGATTGGTGCAACTATACTTAGTTAAGAATTTTGTACTCATTTTCTCACAAATGGCAGATAAAGGCATGCTCATTCAGTGTTCGGCTAGAAAAGTATTGCGAACGCAAGTGTGTGGTAAGAAAACAAGGCTTCCAAATATAGATATGATTTGTTTTTTGTGAATTTAATATGACACACTTTATGTGTTTCTTTCGTTGAACAGTATGTACCATGTACAGCTCGCCGAGCGTTCACAAATGAGATTGATATCGATTCTGACAGTTCTGAAGATCACATTGACGACGATGACAGAATCATAGTAGCCCAGAGAGTTTGTCTCAACAACCAGGAGAAGAATCGCCTCGTTAAGCTTCTGCCAGTAGGAGCCTATGTTGGAGTTCTATTTGTGACTCGCTTGACGAGCACAAACTTGAACAGGCATGAGATGGTATGTACCCACAAGACCGCCTCTTTCATGCCTCTATAATTTGTCAGAAAAATGACATATATAGTTATGTTATCTTCCATGCACAGAAATATCTAAGGTGATAGCAGAAGAGGCTGGCATACCGGCTCAGGGCCTGTCTGGACTACGACTTGGAGCAGCCGGCATTATCATCGTCATCATGTTTAACAAGAGAATCGACGGACGCTTTGACTTCGACAAGCTGGGGTGGAAGAACTTCATTGAAGGCAAGAATTTTGTGGCTGATCGACCTGTTTTGATCATTCTAAGAAAGATGAATCACTTGCATGTCCTGATTGAGTTCCAGCTCATATAGAGCTTGTTTAGGTTAGGGCTGCTTGTGCTTATGCTAGCTGTTGGCATGGATTAATTGGTTATATGTGATTTCTGCCAAATTCCGGTTGGATCGCCGGACACAACGTATATTATACCCGGAGGCAACGTATATTTTGTCCGGATGGCTATGTCGGACCCCACGGGTACCATGTGACGGCCAGCAATTATATACGTCGCTGATTAGTCACTATCACCGATGGGTGTTTCTGTTGGCCATCTCTATACTGGAGACGGCTGATTCTCCCGGCCGTCTCAGGGACGAGCTCATTACAGCCGGTTCCAGACGACCGGCTCCATTAGAGACCCCGCGCAGAGACGGACAGTTTAACCGGCTGAGATCACTCTCTGGGGCCGGCTGTAATGTACATTTGTGCGTTGTAGTGGTCAAGTCTCGAAAAGATATGTGTTCGGGTGCATGTGTGGAAGCTACTCGATTCAACTGTTTTAGAACGGGAATTCGGGCCGCTATCATCAACACGAGGCTCCCGGGTATCTAAGGACATGTAGATTAATTCTAGTGTGTCATTGTGTGCTTTGTGGCACTTAGTGGCTTCAATCTCCCAACTCGGCAAGGGGGCAGTGCCATTGTACAAGTTGCTGAAGAAATCGGACGCCCTCACGTGAACTCTAGAGGCCCTTGACTACTGCTCCAGTGTTGGATGTGTCTACAAAGGATGAGCTGCTATTTCTCTACCTAACAGCAGCCAAGAGCCCAGGACATATCCTGAAGGTGTAGTGCACTGCATGGTGTACTTCGCTAGCGAGGTACTACTATATATCCGAGTCAAAGGTGTGGTACCCATAACTCCAGAAGATTTTCTACGAGATCTTCTTGACAACAAGGCTAAGCACACTTCGTGTCCATTAAGCCATCACAGTTGTTCCAATATCACACAGTACTATAATAGTATAACGATAGGTCAGCACATGTCGAGGGCCCTTCGGATGCATCCGATGTCGTCGTCCTGGTCACCGGGAGCGTTTCTGCCGTGCGCGCTCCCTCTGCTCGCTCTCGCTCTCCGGTTGCTCGGGCTCGTTCTTCGGACACTCGTGCTCCATGTCAGCAAAGCCGTTCTCCGTATGCTCCGCCTCGCCGTCCCTCGTCGCCTCATTGTGGGGCCGAGGATGCGGGCCTCTCGTCGTCGCGTGCTTTCGTGCAGCCGTGTTGCAAGGATTCCATCGCCAACGCCTTTCCGGAGTCCCATTTTGCCCTGCTTCGCATGGAGGTCCTCCAGAAGGTTGAGCTGCTTCGCTCTGAGGTCCACGACGCTCTTGCCAAGCTTCAGTTTGCGTCGGTTGTGCCTCCGCCAACTGAGGTTCAGATTGGTTCTGCTGATGAGGGGTCTGAATGCTGCTTTGGAGAATTTCCCCCTCGTGCTCTACATGCGTCGTCGTTTGTCCTTTCGAGGGTTCTCGCCACCGAGGTTGTGGCTCCAGTTGTGGAGATCTTGCCTGAGCTGCAGGATCGTTGTGGGGATTCATCCGTCTCGCCCGAGTCCATTGGGAGTGTGGTTCCTGTAGGTGGTGTGGTTGCTGCACCAGAGTCACCCTTGTGTGACGAGGTTGGCTCTTTGGAGCCTTGGGCGGTGGACATGGTGCCATCCCCTCCTCCGTCTGAGTCCTACGAGTTGCCCTCCTCTGTGGATCTCTTTGACCGTGAAGCTTTTTTGGCACGTTTGGACGAGGTTGTCTTCGCGAAAAAGCTTGGTCGTTTACTCGCCTGCTTGGAGGCAGCCAGCCCTGGATCTGGCAAGGTGATTGCTTGCCTCATAGCAGAGGAGGCTTCTGCTGGCATAACCAAGATGGTGAAGAAGGCTCTTAGGAGCATAGGCAAGAAGGATGGCGCCTCTGGTAAGGCGCCGCGACTGCTTACGGCAGCTGCGTGGTCCTAGGGTAGCCGTCAGCGCCTGCGGTTGCTTAGCTAGAGTGCGGTTACGTTTCGGTAGTTGCTGGTTTTAGGTGTTGCCTTTTGTGGTTGTGTTGCCTCCCTCATGTTGTTGGTTCTTGTTGTTTGGTTTTCGCCCGGTTTCTTCCACTAATAAACCGGGCACCTTCTTCTTAATAAATGGTTGGGGCAAAGCTTTTGCCCCACAGTTCAAAAAAAAATAAAAAAATAACGATAGGTCCAGCATCTAGCTAGCCTTGTTCTTCGAATTACACATTGGTAGCTAGGCATTAGCTAATTAATCCTTTCCATTACGGGAGCGGAGGCAGCAGCTTCCAAGCATCAGAGTCGTGCGGATACCTCGGGGCGTCGAGAGGGAGCGCGATGTAGGCGTAGCCCTTGTCGAGGTACTGCCTGATGATGTCGTTGTGGATGTCCCGCAGGCGCTGCATGGCCCTGCGCGACGCCACCACGTTCTCGAGCACCTCCTCGTCCGTGATCCCCGTACCTCGCCGGATGTCATCGATGCTGTAGTCCCTGAGCGGCCTGGTGCGAGGCGGCGACTTGAGGAGCTCGAGGACGTAGTTATGGGGCACCAGCTGCATCACCTTGCCGTCTTCATCCAGGGCGAGCTTGGGGAGGTCTGCGGGGTCCTTGTCGCCCACTCGGGGCTTGCGCTGCTCGATCTCCACGACTCCACCGCCTCCTCGGCGTACTTCTCGTCCAGGTACGTCAAGTCGATCACCTTCCTCTCCTTCTTTGGGCTCTCCTCGTCAGCCGCCAGGTCCTGCTCGAGGAGGCTCGCCTCCTCCTCCTCTTTCTCGGGGCTGGCCATCTTCTCCTGAAAAAGTATATGGAAGCGTTACCCCTCAGGGTCGCGTGGTGTTAGTATATATAGCAACAGGAATACACGATGCCTTGGCTGTCAAGGACTTGTTACATACAGGAGGCTGTATACTACTCGAATACGACTAGACCTACGACTAGGATTACGCTTAACGTACGTGTCCAAGTCCGTCTGCAATAGGACTACGAGTCCGGTTCAGTTTGTAATAGCCTGCACCGCAAAGTGCCTCATATAAATGCATCAGCACGGGGCTCGGGATTGACATCCAAGTAGACCCAATCGGCCTGATCAATCGTAAGTTTTACAGCCTGTTAGAGTATATGTACGGTTATGATTGATTAGGGTTAGATCATCTTGTACTCCAAGTCTCCTACCCCTTTGTACTCCTATATAAACCCCCCACCAGGGTCCAGATCAATACAACAGAAATTAGGGATTCTAAAAGTTTCACATAGTATCAGAGCGGTTTGTCTCACGACGCCGGTTCTAGGTTTCTCCACCACTTCCGCAACGCGCCGCCCCCGGGGAGATTAATCTCTTCTCCTCGGGGGCGCGGCACCCGGTTTCGATCTTTGATCGGATCGGTTTTTAGATTAGATCTTAGTTAATTTCTGTCACATAGATTAGATCCAATTAGACACAAATAAATCCCTAATCACGACGACCCAAAATCCTGGCGAAAAGCAGTGTAAAGTGCAACTACGGCGGCGCCCGGCGGACAAGATCCGCTGCGCTTCAGCCGCGCATCAACGCAAGATCGTCTTCTACGCGGTGCCCGGCGGACAAGATCCGCTGCCCTTCAGCCGCGCTTGCGGCCGCGTAGCATCTCGAAGCGGCCATACGCGGCGATACATGCGCCGTCCAGGCCATCGCGCTCTTTCCACCACGAGACAAGCAACGCCATCAATTCGAGATCAGGTGAGGGCATGCATGCACCTGTGTGCCCACTGGCACTACTCATCCATCGATGCATGCATGCATGTGTGGCTACGCCATGCATGACTACTCCACGCCAGCGCGCCTCCATTATCAAGATCTGCACTGCAACGCGCCTCCATAATCAAGATCTGCACTGCAACGAGCCACACCAGCACACCTTCAACATCAAGATCTGCACTGCATCAAGCCGGAAACTACACCAGCCGAACATCTACATCGAGTTGTACGACTACACCAAGATCTTCGTCGAGTTCTACACCGCCAACACAAATCAGCGCCAAGGTCTACATCACACGAGTCGAGCCTCACGCCAAAAACCCGCCGCCGCAGATCCGCTGCCGCCGCCGCACAATGACACAAAAACCCGCCGCCTGCCTGCCGCCGCTCCCAAGCGAGTCGCTGCCGCACGCCGCCAAAAACCAAAATCCCGCCGCCGCCGCAGAAACCCTGCCGCCGCCGCCCAAAAACTTCGCCGGCGCTCTGCTAGGGCGATCGCACGATCGCCTCGCCCGCCTGGTAAAAACCCCGCCGCCGCCGCAGAAAACCTGCCGCCGCCGCCCAAAAACCCGCCGCCGCCGCAGAAACCCTGCCGCCGCCGCCTCAAAACCCAAAACCGCGCAATTTTTTTGCGCCTTCGGCTCTATCGGCTACACCGACCGCGACAACCTCGACCACGGCTACATCATGCTCGGCTACCTCGACATCAACATCATACACACGTCTACAACAACTCAAGAGTTCCAGTCGACAGCATCCGCGTCATCCCTTGCGGCCATGACACTCCCGCTGTGACTGCGGGAGGGAAGAGAAGGAATCAGAAGGGGACGGCGATGATGACAAGGTGGAGGAGGTGACAGACGCACATGACTTCTCCAGTCGCAATCGTCCGCTTCACTCCCGCTACGACTGAGGGGGGATGTTAGAGTATATGTACGGTTATGATTGATTAGGGTTAGATCATCTTGTACTCCAAGTCTCCTACCCCCTTGTACTCCTATATAAGCCCCCCACCAGGGTCCAGATCAATACAACAGAAATTAGGGATTCTAAAACTTTCACACAGCCAGCACCCTCCTAGCCCTAGGCCATGGACGTCGGGAGCATGCTTGCGCCGCCAAGCCCTGAGAACGAGGAGGAGGCGAGCCGCGTTGTAGAGCTGGCCGCCTACGAGCTGAGCCCCGAGAAGGAGGTGGACGTGCTGGACTTGACCGACATCGATTTGGATTTCGAGCCGGAGGAGTCCTTCGCCGACGAGCTGGAGGAGCTCGAGGTGCGCTCTGCCGGAGCGGTCGTGGGCCTCCCCAAGCTCATGCGGGGCGACGACAGGAAGATGATGGAGCTGGTGCCCCACGAGTTCATCCGCAGGCTCATGAAGTCGCCTCCCTGTTCCAGCCCGTTCCCGGACTACAGCGCCGAGGCCATCGGGCACCGGGGGATCACGGACGAGGATCTCGAGATCGTGATCAAGGGGTTCCGGGCCATGGAGGAAGCGCGGGACATCGAGAACGACATCATCCGGCAGTACCGCCTCCAGGGCTACGCCTACGTCGAGCTCCCAGACGACGACTACCAGAACTAGGAAGCTGCCTCGCCACATCCGTGCTATATCAAGAATCGAAGAATGATGCTTGTCTGCGACCATTAAGTTCATTATGCGTAATAGTACTCTCTGTGTTATTATTAGTACTCCGTGATGTTGAACATGTCTTTGGTTGACATGATTGGCCTTCGTTTCTTGTCAAAGAGATGTGCTTTACTTTGAGTAAAATTACCAAGTATATATCCTTTTTGATTGCTGAATTTGTCCTTGTGCAATTTTTGTCAGTTTTGTACACCTGATTATTCACACATGATCATAGCTAGCTAGGTCCCTGGAGCAATATGAGAAAAGACTACACAATGTAATCAAACTAGTTGGTCACGTCAGGGAGTAATCAAAATAGTTGGTCCCTGGAACTCCATTACCGCATAAAATCATTGATCAGAACGGATCCAGCAGTACAGGCCAATTTGTCTTCTTAATATTAGATGCAAAATAATCACGATGTACGCATGTTTGGTCCCTACATCTGCAGGTAAATATCTACTGCCTGCTTCTGCGACGGTATCGCTCTTCACATGTCGAGGCATCTGGTTCAATCATTTCACTGTGCTCACCGACCGTGTATATCGTGCCATCGTCGGTGTCGCCTCGAGAGACCACCTGTTGGCACTCGTTTTTTGGCCGACTGCCAAGATGAACTCCTGGAGAAGGGGTTGAAGCTAGGTGGACGCGCTTGGTGGATGCCGGAAGCAGGAAAAAGCCGGGCAAGAAGGCAGTAGCTGACCAATGTGGAGTGAGGATTATGCATGGAGATTAGAATATGCAATCCATCGGAGGTGCAGTGAAGACCAAGAGTGGGAGCCAGCTTGAGTTCACGGCCATACGAGTCATTGTTGGGTCAAAAGACCCAACCATCTCTTTGACAAGAAACAGAAAAACCCGGAGTCAATTAGAAAGGATGATACTTAGTAATTGTACTCAATAGAAGCACATCTCTTTGACAAGAAAAAAAAGCCCAAACCATGTCGATTAAACTAAGCCAGGTTCAACATCAAAGATTATTAATAGATAACACAGAGTACTGCTAATAACATAGAGTACTAGCACAATGCCCTGAAATCATGAAGTAGGTATTACCTGCAGATCGAGGGAGCGAACATAGGTACATCGTGACTATTTTGACTAAAAATAAGAAGACATATTGGCATGTATTGTTGGATCTGTTATGCATCATTAATCTTATGCAATAAAATTGTCTCACCGAAATTTAGGCGGAACAAATCTAGCAGAGGAAGGCCGAACAACCGTAGGAGCTCCGATTATATGAAATCCAAAAATATTGGTAAACCTCAGCGGGGAAGCCATCTGGGTCCGGGACCTTGTTATTCCATTTAGGATACCGCTTTCTAAATTCTTTTTCATCGAAGTGAAGGGTGCAGTAAAATATATTTTCCTCATTTGAAACTTGGATGATATGTTACATACTCATCAAGATAAGAATTTATCTCCTCAGGTTCACCGAACAAATATTTCTAATATCGTGTGATATATGAGTTAACTTTCGCATGACTCTCAACTGTACCATCATCTCGTTGGAGAAACTGGATAAGTTTCTTCATGTATTGGCCATTTGTCACACTATGGAAATATCTTGTATTCGAAGCTCCTTTTCTCTAACACCAATTAGCTCCTCTTTGCGAGGAAGTAATGAAATATGTGCATTTGCTTGATTTTTAAGCTCAGCCTCATGTGATAACAATGGCCGACCTTCCGCAATTGCTTCAAGCTCATCAATAATGGATGAACAAAGAAGCTTTTTTTTTTCTAGATTACCTGTTTTATTGTGTGCCCACCATCTAAGATATTTCTGCGTTGCGCATATTTTATTGTTCCCCCTTTCTATTGGTGTGCTTCCCGACACTGGTTTTGCTCACCCCCTCTTTAACCAAATCGTAAAAACCATTGTGGTGCAGCCATCCAAGATCAAAATTATGTTTACCATTGCGGTGCAGCCATGCAGGAGTGTGGGAGAAACCGGCACGCGGGAGCCGTGACCGTGGCGGTGTGGAGCAGCACAACTCCCTAGATGCCGCCAAAGGTAGGGTCGGGGAGGAGCTCTCTGGCGGCCAGAGGAAGGAGACGGGCAGCGAGGTGGCCGAGGACGACAGCGGACGGAGGAGGAGCTCGTGGTGATCCGCTTTCTGAGTTGCCGGGAATGTACTTTCTGCCATCTCAATTGGCGGCAAGTGTGAGGTGTCACTTCCCCAACATTCAGCCGCGTATTTTTAACAACTGTACATGCTTAGTTGTGAATCGTGTAGGGGTATATTTGTAAAAACTCATCCTTATTCACGTGGGGAGGAAAGTTCTCAATTTGGCCGGTACACACTTGCAAATTGGTTTTATTTTCCGGGCGTGAGTAATTTCAGTCGAATGAGAATTAACTTGGTTCTTAATTAGGCTACGTCATCAAATTTAGTTGCAATCTTTATTGTAAGTCATGTCTGAAAAACAACGAGTATTGAGTAGGGTATTGGATCGTACATCAAACGATGCCGTCCGTCATGTATTTATATCAGTAGAGTTACAGGTGTACAGGTAGGCAAAGCCTCCTCTTCCATACATAATAGAATCAGATTCTAACTAGAGTCGGTTAGCTAATCTAAGTAAGAACGTACAGACTACGTTGTTTATCATCCTCCCTCAATCTCAACCGGCTCCATAAGATTGAGATTGCGTCTACATGCCTCAAACGCAGGTAATGGAAGAGGCTTTGTAAATATATCAGCTACTTGATCCTTGGAAGAGATGAACTTGATCTGAAGTTGTTTCTGAGCAACCCTTTCTCTGACAAAATGGAAGTCCACCTCAATGTGTTTGGTACGAGCATGAAACACCGGATTGGCAGACAAGTATGTAGCACCAATATTATCACACCATAATATAGGGACTCGAACCTGAGCAAAACCCAACTCTTTCAGAAGAGATTGTACCCAAACAATTTCAGCCGTTGCATTAGCCACCGCTTTGTACTATGACTCGGGGCTGGAGCGTGACACAGTAGCTTGCTTGCGAGCATTCCAGGCGATCAAGTTACCTCCATAAAATATAGCATATCCCCCCGTCGATCGTCTGTCATCAGGATTTCCAGCCTAGTCAGCATCAGAGAAAGCCGACGCTAGAGTATTAGGAGTGCAGCGAAGAGTCAAACCATGACATATGGTGAGCTTAACAAAACGAAGAATGTGTTTTACAGCAGTCCAATGAGGATCTCGAGGAGCATGCAAGAACTGACAGACTTTGTTGACAGCAAATGACAAATCCGGACGTGTAAGAGTGAGGTATTGTAACCCACCAACTATGCTACGGTAGCGAGTAGCATCACAAGCTGAGAGATGCTCCCCCTCATGAGCAGAAAGCTTATCAACAACAGTCATAGGAGTAGAGGCCGGAGTACACTTCAGCATACCAGCTCGCTACAAAAGATCCATAGCATATTTCTTCTGTGTTAGAACAAGACCAGAAGACTGATGATGTAACTCAATGCCAAGGAAGTAACGAAGCGTACCAAGATCCTTGACTGCAAACTTATCCCGCATCTCATGTATCAATCGATCAGTGGCTGAATCAGAGGAGCTGATCACAATTATATCATCAACATATACCAATAGGAACATACGAAGATCAGCTCTGGAGAGAATAAATAACGACTTATCGGCAGTAGAAGCACGGAATCCCAAAGAGCCAAGCACAGAACTAAGATGGGCATGCCAAGCACGAGGCGCCTGCTTTAGCCCGTATAGAGCTTTTTTAAGATGACATAAGTGAGACGGACGGGTAGAATCCTCAAAACCTGGGGGTTGCCGCATAAACACTTCCTCCTCAAGTACTCCATTCAGAAAAGCATTCTGAATATCAACTTGTCGCATGTGCCAGCCACGAGAAACTGCAATAGATAGCAGTAGTCGAGTGGTAGTTGGCTTGACAACGGGGCTAAAAGTATCCTCCTAATCCTGACCATATCTTTGCCGAAATCCCTTCGCCACAAGACGCGCCTTATAGCGCTCAATAGTTCCATCCGAATTTTGCTTAACTTTGAAAACCCACTTGGAGTCGATCACATTTATATACCTGGTCGTGGAGGAACAAGCTTCCAGGTGTTATTTTTCATCAACGCAGTGTACTCAGTATCCATTGCAGTCTTCCAATGAGCAGTATGAAGCGCATCATAAAGATCTTTTGGTTCAGACATGGCGCGATCAGCAGCATGTGCCATGCACGTAGCTGTCCAGGCAACAGTTCCATCCTTTCTAATAAGAGGCTGACGAATCCCTCTCTGCAAGCGAGTAACGGGCCGAGTAGGCTGTGGTGGCGCAGCACGCACAGGCAAGGGCGACGGAGAAAACTCCAGGCGGCGCGGAGTAATGGGCTCACTGGAATGAGCCGGAGACACAGACGAATCCGTCGCCTGACTCAGCGAGATAGGCTCCTCGCGGCCCTCCGAGGCAGGTTCCGAAGCGGGCGAGTCCAACGCGCGACCCGACCCAGCATGAGCGGGCACGCTCGGCGAGGCATGCATGCGATCGACATAGTCTTCAGGATCGGAGGGAAGGAGCTCTAGACGAACGCCGCGGCCTGATCCTGCACCATGATTAGTCAATAACAAGGAGGTATGTGCAATATCATCAAATTGGCCAGAAACAAGAGTGGAATGATTTGTTGTTTGTTGTGAGGGTAATTGGGAAAACAGAAAAACTCCTTCGTCGAAACAACGTCAGGAGAAATATAGACTCGATTAGTAGGGACATGTAAGCACTTGTAGCCTTTGTGGAGAGAGCTGTACCCTAGGAACACACACTTCTTGGAACGAAAATCTAAATTTCTATTGTTGTAGGGACGCAAATGAGGCCAACATGCGCAACCAAAAACACGGAAAAAAGTGTAGTCCGGAGATTCACCAAGAAGAAGTTCCAAAGGAGTGTTCATATGGATTACACGACTAGGGAGTCTATTGATGATAAAGCATGCTGTGGAAAAAACATCACTCCGAAAACAAAACGGAACCGAGGCATGTGCTAAAAGGGTGAGACCGGTTTCAACAATATGTCTATGTTTCCGTTCGGCGGTGCCGTTTTGTTGATGTGTATAAGGACATGAAACGCGATGAGACACACCAAGATTGTCAAAAAACTTATTAAGTTTGATATACTCGCCCCCCAATCGGTTTGGACATGGATGATCTTATGACTAAGAAGTCGTTCAACATGACGTTGAAACTGAATAAAGACATCAAACACCTCATTTTTACGCTTAAGAAGATATAACCATGTAAACCGACTATAGCCATCAATAAAACTGACATAAAAAGTGTGTCCACTAACAGAAGGTTGGGCAGGTCCCCAAACATCAGAATAGATTATCTCAAGTGGTGCTAAAACTACACGACTAGAAAGGGAAAAGCAATTGATGACTCTTGCCTTGTTGGCAAGCATCACAAATTACATTATTTGACACATTGGACGAAGGAAGTTGACGATGATGTAAGATATGTTGAACAATTTGTGTAGACGGATGTCCTAGACGACAGTGCCACTTGTCACGCGACACTTTTATTCCACTGAAGACTTGTTTTGACGGAGAATCATCAAGACGGTAGAGGCCACCGTGACACCTCCCACTAGCTAACGTGGGATCAGCCTCAGAGAATAAATTTGTGTCATCCGCATACTGGAGGCAGATGACACTGCCAAGGCAAACCTCAGAGGAGAGACCTCTAATTAGGTTTGAGCTCGCAGCCTTAATCAGCATCATGGTAAGTACATCTACTACTGAATTGAATAGTAAGGGTGAGAGGGGGTCCCCCTGTCTTAACCATTTTCCAGTGACAAAGAAATTACCAATGGTGTTGTTAAGCTTCACTCCTACAGAGCCACCACGAGTTATATCTCTAATCATTCTAATAAAGATAGGACTGAAACCTCTTTTCTCCAACAGATCTAAGAGGAAGTCAATGCTAACTTTATCAAAAGCTTTTTCATAATCTAATTTAAGGACTAGTCCTTTCGTTTTAGATTGGACAACAGAATGTATGATCTCATGCGCTGTGACCACACTTTCTAAAATAAAACGCCCCTTGATAAAGGCTGATTGGTTCACAGCTGTAATAGAGTTCATAATACAAGCCAACCTATTTGTGAGTACCTTAGTAGAGGTCAATAAAAATCAATCAGAAAGGAATAGTAATTTTACTCAAAGAAAAGCTCGTCTCTTTGACAAGAAAGAGCGGACCAACACAATGAACACATGTCCATTAAGCCAAGACAGGATCGACGACAACACTGATTAGTATAATATACTCCTTAATCGATTCATCCTACGCATTGATCCAGTAGAGGCATGGGCCATCACGGATTCAAGGGAGTGGAGGCAGCAGGTTCCGAGCATCAGGGTTGAGCGGATACGTCGGGGCGTCGAGAGGGAGCGCGATGTAGGCGTAGCCCCTATCGAGGTACTGGCGGATGATATCGTTGTGGATGTCCCGCAGGCGCTGCATGGCCCTGCGCAACGCCACCACGTTCTCGAGAGTCTCCTCGTCGGTGATCCCCGTGCCTCGCCGGATGTCGTCGATGGTGTAGTCCTTGAGGGGCCTGGTGCGAGGCGGCGATTTGAGAAGCGCGAGGATGTAGCGATGGACCACCAGCTGCATGTCAGGATCTTGATGAACCTGCACACCTGAGATAATTGAAGAGGAAGGAAGAGGAGCCCGATGGCTCAGATCGACTCTAAACTAACTAAGAAAGTAGATAACAGTAGATAAATTTAGGATTTTTCATTGCTTGATCCTCCCAGCCACCCCACCTACACCTTTATATCGAAAGTGTAGGCTCAAGCAAGATTACAAAGTTGTCCCAATTCAGAATTCAGATACAGCTAGTTCTAGATAAGGGTAAAACCGTAAACAGTTCAGAAGTGACGCTCAGGGCCGTTGGATGGAAAAGAAAACTCATCCTGGCCATCCATCTTGGATCAATCCACTCCAGGGATCTTCTGCGGCTGTATCATGTGGGAGCTAACAGAAGGTGTTGTTGTAATGCATCTACAGGTACCTGACATTGCCGCCCCCTTAACTCAAGACCTCAGGGCTTGAAATCACGAAATGTAGCTTGAATGTAGGATGCATCTTCCCAAGTGGCCTCCTCTGGAGCCATGTTTTCCCAGTGGACAAGCCATTGTGGTACTGCCACTGCATAGGAACCAACAGAACGAGGTATTTGGCGACGGTCTAACACAGCGAGAGGTGCAGTTTTTACCTTTCCATCAGGAGTAAGAATTGGCAGATTGGCATTAGGAACTGCATGTTTGCCCAGATGTTTCTTCAATTGATTCACATGGAAGACGTTATGAAGTTGTGTCCCTTCAGGCAGCTGGAGTTTATAGGCAACTCTGCCGACCTTGCTGATGATGCGAAAAGGGCCATACCACTTGGAAGTCAATTTCAGGGAATTTCTCAGTCCCAGTGCTGTTTCTCGATATGGTTGCATCTTCAGGTACACAGTGTCGCCCTCAGCAAATTCCCTTTCAGTTCTGTGCTGATCAGCATACTTCTTCATGCGTTGCTGAGCTGCTGCCATATTTTTCTGCAGTGTCTTGATCATGTGGTCTTTGTCTGCCAATGTGACTTGTGTATCAGCTGATACATTACAGGGCATAGAAATTTCTTGGAGCAGTGGGGGTGGATATTCATACAAGGCTTCAAATGGTGACATCTGAATGGTAGAGTGATAAGAGCAGTTATACCACCATTCTGCTACAGGTAACCATTGACACCATTTCTTGGGTTCTTGAAAAGCCATGCAGCGCAAGTATTGTTCGACGCATTGATTAACACGTTCAGTTTGGCCATCAGATTCCGGATGGTATGCAGAACTGAAGTTCAGAGATACTTTGTATGCTGCAAATATTTCTTTCCATAGGCTGCTGGTGAATATCCTGTCTCTGTCACTAACAATCACAGTAGGTGGACCATGCAACTTAACAATGTTATCAAAGAAGAGGGTTGCCACTTTCTGGACTGTGTAAGGATGTGATAGAGGAATAAAATGTGCATACTTGGTTAAGCGATCAACAACCACCAATATGACATCTTTACCTTGAGACTTAGGCAGTCCTTCGACAAAGTCCAAACTGATCTCTGACCACTTCATTTTTGGTATGGAAAGAGGGTTTAACAGCCCTGGATATGGCAATCTTTCAGTTTTCGAAATCTGACAGACTGGGCACTCAGAAATTCGCTGAGTAATGAAGGCTTTTAGCTTCGGCCAGTAGAACAGTCTCTTTAGTTTGTGGTGTGTGACTCGAATGCCTGAGTGACCACCAAGCACTGATGCATGCATTGCCAGGAACACTGTGTGTCTGAGATCTGTGGAGCTGCCAATATAAATGCGCCCTTTGTATCTGATGATGCCAGAAGTGAGAGAAAAATTTGGGTTGCTGTCCTTATCAATAGCTAATTCCTGCAACAACTTGATACAAGCCGGATCACCTTCATATGAAAGAAAGATGTCTGACATCCAGACTGGAATTGCCTGGGATATAGCATTGCATGAATCAGCTTCATTATCTTGAAACTTACGAGACAGAGCATCAGCAACATTATTCTCTGCACCTTTCTTGTATTCAATTCGATAATCAAACTCTAAGAGCTTAAGCATGAGTTTGTGCTGCATTCCTTCGAGCAGTCGTTGGCTTGTCAAATACTTTAGGCTTTGCTGGTCAGTTCGAATGATCACCTGATTACCCAAAAAGTAGTGACGCCATTTCTTTAGTGCATGAAAAACTGCCATTGCTTCCTTCTCATATATGGATGCAGCACTGTTTCTTGGGCCCAGGCATTGACTGAAGAAGGCAAGGGGTTTGTGATGTTTCATAAGTACAGCACCTATCCCAGTGCCACTTGCATCTGTTTCCAGAATGAAGGGTGTGGAGAAATCTGGCATGCCAAGGACTGGTGGATGTGTCATAGCAATTTTTAGTTTCTGAAATGCTTGTTCTTGTTCGACACCCCATTGAAATGAGTCTTTCTTCAGAGCCTTGTACAATGGTTGGCATATCAAAGCAAAGTCTTTAATGAACCGTCTGTAATATCCACACAGACCGAGAAACTCTCTCAGCTTTCTGATGTTGGCTGGTGTAGTCCAGTCGACAATTGCTTGAATTTTAGCTGGATCGGTAGCAACACCATTGCCAGATATTATTGCCCAAGATATTCCACCTGGGGTTGTGCAAATGTGCATTTGCTTAGTTTTGCTTTGAGCTGATGGTTCTGCAAGGTTTGTAGCACTAGCTGTAGGTGGAGTGTGTGTTCAGCTAGGTCTTTGCTGTATACCAGGATATCGTCGAAAAAGACAAGCACAAACTTCCTTAAGTACTTGGAGAACACTGAATTCATCAGTTCCTGAAATGTTGCAGGCGCATTGCTCAGACCAAAGGGCATAACTTGATACTCGTAATGCCCTACATGAGTCGAGAAGGCTGTCTTTGGAATATCCGGTTCATGCATACGTATCTGATGATACCCAGAACGAAGGTCGAGCTTGGAGAATACTGTTGCACCATAAAGCTCATCAAGGAGATCCTCTATTACTGGAATAGGAAATCTGTTCTTAATTGTCATTTCATTCAGAGCTCGGTAATCAATACAGAGACGCCATGATTTGTCTCGTTTCCTGACCAGGATTGCAGGAGATGAAAAGGGACTGCTGCTGGGACGTATCTCTGCAGTTTTGAGCATTTGAGCTACCAGTTGTTCCACAATGTTCTTCTGGCTATGTGACATTCGATAAGGACGAATGTTAGGTGGTTTGGCGTCTGGTATAAGTGGAATTGTGTGGTCTGCGGTTCTGTGAGGAGGGAGCCCTTCGGGTGGGTTAAAAATATCCTGGAATTCATGCAGTAAATCTTCTACTGGCTGAGGAATATTTAGGGGTGCAGTATTGTCTGTTGTAGTCACTGGTTCAGTTGGGCTGAGCAACACATAGCCACTAGCTCCATTTTCCAACAACTTGGAGCATTCTTCACTGCCAATCAACAGATTAGTTGTTGGGAGAAGGTGGTCTTTGAATGTGACATTAGAATCGCCATTTTTGATCGTCAGAGTTCTGTGTTCGAAGTCAAATGTGACAGGGTTGTACTGCTTGAACCAATTAACTCCCAAAATCACATCTGAACCTTGCAGTTTCAGAATTCTGAAATTTGCCTTAAAGGCATGGCCTTGAATCTGGAATGGGCAATTAATAGCTGCTGCTTCAGAGGTTAGTGAACCACCACCTGCTACTGTAACTGTTCTGGCAGACACAGGAACCATGGGTATGTTATGTTTCACTGCAAATGCATAATCCATGAATGTACTTGTACTGCCCGTGTCAGCTAGAGCTACAGCATTAGCATTTTGAAATTTCAGCAACATAGAGATTGTTTCACTGCTAGGAGTGCCAGTGTAAGCTGAAGAAGAGATTTGCATGCAGTTCACATCTGCAGGGGCTTGTGGTTGTTCCAGAACAGCTGGTTGTTGCACTGGTATCTCTGCTTCTTGCTGAATTTGTCCCAATTCTTGTTCATCGTCATAAGCTTCATTCATTTGTATAGCATTGATTGCTCGTTGCATACCTGCACAGCGATGTCCAATAACCCAATTTTCTAGACAATACCAGCATTTGCGAGGAGGTCTTGGTCTGGCCTGCACATTAGCTTCTCGAGGAGGAAACTGCCTGTTTGGTGGCTGACCTGGCAACTGTACTGGTGGCCTTCTGCTGTTGGAGACAAAGGACTTTTCATACTGCCGTGCATACCAGTAGGCTGCTAACAATGTAGATGGCTTCTGACACATCACTGAGTGTTTTATACTGTCCTTTAGCCCTGCCATGAACCGGTCCAAGAAGAAATCCGGCTGAAGGTAACCTTTTTCACGCTTCATAGCTGTCATCCAAGGTTCATACGCATCAATGTATGCATTGACGGATGTGGTTTGCTTCAACAGCTGTAGTTGATCCATTGGATCCACTGATGGTGTGTCTGGGAATCTTTCAATTAGTATTTCACAGAGATAAGACCAAGACAAGCTCTGCAAGTTGATTCCTGCACTACTGATCCAGGTTTTTGCTTGCCCTCTGATATGTGCTAGGCCCCATTTGACACGTTGCTCCGTGGAGATGTTCACCAGGTTGAACACATCTTCACACTCGAGAATCCAAGCACGAGGGCCATTGCCCGAAAAGATGGGTAATTCCACATGTGGTGCACGCAAGAACGGTTCAGGAGACTCTCTTGGGGAGGCTTGCTCTCTAGGCGAAGTGCTTTCTGGACTAGCACGAGGTGAATGGGTTTGGTGTTGTTGGTGTTGGAATTGAGGTTGGTGTTGTTGTTGGTAGGGATGTTGTTGTTGTGGTGGAGGTGGTTGATGGTATGGGTACTGAAATTGGGGCGGTGGTATGGGTGGGTATGGGTTGTAGAATTGTGGGAATTGTGGTTGTTGGTATGGTGAGTGGCAGTAAGGATAGAACGGTGGTAGGAGTGGAAATTGTTGTTGTTGGAAAGGGTTTGTGGGGAAAAAATTTGGGTTTTGTGGCTGGTAGTATTGGGGTTGTGTGTCGGGAGTGGTGTGTTGTGTTTGATGTGGTGGATCTAGGCTTGTAGAGGCGATGTCGACGAGGTGTGTGTGTGTTGGGATGGTTGGGGTATTTTGTCGAACAGGTAGAGGCTGTGCTGGGTACTGGGGGTGTGGAAGCTTGTCTTGTGGGAGGTTGCCGAACTGGAGCGGCTGGTTTTGCCCAGCAGACGGCGTGTTGGTGTTGGCCGGAGTAGGCATCTCGGCGATGGTGGAAAGGGTGGTGGCGGGGAGTGGGGAGGGAGTGTGAAAAGCTGGACCTTTTGTTGACGATCCTTGATCGACCGCATCCGTGCTCTCCGCTGGTTGTTTGCCGTTGTTGACCACCATCCCAGCGAGCATCGCGGAGATCTTGGCGACCTCCTTTTGCAGCGCCGTCATGGACGAAGCAGCATGGGCTTGGTGCAGGTCGAGGCGCTCGGAGAGGCTTTGGACCTCTTGCGGCAAGTTGGCGTAGACCGCAGTGGCGTCCTCGGCCGGCTCCCTCTGCTGTTCCGCAGGTACCTCCGGAGCTCTCTCCCTAGAACGATTTCTCGTCCTGTTCGTCATGGCCTTGCCCGGCGGCGGAGAAGAAGGGTGGTGTGGGAGGGACGAACTCAGCTCGATCGCTGGCTCTGATACCAAAGATGTCAGGATCTTGATGAACCTGCACACCTGAGATAATTGAAGAGGAAGGAAGAGGAGCCCGATGGCTCAGATCGACTCTAAACTAACTAAGAAAGTAGATAACAGTAGATAAATTTAGGATTTTTCATTGCTTGATCCTCCCAGCCACCCCACCTACACCTTTATATCGAAAGTGTAGGCTCAAGCAAGATTACAAAGTTGTCCCAATTCAGAGTTCAGATACAGCTAGTTCTAGATAAGGGTAAAACCGTAAACAGTTCAGAAGTGACGCTCAGGGCCGTTGGATGGAAAAGAAAACTCATCCTGGCCATCCATCTTGGATCAATCCACTCCAGGGATCTTCTGCGGCTGTATCATGTGGGAGCTAACAGAAGGTGTTGTTGTAATGCATCTACAGGTACCTGACACTGCATCACCTTGCCGTCCTCGTCCACGGTGAACCTGGGGAGGTCTGCGGGGTCCTTGTCGCCCTCTCGGGGTTTGCGCTCCTCGATCTCTACCACCTCCTCGGCGTATTTCTCGTCCAGGTACGTGAAGTCGATCACCATCGGAGCCATCTTGGGGATGACCTCGTCGGCCACGTCCACCTCGAGGAGGCTTGCCTCCTTCTCCTTGTCGGGGCTGGCCATCTTCTCCAACTCCAACTCCTTGTCGAAGAAGCCGGGTCTCATGTTTGGTTTTGCGTTGGGGGAGGAGAACGGAACCACCTCTATCTATATGTATAGCCTCACGAACCCTAGGCGATACGATACCGTACCCGTGTAGCCGACGAACTCCGACTTTAGTGCCCCCACCGCCTAGGATACGTAGTATACATAGATGTGGGGTTCTCCACCCCCACCGCAACCCACCCAAACCAAACTCGAGCCGCCGCCAGCACCCTCCTAGGCCATGGACGTCGGGAGCATGGTGGCGCCGCCCAGCCCAGAGAAGGAGGGCGTCGAGCAGAGCCAGGAGAAGAAGACGTACGTGTTGGACCTTTCGTACCTTGAGCAGCGATTGGGGGTGCAGGAGTCCTTCGCCGACGAGATCGAGGGCATCGACGAGCGCTATCAAGTAGCGTACCGGGACCTCCCCTTGCACAAGGAGCGCGAGGACAGGAAGATGGTGGAGCTGGTGAGCCTGGACTACATCCATGGGCTCATGAAGTTGCCTCCCCGTTCCAATCCGTTGCCAGCGGGGTGTCAGGCCATACAGACTGTGCGGGACATCAAGAACGACATCATCCGGCAGTACCGCCTCCAGGGCTACGCCTACATCGAACTCGACGACAACTAATTCAGAAGCTGCCGGCCCCCTCTGCATCATCATCAGCAGCAGCAGCAGCAGCATCCGTCATGGTGTCAACTGTCCATGCGTCGACCATCAAGTTATATTATGCTACTCTGTGTTATTACTAGTCCTCTGTCATGTTGAACCTGTCTTGGCTTAATAACTACTCCCTCCGTTCCAAATTAATTGACTTCCATTTGTCTACACATGGATGTATCTAGACATGTTACACGTATAGATACATCCACACGTGGACTAATGGAAGTCAATTAATTTGTAACGGAGGGAGTACTACTGTGTGATGTTGAACCTGTGGATTGGCTTAATTACTACTCTAGTCCTGTGTGATGTTGAACCTGGATTCGCTTAATGGATATGATGATTCGGGCTTTTGCCAAAGAGATGTGCTTTTCTCTGAGTTGTTAAATTACCTGCCTTTTATATATTTATTCTACTGGCCGTGGAATCTGCCTTCCACCTTGTATATATCTGTTGGTAATCCAACATCTCTATGCTGGTGCTCTGATGTCCTTGTTGTCTGCAACAGACCCATAGCTACTTTCTGCTTGAAGTTTTGTACGTACGACTGATTATTTGTTTGACTTGGAATGCAATTTACCCTATTCGCACATGATGCAGGGGGCTATGTCCCTGCAATTGATGGAACAACAGCGACAAAAGCATAGTAGCTACACAGTTATAGCTAATTCACGAGTTTCTACCTGTAGGGCTGACTAACAGAAACCTTTGCTAGCATGGAGTATACGCAGGATGGGTTAAATAACCTTGATGGACACGGAACCAAAGGCGGCAGCTAGACGACAATTACACGGGTAATTCACAATAGATTCAGTTTTTCAAAGAATCGCAGGCTATTCTGAACCGCAACGTCCTGCATAAGCAAGAATCAGTTTGAAAAGGCTGAAAATCTTGGCACGATTCTAATAACTAGCCTATGCTATTTTTAGCTGAAGCGGGCTGGGTTCAGGCGCCGCTCTGCAACCTGAGTCGCCAATAATCTCATCTGAGTCCTGGTTTATAAGACATCTACGTATCCCTAAGTCATGATTTTAAATAATATAATAGAAAATTCAAAATATAAAAAATAAACCATTAGAAAATATAAAGTCTGAATTTTCTAATGATATATTTTTTACAATATATATATATATATATATATATATATATCTTATTATGTTGCTCACATGATAAACCATTAGAAAAACAAAGTAATACATTCACATGATAATATATATGCTATATAATTTGTCAATTGTAAAAACTGAAGAAGGCGTGAGTTTTCCTTTTTTTTCACATTTAAGCTGTTTTTTATCCTGTTAATGATAATAAGTCCCAAAGTATGAACCCTGCTGCACAACTAAGATATGTTTTCAATGCTATGCACTGCAACTATACAGAAACAATTGAGAAACAATATTTATGATAAACAATGATATCTACGTAATATACAACATATATATATATATATCTAAACCACAATATTATAAAACAATCAAAGAAAATATGAAAGTTTAGTATAATTATATTTACAATAAGTCGCTTCTCGTTTGAATCGAGTAAAAACAATTGCAACACTCTAGTTTATTAACTTTTTTAGGAAATGTGTGTAGACAAGTTTTGAGGAAAAAAAAGAAAAAGACCAGATCAATCTGGAAACTGAAAAATATTGCAAACTCAGTATTCGCTGATCTAAAGGAAACATTAGTAACATACTTAACAACCAAAGCAGAACAAATCTGAACAAATAGGAAGAATAGTTCTCGCTGGTGAATCTCTAGAACGAAGATACAAACAACAATGGAGCAAAACGGTGAATCTCTAATAGAAAAATGGTGACGTACCACGAATGAATGCATATGATGAAAAATCGACACATGTAAACAAACAAATCATGAATTTCCTGGCCCACGAATCGGGATGGAGCTCTGGAACCTCTTTGAATTTCACCTCTTCTCAGCTGCACAATAAGCCTATAAGCAGAGTGCCCTGTGGAACTTCCGAATTTTATAGGTTGTCAGGCCCAAAAATCTTCCATTGTAGAGTTGAATGGAATTCTCAATGTTGTTGCAGCATCAGGTACAATAAAATTTGAATTTATGTTCTGTATATCTATGTGCACAGGTTATTTATCCATGTGAGCGAGAAAATACCGGGCTCGGAAGTCGGAGTACATGGGCTAGACGGGTCCGAGTAGGGCTGGCTAGACAGGTCCGAGTAGGGCAGGGCTATCTATACATTCATAGACGTACGTGGTTCACCACCCCCACTGCAACCAGACTCAAGCCGCGCCAGCACCCACGTAGCACACATCTATATCCAGATCATGGTTGCGCCGCCGGCATCCGGCGGGGAGTTGGAGAAGACGACCACCCCAGAGAAGGATGACAAGGAGCTGAGCCACGAGACTTATTTAAATGCCACTTGATGTCGAAAGACCTCTTATCATATTGCTAATATCCTCTCGTTTTGGTTTATGAGATTTATTATGCAGAGCGTCAGTGCTCATGCAAAAATTAAGTTTTTCACTGCAAATTTCTTGGTTCGCTTTTTGTTTGGTCCACCCAATTTTTTCTTCTTCTTAAAATTTGGTTCACATGTTTATTGGTTCATCTTAATTTTTTTGGTTCACCCTAATTTGGTTCATCAGTGACCTGAGCACAAATCTTTGTTCAACTAATTTGGTTCATTTATTTTGGTTCACTATTATTATGATTCACCCTAATTTGGTTTGTTGAGCAATGCGGACCCATCACTCTTGTTGACAACTACATCAATTGGGCAGCCCACATTTATGTTGATGAAGTCAAACGAACACGCATTATCCATATGCTTTCTCTCAATCTTGTTGAATAGTGTACATACAAACTTGTTCTAATGGCCTAAATATCTCCCAGGAGCTAAAAGAGAAGTTTTTAACACCAAACGATAGAATTATCTAGATACATATGAACTTGATAATATTGACCCCAGTTACATTTTCAAGTTATTCAATATATTCAAACACTACAGCAATCTACATAGTTCTTTAGATAGTTGAGGATACTCTGGATAAGTACATAAGTGTTAGAAATTGCAATATTTAAAAATGTCCTAAAATAACTTGTGTCATAAGGTGATAATATTGGTTTGCTTTGATCTATGGTAAAATCCGTTGTAATAAAATGTTTTTAAGACATTTGAAACTAAATAAAAATTTCGCACTAAGAAATCTAATGATAAGTTGTACTAAGTAAAAACGTTAATTATAAATGTAGTTGATCGCACGAAATCCTATATTCCTTTACATTAAGGATCAAATATTTAAATAGGATGAGACACCCTCCGAGTCCCAAACCCTAGAAGCGTTGCATTCATTCCAGTCATTGACGATTCAGCCGAAATTCTCTGCGATTCTCTGAAACAGTCTGTGCATTTTCTTTCTGGACAGAGAGCGAAGAAGAAGGGAGAGCTTGCCCTCAAACTCCAGCATCTCAAATGGGTTGTGGAAGCAAAAGGACTCTGATGAACAAGCGTTGATTCGCAATGAACTTGCCATGGGGCGTGCTGTTGTGGATCCAAAGAAGATGGAAGGAATTGAAAAAGGTTCAATCTTTACACCCAAATGTAGTCAGTGTTAGAACATTTGCTGTTAACTGGTGATGAAAACTTTGATTATACTTGTTCAAAAAAACAAATTTGACAATAATGTGGGTCTCACGTGAGCAATGACACTTGGTGCCCAAATAGAATAGAACCCCTATGGATAAGCATTGGATGTCTTTGCTCTCTCCCTATGGCCTATGCTATGCATTCACATGTATCTCCACTGCATTCTTCATATCGATGGGCAAACACAGCAACCTCCACTGCATTCTGACCTGCAACATGCATAATCAAGTTGGCATTTTTGTTATTCTTACAGTCTTGTTATTCTGAAATATTTAATGTGCTCATGTTGTCATCACTTGTTTGGAAGAAAGTCATGACAAGAATATGGTGAAGAAAACCAATTGAAGTCTGAGCATATAACTATGGTTATTAATGGAATACACTTCATTGACAGCCTCCAGCAAGACCATCACCGACCTGGTGAAGAAGATCAAGGAGCTGCTAGAGCTCCTCCGGGCAAATGGCGTCACTATCCGTCTGAAGCCCAAGCTGGCTATGTACCTCGCACGCAGGACCTGGGCCTAATGCGTTGGAAGTCCAGTGTCCGAATCCATGATATCTGCAAAACTAAAGAGTTTTATCAGAGAAACTATCTCTAGACAAACATAGTGGTGATTTGCATCAGAATGGGAGATTTGTACCATCTCTGCATAAACAAGAGTGGTGATTTGCATCAGATTTTTCATGGATGGATTTTGTTGCGCCATGCTAGATAGTTACATTTGAAATGCAGAATCGCGCGCAGTTTCTAAGTGAGATTCAAACTTCAGCTGAAGCCAGCGTCGCGAGTCGCAGTTTCATTTCCTTCTGCTTCCGTTTCATTTTTTGCCATACCTTTGTCCCCTTCCCTTGTTCAAGCAAAGTATGACGATGAAATTTAAGCAATCTACCGTCACCGCCGTGGGAGTAGAAATTACAAACACGAGTTATCGAGAAGGCCAGTTTGTTCATCTCCGAATACTATTTCCCGGCTTGAACTCACGGACACCCTGTGACCATACTGAAGTTTTCGTGTTTTGGGATTGGATGACACATCCATATGACCATATCACATGACATGAACTTGTAAGCAGAGGAGAACACGGGCCTCAAGGAAGGCGTCTTCGGAGCTTGGAAACGAATTTCTATTAGAAGCGAGCGTGCGTAGGTGAAATAGTAGGAGAGGGTCCACCTGCCGGTGACCAAAACATCAGTGGGGCGCGGCCAACGGCCAGAGCATACGCAGCACAAGTTGGCTGAACTACCGGCCGGGCACAAAACGTCACGCGGGGGAAAGGCTGAAGAGGCATCCGCGTGAATCATGGCGTCTTGTGTGACCGAACCTACGATCCCGACTTTTGCTTCTTTACGTGCTTGACCTCAACTTCTATTATTTTTGGAATTGATGGAGTATGTAAATGTGGGAAATCTTCAACAATTAAAGATAATCCCTATCCGAGACAGCATATGAAATAAGATTTCGAACATGGCGTTCGAGATTCCGATTACTATTTTGAGCCGAAGAAAGATGGCGCTTTTCATCTATTCAGAAATGCACAGCTGCTATACGGTGTCTTGTGTCCGGAGCTTTTACAAAATCTTTGGACGACTACCTCGTATGTCTGAATCCATCGACAATAAGCCATCTTCAACTTTTCAAGGCGGTTAATGCAACAACTCGGCTCATGACACACGGTGAAGCGAGATGATTTTTCTCATGCTTGGGAGCATCAATTTGCTTGCATTGGAAACGGAAAAATTATCCATTTACATGTCCGAGGATGTGTAAAGAAGTACATGTTCAGTGTTGTAGTTAAAGCGGTGACAGATTATGACGGGTGGATTTGGCACCTATATTTTGGCATGGCCATTTCCGATATTTGTGGGACTTGTTGTGGCCAAACTTTGGAGTGCACATATGCGATCAACAACAATGAGTACGACCAGGGGTACCAATTAGCAGATGATTATCTGTTCTCGTTAGTCAACATCTTCAAGACATTTCCAATCCCTATTGCGCTAGGCAAACTCTAACTTTGCATCCGTAACCCGTAAGAGTGTCTAAAAAAGATGTTTTTTTTAAACGGGAGCAAAAGATTTACCCCAATCTATAAATTAAGAAGAAGAAAATTGTCCAGTTAATTATGAAAAACCGGGCTAAAACCAATACAACAATATGACTACTCACAAAGCTAGAAAAACACACGCTCACATAGACACGAAAAGAAACTCTCCCGACACTATGAAGCCCTTGATAATACCACAAAGCCGAGGAACGACCCAAACAATCCATCAATCAAATTGTCGTGGTTGCCTTTTCTATGGCGCCACTCATCTTATCTTTACACTTGAGTGCCTTCTTTTCCTTGCTTTTGCCTTTGATTGTCGTTGTCATCCTAGAAAGGAGGCAAACAATCGTCTTTCCAATTCCAGGATTAGCAGCCTCCAAGCTAGCTACTAAGCAAGTTGCAAATCTCTTTCGCAAGGGGCAAGAGTCTTCGGTAGGACACGCTGATTATTGCGAAGCAGACAACGTCCGCCTATAGTCTATGTTGCCAACCCAATGCCTCGATCGACTGACCCTCATATTCCCCGTGGCGCTGTCGTCCCCTCTTTGCTTGCCACGGCGTAGGTAGCCTCCACGATGGCGATCTCATAGAAGCTCTCGATAGGCAGCCATCCGGCCCGCTCGACTCGCATGTTGTTCGTTAATGGGATAGTGGCCTAAGTGAGCCTCTTTTTTGTCTACGGATTGTCAACAAACGGAGCAAGGTGGACATATTCGGTGTCCGGTTTAGGTAGATCAGTTGGAGTTGTACTAAATACTTGTGCTATCACACATAAAATGATCGTCGAGAATCAGCGTGACGTCAGAGCCGTATCAGTATCGTAACACTCTTGCCGACCTACACCCGGGCGTGCCGACTGAATTCTCTAAAACTTCACGAATTTATAGACGCGCCGACTTAACACAAGACCGTTCTCTACAAACATCTCGGATTTTAATTTTAATTTTTTGGTAGAATTGTTGCCGTAATAATATTTATTTATGTTTAAATTTTCATTGGACTGTGTAGCCATTACGAGTTTACGACAGCGATATAAAATTGGTCTTTTGAACACAATTTAGGTGCCGAACCAATCTTCGAGTAGGGGTGGAGCCGAGCTGGTGGCGAACCTGGTATGCAATAGCTACTGTGTTCCACCTACTCCCTCCGTTCCAAATTAATTGATTTGGGTATGTCCAAATATGGATGTATCTAGACACTAAATAAGTATAGATACATCCGTATTTGGACAAACCCAAATCAAATTTAATTTGGAACGGAGTGAGTACCTCGAACCAGACAGCTGAGTCACACCGCATTTACGCCCGCGCAGACTGGCGACACGTAACGATACGCGTCTCCTTTGTGTTTTTTCTTCATTCGACCCAGTTCTGAGCAGCGATATTGATGTGCCATGGAGGCCCGGCCCAGGCACGTGCAGCTTGTGCCGTTGCATAAGGCTCCAAATCTACACTCCCAAGCCCACCAACATTTTTTAAATCCAAACAAATTTTCAAATCTGAACGTTTTTTTAAAATCTAAATGATTTCAAATTGGAACGAATTAGAATATTTTTAAGCTTTTCAAAATCTGAATGTTTTCAGTTCGAATAAATTTTAAATTTGAACAGTTTTTTGGATCAAACTTTTTTCAAATGTGAACACTTTTTCAAAATCTAAATGTTATTCAAAATCCGAACTTTTTTGTTCACTCGTTAGGGCGTTCGACCAAGTTGTATGCTGAACGGCGATATTGTTGGGCCTGTGGGGTTCGTTTATATCGCGCCCGCAGGCGGCGCGTTTCGCGTCGGCCGCCTGAAGCGAGACGTCAATAAGAAAAGCATAGTATTTTTTATGTTTTGAAATCTATTTTTAAAAATCTGAACATTTTAAATTTGAATAAAATTCTAAAATCTGGACGTTTCTCAAATTTGAATTTTTTAGAATGAATAATTTTCATATATGAACAATTTTCAAATTTGAGCATTTCTTCAAGTGAACAATTTTTTAAATGAACAATTTTCAAGCATGATTTTTTTAAAATCTAAACAATTTTCAAATTTGAACAAATTTCAGTTTTTAAAATAAACAATTTCAATTTTTTAAATGAACAATTTTAAATTTGTTAAAATGCACAACTTTTTAAAATGGGCAATTTCAAACATGAACCGTGTTTACAATTTTTTAAAAAGTACAATTTTTCAATTCAAACAATTTTTAAGTTTTGAACAATTTTCAAATCTGAACAATTGTTAGGTTTGAACATTTTTTGGAAATGAACAGTTTTAAGAAATCATAAAAAAGGTAAAGAAATCTATACCTAATAATAAAAGCATTAAGACTTCTTCTCGTACGTCGTTGAAATTGTCCCTAAAGTTCACGAAAATTACCCACCATTGCCACCCATAAGTCATATAGCGGTTCGATATTTTAATGTGGTGGACTCGTGGTCGTTTCCTCCGTTTTGTTCGTAATAAATCCGGTCGCTCCCTTGACCATGGTGCCCGGCATGAATTCCAAGTCTCCACACGTAATTTAAGTTTGAGTCCAACACATACACGGTACAGACCGACACATCGCCTAGGCCTGCTCCCTATATATGGCAACAATCGGAGGAGAGGCGCACACAACTCGCACAGGACAGAGCTTGGAAACGATCTCGCCGAGACCTGCCGACGATCTCGCCGAAACAGACGAAAGCTCGAAGGAAATTAACGATCCCGCCGGCAAGGGCTATCCCTAATCTATTGCTAATAATGCCGGAGGAGGAGCCGCTGATGCTCGCAACCGCAAAGATCGCGGCCAAACTCAGCCACCCCGTTGGCGAAGGCGACGCGCTCGCGGCGTACCTCACAACCGTTCATGTCCTGACAACCCTGCCGGATCGCTGCCCTCACCCTGCCACCGGCATAGATCACAACCGAGCTGCAAAGGAGCTGCGGAGGACGCAGATGGCTCCATGCATGGTCCGATTCGTGAGGTTCTCATGCATACGTGCATGGTTTCTCCGGTATAGCTATCTGCCTCCGTACGGCCAGGGACGCGAAGTCCACGATCTCGACGTCGCCGCCGAACTCGATCGTACTCATCAATCCTTCGGTCCTCCCGAAAATCAGAACGCCATGCTCTGGCACATCGCCTGCACATCCGCCGCCGCCCGCTGCGACATGGCTCGCCGCATCATCGTCGTACAGGGGCGCCCACCGTGGGGTGCCAAGGGGAGGCGTCAAGTTCGGCGTCCATAGCACTGCTGCTGCGAAACTCTCCCTGCTGGCCAATGTACGCATAAGCTGCCTCGGGCTGGAGATCGCCGCTCGCGCTACATAGAGGAGCAAGCGTTGATGTCGCCACCGTTGCAGCTACTAACGCCGCCCGTGCAAAGGAGACCTGCGGCCGGCGGATTCAGGCTGAGCGGTTCGACCAATCGACCGTAGGGTCGTAAGGGTCTACGACACCCTCAATTTTTACGGACCAGTTGCATCTATAATTGCAGAAACAATGTAGTTGACTTGCCAGCCTAGGCTCTCAGAAAAAAGTTGCTAAACATGTCAACTGCTTCTTCAAGTGCAGGACTAGATTGATACTGACTTCTCGAGTAAGCGTGCATTGATAATTTGGTGGAAGATACGGAGTACTATTATGCATTCAGGAGCATGGCAATAAAACAGAAAAATAGTAGGTCTTACTTGCAGGCTGCTTACTTGAGTCAATGACATTTTCCTATTTGTTGCAGGTATGACGTTGGGTCGAGTCTGCACCTAGCAACTGAAGAAGATTTTCTCACAAGTTGAAGATAAATCAGAGAAGACACGGCAGACTGATCGCATTTTCTTTGCTTGCTTGATTATCCGACGTCAACTTCGCAGTATTTTCCAATTTCAAAATATTTAACATTATTTATACGGGGTGCTTAATTTTTCTTCTCATAATTGGAGAATGATTCAAACGAAGATGATATCTAGAAACCAAAAAACATAGTCAGTTTTTGCTCGACTCGGCGCAGACCACCGTGCGCCCTGCTGGGTGCAACATATTCTTAGTTGCGCAACAAACATTTGTGTTCTTCCCATGTAAGTTTATTAGTATATCTTTAACGGATAATATTTTATTTAAATAAAGTAGAATTAGTTTTTTGATATTATGTGTCTATTTCTTTTTATGATCGATAATTATGTTTACATGTGGGGCAAGAAAAACTTGATGAAGCCTTGTGCGGATTCACGACACATAATTTTATTTCCCCGTTGCAACGCACGGGCACGTTTCCTAGTAAAGAAAAAAGAAAAAGGAAAAAGATCACAGAAAAAAGGAAAACAAAAAACAAAACAAAAGAAAAGAAATAGAGAAGAAAATAGTAGAACTGAAATTTGACACCCACTCTAATCCATCATGATTTAATATGCATAAGATTTTGTTTGATTAATCGTAGGAGAAGTAAATTGATTTTAAAAATAGCTTTAAGTGGATGTTAAAATTCCCTATGAAACCAAGTGCAAAGTATTTCTTAGGAAGAAAATCCTATAAGGTTTAACATGATGAATTGCAAATAATTTGATACCTACAAATTTCCTATGCAAATTCTTTAATAAATCAAAGAGGACCTAAGAATCTGTACACCAACTTTTCTTTTAACGTCGGCAGTTAATCAGCCGACGAGCCGCACCTGTACTGCGGTTCTCGAAGCACTGTGGAGCGTGTACTGTGACTGGACTTGGACAGCTCGGCCGTCCCGCCTCGCGTGTCGCCGCACCCCTCGGAGCTGCGGCGCCGGCTGACCAATGCCGTCTCCGGACATCTCCACTCTCCCGCGCCATTCCACGGCCGTCGGCGGCGCTGGCGCGGTGACGGCCCGCGGGGATGACGAGTGGCTGCGCGTGTACGGCCGGGTCGTGGCGATGCTGCCGCGGGTGGAGGCGCTCGCTGCCGCCGGCCGCGCGCGGCTGGAGGCCGTCAACGCGCTCCAGCACGAGTTCTGGGAGGCCCGTGACGCCCTCCTCCAGCACCGCCTCCTCCAGGTCATCCCTCCTCTCCCGTCCTCCTTCTCCTAGGGTTTCGCTCTCTCTGAGTTACTCATCGGTGCCGGGCTGCCGGCTACTGTGAAGTGCAGGCGGAGGAGAGCAGGAGGCGGTGGGAGGCGGCCTACATCGACCTGCAGCCATCCGGGGACGATCGGAAGTTCGCCGGTAAGATGGTCGAACCATGAAGATGATCAATTTCTCTGCTGCTACTCTGCTCTGCTCTGCTAGGCGCTGTCGCTGTTGCTGCATTCAGGTTTTCCGTTCCTGGTGGTCAGTGTTCGGAGAGGAAAACTGACTGACGGTTCACACAGTTCCACGAACTGGGGTTCATTCTGTAGACGATTTTAATATTTAATCTGAACTCTCTCCATAATTCTTCTAGTAGTTTGTTTCTGTAATAGGTGCAGTTACTATGGCTAGACAATAAGAAATTCTCAGAAAGTGTATGCATGATTGCAATTGAAACTCGGGAATAATCTTCTGGTGTTAGCTTTTACTGCTACGGTGCAAAAGGTGTTGTATCCTTATGCTGCGAAGCTCAATGCTTGGTGTGAAATATACCTGCATATTTAGGAGCCAAGTAATCTTTTTTCTTTGTCAACGATTTTGGGGCAGGGGATTTGGGGCACAATCTGATATGCTCTCTACTTCCGTTTCTTATCATCCGAGATGTCTATTTTAGTGTAATCATGGAGAAATGTGTGGAGGTTTATGTCCTCATATAGCAGATTTGTCTGATTAAGAACCTAATGGTTTGGGTTGAGCTGGATGTTACTTTACACTTTGCTCCACACTAGTTACTTAAATGATCCTTTTGTAATTGTGCGATCTTATTCTTTGTTATCTGATGGCTTCTACAAGATTCTTGGAGCCCTAAGCATGGTGCAGGCAGCCAAATGAAACTTGTAACTAGTTAGGCAACTAACAACTAGTTATATTAACTGGATATGTTCCCCTTTTTGTGTTTTGTTAAAGATAGTTTTTCGAACAGATCACCCTGTCTTTATGAAATTTTGTTGGTACTGAACTACTGATATCGTTGTCTGCTCCTTTAAATGCAGAACTCCAAGAGAGCGACTTTGAGGACTTAACAACTTTTGTAGATGTTTTGGCTGCGGAAAACACAGAATTTCAGGTACTTACTGAAACATAAGTTGCATTGCTCAAAAGCATGCAGCAGAGCTTGTGCGTCTCGTTAATTTTCTTAATCATGGTTTTTTGGCCTTTTTTGCTTCTTATAATGTTAGATAAAAGTGAAGGAAGTTGAAGGTGGTACTGGTATGGAGCATAGTCAAAACGCTGCAGACCATGAGAACATCACAAGAGATCTAAAAGCAGAGCTACAGAAATTGGAAAAGGCTTATGAAGCTATTTGCTCGGAGAAGGATAAGGAAGTTTCTCAAATAAGTGCAGAAAGGGATTTTGTCCGGGATCGGTTTAAGACACTGGAGTGGGACTATGCTGATCTCCGTAGTAGTTACCTGAAAAAAGGGGCAACACGAGCTACTGAAGCAGCGCAAGAGCTTCAACAGAAAGTAGAACAGCTGCAAGTGGCGTCCCGAAAGAAGGATGATGAGATTCACAGGTTGCGAGCACAAGCAAAAGCAAAAGCAGCTGAGACCAAAAGGAAATTAGTCCGTGAGAGTAAGCTACTGGAAGTGGGCTGTATGCCCGAGAAGATAGGTGGAGAAACTGAAAAACACAAAGGTAAGCAGTCTGAGACAAATCAATTGCCCAAGAAGGATATGAGCGAGATGCAGAAAATGCTAGCTGCTGGGCAACCTGAGACTAACCAAAAGCGCAAGTGTGTCACTTTCTTATCGGATGTAAGTATTTCATTGAAGTATATCTGTTTACTGTTTAGTCACATTGTCTTGCCGTACATGTACAGTCAATCGACAATGTTGTGCCTATTAAATAAACCTGCTTGACCATGCTACTGTTATTGGAAGTCATAGCTTGCATGTTAATTACTTGACCACCTCATGCCATGTGATCGTGATCTTTTTTGCCTTGTTGCGAAGACAAACATTCTAGTTTTACCTTGTAGACCAAAAACCTGTTTTCATCATCCTTTAAAAAAACAAAAAAAAACCTTGTTTTCATCACGTGTTATATTTTTACTGACCTTGTCTTGCCATACATGTAGCCAATGGACAATGTTATGTTTATTAAGTAAACCTGCTGGATCAGTTGTAGAATTGATCACATGTTTTTTATCCAAGGGCACTGCTTACAAGTTACCCGGTCGCCAAGAATCATGTTTTTCTGTATGCCACTGTGGTTTCTGCTCATGATATAATAAGCATCCGAATTTATGGTAGATTGCATGCATGAGATGTGTTACTGGAAAGTGGAAAATGTACTTAGAACGAAGGAATTAGGTTTGCTTTCTATGATATTTGATATCCGTAGGACCATTAGAAATGTGCTTGTGGGGGCAGTGCTTAATGAACTAGTTTATATTTTTTAACAGTAGATTGATCAAGACTCAAGAAGTCAAGAGTGTGGGAACGATATCAATGAGGCGCTTATATACATCTGCAGATTTACACATTGAAATTAGTGCTGATTGTGATTTACCATTTATCTGTATTTCTGCCTCATTCTCTTTGTTTTGGGTTGACATTTTATTGGTCTAGTAAGATTTTTGGTTTGAGTGGGTGTGTCAATTTACTAAATGCTATTTTGCTAATAGAATGATGGGAAGAATAGAAATGATGAGGAAACACGTAAGCAAGTTCTAGAGCCTCTTACAAAGAAGAGGGCACTAGGAAAAAAGGTGGTGGAGCAAGAGGACAATAAGACTGAACTTGTCAACGGTAAAGGCCAAGATGAAGACAGTCAGTAAGTACTCACACATTTGCAGAATTATATTTTGGACTGGCTTGTAGACTTTATCTTTCACTATAGTTGGAGTTATATGATTGTAGCAATTGTCTGTGGCTAAACACCACGTGAAATATGATATTGAATTACATGCAGCACTGCCTGACATCTAAGTGCACACGCTCTTAATTACATGCTGCATAAAAAACTTAGCTCTTGGAAACATTTTGCCCTTTACGATATGCACTAGACTCTTTTAACTGTGTTCATTGTCTTAGATGATGAGCATGGGCAGATAAACAAGCAGGTGCCCTGACATCTAAGTGCTTCTCTACCCGCCATTATTCCTCCTTAATTGACATAAGTACGAGATTTATGAAACGTGCAACAAACCATTAGTCCCGGTTTGGTGTGAGTGAGTGAATTTTATTAATGATAATACCCGTGGACAAATATGTACAACGGTTAGTTTGCATGAAAATTCAAGTAGTCAGAGAAAGTAGCACTACCTAAGGGATGCACTTGATTGCTGTCATCCCTACCTAATAAAATAAAACTCACAAAGATCAGGGGAGAATCAGACCCACTTATACCATGAGCAGCAAGATATGTCCATCAAAATACATTTAGCAAGCCTATATTCTGATGGTAGAGAAGATAATGATAACTTAATGTAGGACATGAGTGTGAACATATATTCTGATGCTTATGCAAAAGTAGTGCATAAGCGTTTCCTGATGGATCGTATCGTATCGATACTTTGTAGAGACGGGGAACTCTTGTCTTGTGGCAGAAATTAAGCAAGCTGATGCAGTATAGTGATTGAATGTTGTGAATACAAGAAAGCATGTCAGAATGTTCGTTACCATGCAATGTAACTTGTTCTTTCCGGGCTTTTTCTTTTGCTCTGGTTTTCTGGTACAAACATGTACTTCCTGAAGCAGCATCACTATTCTGATCTAATGTCGTTACGAACAAGCTGGTACATTTTTGCTGCAATTGTTGGTTTTAGCCTAGTCTTGTATTCTGATATCGTTCCGTTTGATCCCTTTGCCCTGAAGGCTGGCGCTCTACAACTCCCTCCTGTACCTCCGCGCCGTGACGGACAGTTTCAGTGACAATCCTGAGAAGCACAAGGAGTTCCTGGCGGTCCAGAGAGAACTTGTTAGCAGGAAGTCCGTGATGCACTAGCGACTGCATCTTACATGTTCTGAGCTTTTAAATAGTGAAAATCTTCAGCCTGATCCTATTGTTTCCTTTGTTGCAGGATCGGTGTTGACGCCTTTATCAGCGCTGTGAAGGTTCTGCTCGACGGGCACCCCGAACTCATCCGTGGGTTCAACAGTTGTTTTACTTGTACTCCAACACAAGTACTGGGGAGTACCGACACCAAGTGTTAGGATTACCTTGATTTCAAGGGTAAAACCGTAACAGATGACAGTTAACTGTTCTTTTAATACAGCCGATATTCTGATCCATGCTATTGGCCTCCAACCACAGCTCGTATGGATTCAATAGACAGGAACTAATCACGCTAATTAGCTTTAGCCATTGATTCCAGTTTGAAGATCTTTAGCCATTGCCCGTGGTTTTCTAGTCCTTAGAGCAAATGATTTGCTGCCACCTTCTTGTTCATCGATTTTCTGTTCTGTTGCTCTTGTCGTGTGAATTCGTTTCTACGGCTCGAAGAATTAATATATAGATTATCTATTGATACTATACCTGTTTTCTACTGCATTGACAGAAGTTCAGTCTGCTTTTGAAGTGTTGGTGGCTTGGCACTGCTGCAGGAGGACCCAAGAAAGAGGAGCTCACAGGATAGACAGGACATGAAGTAAGCAAGAGAGCAGTTAGCTGGGCAACTGATGGTTTAGTACGAGGCTCCACTTTATTTGTAGTTGTTTAGGCGTTGCACATAGCATGTGGTCCCATTTTGTCGGTGAACTGAAATTAACACTAGGCAGCCCAAACTGTTGCTCCACGTCAGGAGTAAAATGGACTCAAATTTGACCATGTGTGTAAAAACCATCAAGACCTGAACTGCAGAGCATGAGCAAGTCGAAATGACAGGCTAACTAGCTTTGATCTGATGTATGATTCGTGCATCACTGCCAAATTTGCATACATGTACGCGTATGATTTAATAGCCATGTCTATGTAGCTATAGATTGGTAAGCACTTGAACTCTTTCTTCTCATTTTTTTGCAAACTTGCGGAAGGTCATGGCAGCGCCGTCCATTGGCTTCGGGTGTGGAAGGTAATCGATCTCTGCCTTAGGGTTCACCAACTCCCATCTGGAATTCATAATCAACGAAGGCCGAATTATTTAATTGCAACAAAACAATGCTTTGCGTCAAAAGAAAAAATACTGTACATCTGTATTCAAATCATATTGGCGATTAGCCAGGCTCTTATAACTAGGTAGTATCTGAATTTGTAATAATTTAGCTAGCACTCACTCGTAGCCGATGGAGAGGTGATATAGCATGATCGTGAGCTGCAGCTTAGCGAGCATATTGCCGGGGCAGATCCTGTGCCCGCCCCCGAACACCTGGTACGTCCCCGGTTTGGCCGGTTCCTGCATCGATTCGTTCAGAATTCTTCGTCAATCTTCATTAGCTCATTCATGGCAAACGTGTAGATAGAAAAAGAGTAATATATATATTTATTTATTTTACTTACACTCCATCTGTCAGGGTTGAAGATAAGTGGATCATGGTAGTAGTTCGGGTCGGTGTGGAGCGACCTCACCATCACCAGCACCTGCCACCCCTCCGGTATGGTGTACCCGCCGTACTCCACGTCCCTCTTCGCCACGCGGTGCGTCATCGACGCGATGTTGGCCATCCGGATCGTCTCCTCCACCACCATGTCGTGTATTTCATCTTCGAGATGTCATCGTGCGTGATAAAATGTGAGCCGACTTTGGTTTCGCTCATTGCTATATTCTCCTCCTACAGTCATGAAATATTACTTAGCTTGGGATGACTCCTTGTATGTGGTTGGAAAGGTATTGAAAATGAAGTAGAAAATGGAGAAAATGATAATAGAAATATGAGTGTGTGGCTTACTCGGAGTTTGGCGAGGACATCGGGGATTTGGTGAGGTGGTACATGGCCCACATAATAGCGGTGGCGGTGGACTCGTAGCCGGCGACAACGGCGGACACGATGTTGTCCACCACCTCATCGTCGCTCAACTTCTTCCCTTGCTCGTCCTCCATTTCCATAAACCCACCCATCACATCGTCATACTTTTTCGTCGTAGATTTCCTGGCCTCGAGCTCCTCCTGGAACACCGCGTTCAGCTTCCGGCGGCACTTGCGAGCGCCATGGACCGCCGTCCCTGGAAAATCAAATGGCAATGCCCTGAGGCCCGCGACCAAGCCGGTGAACCATTGTCGATCTTCACCGTCAGAGGCGACGGCTCCATGCTTACAACATCTTGCAGATGTTGGCGAACATCACCTGACGCATGAAAAATTACTTAATTAATTTAGTTGACTGAGAATAGGTGAAAAAAACAAGCTAATTATTTTGCTTACTTTCTTGGCCTCGTCGGAGGCGATGATGGTGCCCATGTCGGCCCAGGAGTCGAGGGCGGCCACGACGCCCGGCTGCACTACGGCGGCGATGGCCCGGAGCGAGCTTGGCCGGTTGATGGCGCGGAGGATGACTCCTCTCAGCCTGGCGTGGGTGCCGCCCTCGACGTTCCCGACGGCGTTCAACCCCAGCAGCTCCGGCACCGCCCAGCGGACACAGAAGGTGTCGCTGCCGGCCTGGAACACGAATTTGTTGGCCGCCGGCGCGCAGGCGACCACGGTGGGGGACCCGAACAGGTGCGTCCGGTACATCCCCGCGCCCTCCCGCCGTACGCGCGCCTCTTGGCGCGGATGAACTCGTCGGGGCGGCGCGCGTGCTTGAAGTACCAGAGCAGGGAGATGGTCTCGCCGAGGAACGGCATTCCCATATGGCCCGGCGGGAGGCGGCGGCGGGCACCATTGCTGTCCTTCTTGCCGACGTGCTTGAGGAAGAAGGCGGCGCGGTACCACGCGTCCGCGGCGTGCCAGAAAGCAAGGCAGAGCAGTGGGACGGCCCCAATCAGGTGTACCCACGAGACTACCATTGCCACCATCGATAGCTGATCTTGAATGATTCTCTCGGAATTAATCTGGAGACGATAATGGATTAACTGGAGGTAGCCGAGTATATATGAACGAGAGTGGATTCCGAGTGGCTGATCCGTTGGTGTGTGCAGACAGATGGGAACAAACGTCTAGAGAGATTAGCTATAGCTTGCCCACGAAATCACATATGGCACATGTGCACCGAGCAAACCAGAAAAACAAACAATAGCCCCACGAAAGTGATGCCATATTCCCGCCAAAAACAATGTGATTTGCACTTCATAGGTATAGGTATAGGTACTATATATAAAAGCGCAACAGATTCACAGCCTCTCCTGCCATCCACGTCGCACACGAACTTCAGCCGTTGGATCACCACGATGGGCGACTGAGATGCGACCACATCACCCCAAACGGACGGGCTACTGTTCACACCCGAATTTTGTCCAATCGTTGCGCGCCACGTCTCCCGGTAAACGCGACGCGCTCACCCGGTCACCCGGTTCCCCCTCATTCCTCCCGTTGCTTCCTCTTATCTCCCCGTCGGCCCTCCTTCAGTCTAGCACTGCCTCACGCCTCCCATGGACGACGGGCCGCCAGTCGCCGCCGGCCGGCCTCCCTCCGCAACGCCCCTCACCCAGCCTCTCTGCTAGCCGGCGCTCGCCCCCCCCGTTCCGTCGACGCCGGCGCCCCCGCTTACCCAATCCCATCTGCCCCCGCGCATCCGTCCGCATCCGTGAAACCCTAGATGCTTTTCTTCGATGAAGTCTGCCGCCTCCGGTCATTCTCGAGCTGTAGAATTATGAGATATGCAGAATATGATGGATGTATTATTGAGCCTCATGGGCGAGTATATATAGGAGTACAGGGATCATCTTGGAGTACAAGTCAAGTCAGGACCGTATGGATACGTATCCTATCTCTATCCTATACTACCATAACAACACGTACACATATACTCTAACATCCCCCCGCAGTCGTAGCGGGAGCGCCGTGAACAACTGGAACGTCGCGGACGGTCAGACTGGAGAGAAACCGAAGTAGATCCAGTGGGCTGACATCCCCCCGCAGTCCGAGCGGGAGTGTCGTGGACGGTGTCGCGGCGCGAAGCTTGGACTGTAGAGGACGCTGATGATGCTCAAGCGAGGTGGTAGCCCTTGTGCCGATGTCGAGGGAGCCGAGAGCGTTGGGCGGTGCCGTGGTCGGGGTAGCCGCGCGAGGGGTCGCCGTGGTCGATGTCGTGGCCGGTGTCGAGGAAGCCGCACATGAAGCCGCATGCGCATAGTGCGCGAGGAGGATGACGGAGACGCGTCAAGGCAGTCGTCGAAGATGGGGCCGACGCCGTAGCCGATGCAGTCCGAGCCGTCGAGGACGAGGTGCGTCCATAGTTTTGCCAGAACTAGGCGCACGTCGGGGACGAAGGCATACTCCGGTTTTGCCAGAACTGAGTACGCAAAGAAGAACTCGTCGGTGACGCGGTCGAGGCGGTCGTAGAAAGGTCGATGCCGTAGAAGACGTTGTCGAAGCCGATGAAGACGAGGCGCCGATCCGAGTTTGCCAGACTCGGGAACGCGTCGGGGACGAAGGCACTCCGGTGTTGCCAGTACCAGGCGTGCGAGGGGCAGGGACCATCATAAACTTGTCGCCATGTCAGAGAAAGACTAGCAAAGGAGGACTCCACGACGGTTGCGACGCGCAGAGCGGCGAGGGAGAGATGTCGATGCTGTCCGCGACTGTCGGAGTAGAGTAGCAGGTGGTGTAGTCGGGGACAAGGCGATGACGCTGGCGACGAAGTTGTAGTGGACATAGACGTAGAAGGCGGCGGAACCAGCGGTGACCTGGGGTGGTCATGCGGGACGCCTAGATCGATGTTGGGGTAGTCGGCGGGACCTGCGACAATGAGAAGTCGCCCTGCAGGTTACCTTGTGAAGCGCGGCGGCGGTGCTCGAGGGAGGTGAGGAAGAACCCGGCGGCGTGACGAAGACCGTGCGCAGACGGCGGCGATCCGCGCCGTGGATGGCGCGGTGGAAGCCGAGGCCGTCGATGCGCGGGGACGGCGAAGAAGACTGCGTGCAGCGACGCTACGACCCGAGGGGGCGGCATAGCTACAAGGCGCGAGTCGGTGCAGCGGCTGGAGGCCACCGACACGTACACGCTTGGGAGGCGCGTTGGCCGCGGTAGGCGCTGACCAAGGCGGCGGCGCTGCGGCCCGTAGGGGCGACGCAGCGGCAGCCCATAGCTCGATCGGTGGTTGGCGCGTGCTCGGGGACGTGCTTGGCGTAGACGGGCGCGAGATCGGTTGATCAGACCGACGGTGCGCCGTATGCGCCATGGCGGGGACGACGCGTAGATCGGAGTCGATGGCGGCGTTGTCGGTGAAGTCCCGGGCGATGACGACGAAGACGATCCGAGGGGGACGGCCGCAGTACCCTCCCGAGGAAGGCGCAGCAGCCGGCCACGGTGCGCGGCAGCCTGCCGTGAGGCCGCGACGGCCTACCGAGGCAGGCACGGCGGCGCAGGTGGCAGGCGCACGGGCGCGGTGTAGATCGTCGATGCCGATGGTCGGAGTGGAGGCGCGGCGATGACGACGGCGGTAGGCGACTCAATCCGATCTAAGATCGGTAAACCAAAAAAGAAAACCGATCAGTAGATCGGAAAAAAAAGACTTACAGGGCAGCCGATCACGGATCGACGGACGAACCCTGCGTACGGGTTGCGCGGCCCCGAGCGAGATCATGGAGATCGATCTCCCCGGGGGCGGCGCGGGGCGGAAGCGCGGCGGCGGCGGCTAGGTCAGAGATCGTGCCGCTCTGATACCATGTAGAATTATGAGATATGCAGAATATGATGGATGTATTATTGAGCCTCATGGGCGAGTATATATAGGAGTACAGGGATCATCTTGGAGTACAAGTCAAGTCAGGACCGTATGGATACGTATCCTATCTCTATCCTATACTACCATAACAACACGTACACATATACTCTAACAGTAGCCTCCCGTGAGATCCCTTCCGTTTCCCTGTGTTTTCCGGTTCGATTTCATGATGTACACCTTGGGCTGAGTTTTCTGTCCGCCATGAACGCGACAATTCTAAGCTCGAGTTCGAGCTGTATTTGGGCCTGCTCATTTGCCTTGATCACATTCCGCCCCCAGCACATACCCTGCACACTCACGCCAGCACCCACGCACCCCCCGCACTCTCGCACGTCCGCAAGGAGCAGCCGGAGCCTGCTGATCTTCTCCGTCCCTATCATTCTGCACCTGGAAGTCTGAAGCTTTACAGTTATAAATTCAGTTAGTGGCTACGCTCCTGTTGCTCCATCAATCAGACCCAAGTTCGAATTCTATTGGATGCACAAATCTAGCACTTTTTCCCCTCTGTCTAATTTCTTTTTTTTTATCTTTTTGCAGATATCTTACTTCAGCAATGCATATCAGTGAAAGATTTATCTCCTCAGAAAAGAGTGCCACATCTGACGGTAGGCTTATATAAGCTACTCCCTCCGTTTTTTAATATAAGATGTTTTAGGTGGTACACATGTTGTCTATATACACACTAAAATGAGTGAACATGCACACAAAAATATGTCTACATACATTTGTGTGCATGTGCATGTGGACAAAACCTAAAACATCTTATATTAAAAAACGGAGGGAGTAGTATATAATAACACTTGACTAGTATTGTGTTCGTACTTTGGCAACACAGCCTAGCTAGTGAGTTAGCTAAAGCCAAGAGCTGGTTGATAAAGGCCTTCAGACAGCACATGCACTCGGCTAGAAACTTTAATCTCAAGGTATATGATTGAATCAAGAAAGGAATTGACCGACTGGTTCCTCAAAACTAGTTCAATTCACCGTTCCCGCACACGAGATCGAAAAGACCGAAACACCCAAACGGTCACCTCCCCCACGCTCCTCCTCCCCCACACCCCCATGTCCGCCGCCACCGCCGGCGCCTCGCCGGCGCGGGAGGGCGGCGGCGCCGGCCGTGCCGAGTGGCTGCGCATATACGACCGGATGGCGGCCATCCTGCGCAAGAACCACCGGCACATCGAGGCGCTGCTCGCCGACCGGTCCCGCCTCGAGGCGCTCCTCAAGATCCAGCACGACTTCTGGGTCGCCCGCGACGGCCTCCTCCGGGACCGCCTAGACGAGGTGATGGGTTAGCCTTCTCCCTTATATGCTTCTTTCTCCCTCGCTCGCCCGGCGGCTGACGCTGTCTAGGGTTTGGCCTGCAGACGCAGAGGACGGAGACCTGCGTGAAGAGGTGCGACGAGGCGAAGCTCGACCTGCTCCTCGGGGTCAAGGACCGGGAGGTGCGGCGCTACCAGATCTACGCCAGTAAGAAAAGATTCCTCCTCCCCACCCCCGCACCCTCGTTTCTCTTCTTGCCGCGAATCCTCCCCTGTTCTTGTGGGTGGGGATCTTCCGTCGATTTCGGCGAAAGAATTCGACGGCCGTGGGTTCTTTTGTGGGATTTGGGTGCCAAAGTTGGCGTCTTTATTGACCTTCTTTCGGCTCAGGGCTTGTTGCTGGAGGTTCTTGCGCTGCTGACTGGCAGCCGGCTTTGTTGGTTGATTTTCTTTTGTTCTGAGGGCGAACCTTTTCACTGCTTCTTCTGCAAAAGATTACATCTTTAGTAGTGTTCATTGTGAAATGCTTGGATTGGTTGCTTCGTATCCGGTGGAAAAGACTTCATCTTTCCGTTCGTTGTGAAATGCCTGATGTGAAATCTGTCACTGTTCTGTGTTCATTGATAGGATTTGACAACTTTATATTGTCCAAAGCTACTGTAACTGAAAAAAAACGTCTCCGTCCATGCCTATGTTATATTGTTATGCCTTCAACAAAATTTGGGAACTTGTATGGTAACTAAACCTATATGTCAATGTCTGGTCTTCAAAAGTTGTTGCTAATCCCTCCGACACTTCCCGCATTGTTGCATCGTTGGACATTAAGCCAATATTCCAACAATGATATCTTCTGTCGTGTCCTCGGTTCGTCACACCATTCACATTTTATCAACCGCTGTGATTCCTGGCGATTCTTACCAGCCTAAAATGTTACCTAGTGTTATGCTTTCCATTTAGAATAACATTTTTTTTTTTGCCGAATGACTATGTAACATTAGATATCATTGCCTTTTGTGTCCAGTGATATCATTGCCTTTTGTGTCCAATGTAGAAAACCAAGATGAGGACTTGGAAGATTTCAAAAATTGTGCAGAAGCTATGGCTACAGAACTGAAGGTATGTACCCGACATCAGTTGGATGACTTGGTATTCACAAGCATGAAGTACAACTTGTCCATCTCATTAACTACTGTTCTGTGTCTGCTCTTTTCTTCTTCTGAATTTCAGATGAAACTGAAGGAAGCTGAAACTTCTGCTGAGCTTAGTGAGAAAACTAGGGAACATGGGAACAGTGGAAGAAAATGGAGAGCTGAGATAAGGGAATTAAAGACAGCATATAAGAAACTGAGCTCAGAGAAGGATAAGGAAGTTTCTGCATTAGTTGCACAAAAGGATTTCGTCTGGCACCAACTCAAGACAATGGAGAAGGACTACGACTCACTCCTGAAGAAGAAGAAAATAGAGGCAGCACAGGCTACTGAAGCAGCGCAAAGGCTTCAGCAGAAGGTGGAAGAGCTGCAAGCAGCGGCCCAAAAGAAGGATGATGATATTGGCACATTACAAGCAGCGGCCCAGAAGAAGGATGCTGATATTGGCAGATTACAAGCAGAAGCTAATAGTGCCAACAAGAAGATACTACTTCTTGAGAGTAAGCTGCAAAAACTGCACTTCCAGGCTAGCGAGGAAGATGACGAGACCCAAAAAGTCAAGGGTGGGCACCTGCAGGCAAGTCAAAAGCGAAAGAAGGATATCAATGGGACACACAGAAGATCTAGGTCTGAAGGTGGGTCTCTACGCGGGAAATCTAAAAATAATCCTCGGAAGCAAATGGCAGAAGATCAACCTGAGACCAGTCAGAAGCGTCAGTGTTCCTCTTCCTTATCAAATGTAAGTAGTCCATGTCCAAGTATATCATTCCTGTAGTGGCATACTCCACTGATAACCTAGACTGCAAGTTTCTTTTATAGAAGTACTGAAGTAGTAACATTTGACCGTAATGCCTTGTTGGCAAGCCACATAAGTTGTATTTTGCTGTCAATTTTATGTAATTTAAGTGAGTATTATTTGAGTTGTAGGGGCTCATAAAGGACCATTGCACATACACTATTATAGACAAGTCAGAACCGAACATGTTTCCTGACCAGGTTATAAAAAAAAAAACGAGACCAGCCAGGACTAGCCCCAGTGGCTTATTTTTATAGAAGTAGCTCCTACGTGAGAATTCCAGGAAAATCGCCCCCGACGGGGATCGATCCCTGGTCGCTGGGATTAGCCACCGCTTCCCTAGCCACTGGGCCTCTGCCCTGTTCTCATCACTTTCGAGCGAATGGGTAACCTTGTAATGCTAGTTTGTTCATCTATATGCATAAACAAACCTAACCTGAAAAGAGAGATACTAGAATTTCTTAACTTTTCTCATCAGATACAGTGTCCTATAAGTCATATGCTGTTTGAGTTGCAGTCAGCTTTATTCCTATATAGACAAGTCAGAACCGAACATGTTTCCTGACCAGGTTATCACTTTCGAGCGAATGGGTAACCTTGTAATGCTAGTTTGTTCATCTATATGCATAAACAAACCTAACCTGAAAAGAGAGATACTAGAATTTCTTAACTTTTCTCATCAGATACAGTGTCCTATAAGTCATATGCTGTTTGAGTTGCAGTCAGCTTTATTCCTATATAGTAAACCTTGTGATTTTTGTAACAACTTTTGATCAATAATTGTACTGTCTAATTCAAACTGCATGAGTTCTGTGTTGCTATAAATATGGACCAAGAGTAAAATGGATAGATTTTAGGTGAGCATTGTGCGAGCAGTAGTGTCACGAAGCGGGAGATCATCTATAACATTGTACTGCTGTTTTGTTCATCTATATGCAAAAAACCACACCTACCCTGCAAAGAGTAGAAACAGCAAATAATTACTCTTTTTATGGCACTAAACTTTTGCTCATCTATGTCCTAATTCTTGGTAGGCCGCATGAGTTGCGTCCTGCTGTAAATATGGACACTCAATAAGGTTGATGGAATTTAGGTGAGCATCATGTGAGTCGTAGATGCTCATAAAGGACCATCACAGATACACTTGGTGACTAATAGTAGGACAAATCATTTTTAACACTTATTGCTCGTCTGTGTCCTAATTCTTGGTGGGCCGCATGAGTTGCGTCCTGCTGTAAATATGGACAAATAATAAGGTTGATGGGATTTAGGTGAGCATCATGTGAGTCATAGATGCTCATAAAGGATCATCGCAGATAGACTTGGGAGACTAATAGTAGGACATGTCACTCTGACACTTTTTGCTCATCTATGTCCTAATTCTTGGCAGGCTGCATGAGTTGCTTCCTGCTGTAAATATGGACACACAATAAGGTTGATGGAATTTAGATGAGCATGATGTGAGTGGTAGATGCTCATAAAGGACCATCGCAAATACACTTGGGATGCCACGAGTAGGATGACAACATGTTGTTTTTATTACCAGCATTTCATCCTCGCATATTATGATGTCCTAATTCTTTGTGGGCTGCATCAGTTGCATCTTGCTGTAAATGTGGACAAATAATAAGGTTGATGGAATTTAGGTGAGCATCATGTGAGTCGTAGATGCTCATAATTAAAGGATCATCGCAAATATACTTGGGAGACTAATAGTAGGACATGTCACTGTGGCACTTTTTGCTCATCTATGTCCTAATTCTTGGCAGGCCGCATGAGTTGTGTCCTGCTGTAAATATGGACACACAATAAGGTTGATGGAATTTAGATGAGCATGATGTGAGTGGTAGGGTGCTCATAAAGGACCATCGCAAATACACTTGGGATGCCAGGTGGAGTAGGATGACAACATGTCGTTTTCATTACCAGCATTTCATCCTCGCATATTATAATGTACTAATTTATGGAAAGTTGGAAACTAGGCGAGTGTTCTTTAAGTTTCGAATGCTCGCTGTCAGATAGTTTCCTTGAGACTATCGATAAAACCTTTGGTTTCCGGACATCTAGGCAATCACAATAAAATCTTTAACTATATCATGGTCAGGAGCAATCGTTTCGTATATAGTTCTGTTGAACCTTATGGTACACATACAAAATTTGCCATTGTGCTATTGTAGGTTGAGGTTAATTACACCTAATGTGCTTGGTTTTGAGTCCTAGAAACTTCTGTTTTTTTATATTATGAACCTGAGCCAACACTACAAAAATAATTACTCAAGAGTTTTGGTTGGAGGTTTGTGTAAGATTTATTATTGTGTCTTGCAGCCTGCTGTTAAATGTTTTTGAGCTGGGATTGTGGTATGGCACAGGAATACTACTGAGGCACACCATCTTGACGGTGTACTACCAGTCTAACATTATGCTAGTGCAAAACCCCATTAGTTTGTTTATGTCTACTGGCTCTTCCTTCTGATGAAATTTGAACTACCCTTTGATCGATTTCCTTCGGGTTGAAGTATTTTTGGAGGTGTCCTCAGCCCTCTTGCCTGATTGAGTACTTTCTTAAGTTGTTTTATCGTTACCTGTTTTAAATGCTATTTAGGTGTAATTGATGTCTCCTCCTCGATTTCCACATCTTGTGTTGCTGTATAGAAGGTTAACTTAAACATATCCGTTGTGTGTGCGTGGTAGTGACGTGAAATTGCATCAATTGCTAGTGTCTGTTTTTGGCACCTTATTGTTGTCATGAATCACTTCTTAATTCTTGCATATCAGCTGCTCTGTGAGATGAAACCTGGTTAGCCTCCACTAATAGACAAGCTTTTAGAAAGCATTTCTCTAACATATATATTGTAAATGTGAATTGCAAGGATCATAGTCACACCAGAGCACTAGCAGCATCATTCTGATTTTCTCTAATCGCCAAAGATCTTCTTGGGCTTTAAGTTTGTATACATGCTCTGAAACCTAATTGCGTTGCTGTATGCATGCAGGCTCTGGCTCTTCGGCGCTGCTCCTCGAGGATGCACCTGAAACCCGCAGGGTCACCTGGCCCTCAGCAGGTACTCTTCCACTCCAGTTTCAAGGTCCCAAAGCTGAAGACCCCAGCTCCTCCCACTCCTCCCTTGTAGCCCTGATCTGACGGAACCCTGACTGACATATGTGTGTGCAGCTGCTGTTAGACACTCCCGACAACGGGATTTAGGTGAAATTAGCGAATCAGGTTAAGCTTATCTTGTTCTGCGTGTGCTCCCGCTCCCACTCGAAGCGGCGACCAGGGTTTGTAACTTATTCCAGCCCTTTATTTTGGAACAAGTCTTCTGTAACATATTTCCGCGGGTGGCGGTACGGGCGGGGTGAAGCTTGGTGTGACTGACCAGTGTGTGTATATTTATTAACCATGTAATGTAATGATGATGCCATCGGGCCTGAATCTGTGTTCAGTGTCAGCCTGTTGTATTTGTGAAACAATAAGGGCTTTCTCATGTTTCTAAATATTGGTATATATGCAGTGGTGAAAGTAGGAGGAAGTGACTGTGGATACATTGTTCTGTTGATAATCTTTGAGAATGTGTCCCTTTTTGTTGTTTTTTCTTTTGGAAAAATGGGCACTGCATGTGTAGCCATTTGAAGTGTTCCTATCCACAGAAAATTGGTGCTTATTTTTTTTCTACTTGGATGGATGCTGAAACCTACTCTGGAACCTGCTATGATAAATACGGCGCTCTTGATTTTCTGTAAATTGAGCGAAAAATGCCGTATGTATGTGTCATAGCAGGTTTCCCACGGTCCCAAAATATGTTGTGTATCATGTTTTTTTCTTCAAAAAAGCTATTTTGAATGGGAAAATAGAATAGAACGCCATCCTGCAGAAAGTAGAGCAATTCTGAAAGACTAGTTGAATGCCCGTGCGTTGCGACGGCTCTTTTATTTTTTTTAATCATAAATATCACATGCGCAAATAATCAAAATCATATAAATATTCTTCTCGTAACTACAACAAAGATAGCCATGTGATATTACAAAAATATGAAAAATCGAGTTCACATAATACAAGACCATGCATAAAAAAGAAGCAAGAAACTAATAATTTATCTCTTACAAACAAAATATACCCCATTGAGACCTAAGATATTCTTGCAGAACATAAGAATGCCCAACTTCATTAGGTGCAATGGCATCAAGCGCTAAGAACTTCCTTGTATACTATGTTTTGTGTGATCGTTACCAAGGACTCAAAGGACTCAGGTGTTTTCCGTTTCTTTGGATTTTTGGTGTCTTCCTTTCTCGTGTCCTTGAATGCGAGGATCTTAATGTTGCGCTTTGCGGTAGCCCTGGACAACGCGACGTAGAGTTGGCCATGTGAGAAAACAGGTTCTGGAAGGTACACACCGACAATCGGAATGGTCTGTCCTTGCGCTTTGTTGATTGTCATGGCAAAACTGAGTCTGATCGGGAACTGCTTCCTCTTGAATCTGAATGGGAACATTTCGTCGTCGGAGGGACAAAGAGGTATTCGAGGAAGAAATACCCTACGCCCGGCGTGTTGTCCCATCACAATCTCTGCGTCGATGGCGTTCCTCTGAAAACCACGGACCACAAGCCTCGTGCCGTTACACAACCCATTAGCTGGGTCGATGTTCCTTAGCAGTATAATGGGGCAGTTTATCTTCAGTTTAAGTGCGTGCGGGGGAAGTCCATTTGGAGTCAGGTCATTCAAAAACTCTTGAGAGTAGTAGCCATGCGGATCGTCCTCTGCACTGTCAAAGCTATGGTAGATCTTCTCTTTGCCCTGAAAACGCTCTATCATACGCATGTTTATTACATCGACGTTGTCATTCTTGGTGGAGAGGATTGCTCTAGACGTCATGTAATCCGGATTGGCCATATTGTGGTCTAGGGCAGGAAATACATGGTCGATCAACTTCTCTATGTCGGCTACCTCGCCTGTCGAAGGTACGCATATGTCTTCGGGTAGATGGATGTTCCCTTGCTCGTCAGTATCTTCGGTGCCATTGCCTACCCTCAATAGGTATTCCGCGAACCACCGGTCATTATGCGCCCTCATGTTGACGACGAGCCTTTTTTGCCGCATTCCATTCCAGAGATACGAACTACGTAGGCTCGCGTCAATAATTTGACCTCGTGACCCTTTCCTGACTACCGGAAGCACCTGCCTGAAGTCCCCACCAAACACGACAGTCTTCCCCCCGAAAGGTATGTCATGTCGACCCATGATGTCTCGCATGCTCTTGTCCAGCGCCTCAACCGCCTGCCTCTTCGTCATGGTGGCCTCGTCCCATAGGATGAGTGAAGCCATCCTCAGTAGCTTGGCTGTTCCACTCTGCTTGGTGAAGTTGCACGATCGACCTTCTTCGATGTTTAGTGGGATCTTGAACCTCGAGTGGGCGGTCCTGCCTCCAGGCATGATCGATGCGGCGACACCTGATGTCGCTGTGGCCACCGCGACCTTTTTCGCGCCTCGAACCTTAGCGAGCAATGCCCTATATAGGAAGGTCTTCCCAGTGCCTCCCGGGCCATCGACGAAGAAGATGCCCCCTTCGTCGTTGTCAACTGCCGCTAGTATCTCGTCATAGGATTCCCTTTGCTCGGGGTTTAGTGAGGACTCCAGGGATTTGTCGTGCTCGTCAACCTCGATAGTGGTTTCCTCGATGACCTCTCGGGCCTCGCCTTCTGTGCTGTCATAAGTCTCATCGATGTCCGGAAGAGCGAACAACTTTATGTCCTTTCCCATGGACTGCAACATTCCCCTAATATCAAGCAACACCATCTGCTCCACCGTGGTTGGGCACGTGTGACGTAGCCTGTAGTCGTCAGACATTGCCTCAACGTGCCTATCCCAAAGACCGCGCACGTCGCTAGACTCGCAGAATACCAAGATTGTTGCAAAGAGCCTCCTGAGAGAACCTGGCATGGCCCACTGCTCTGCCTCCGTAAGACACTCGTCAAGGGTGTTGTCTGACTCAATGAGACCCCTCCTCTCAGCGGCCTCACGAAAGGTATCACATAGCACACCTTGCACGGTTCTCAGGTCTTCAAATGCCCCACTTTGCGTAGAGAAGGGTATCTTGGAACTCAATTTGATCAAAATCCTTAAACCTAGGGGTCGGTGGGGTTTCAGTGATGGTTGCATAGGTCCGCTTACTTGTAAGTCTAATGGGTTCCATCTACACAAGAAAGATACTAAAGGTTTAATAGTAGCACTGTCACAGAAAGCCTTACCTTCCCAAAATATGCATGAAAATTGTACAATAGGATATCATAACAGATGTGTAACACAACCAAAGACTTTCATGTATCAGGCAGAACGCATATCCAGGAGCAAGAAAAGCAAACATGTGAAGTCTACATACGGACGGGCATTGAACGACCAAAACAGTGCATCACAGAAACACAAACCGAAGACAATAATCCCAGAATTACGTACCTTGGATAGGCAATAAAATAATCAGCAATTGGGTACAATTTTCTTGATGCTTGCTGTGACTCCTCCTCCTTACAGTCTTCTGTTGGAAATCTAAAAATGTGGCACAAGTGACAATATGTGAAGCAATGACATAATCAAAAGACTGTCGGCTAAAATTCTTTTACGTAAAAAGAGATGGTTAAATAGACAGAATAAGCTTGGTTTAAGATCCTTAGGAGTGAGATACGTTTCCATGCATCATAGTGTGAAGTAACAAAAAAGGGTGCATGTCAAATTATCTTAAGCAAACCAGTGAGACTATGAAAGTGCAAACGCTTATTAGATTCCAAAAGGGTATACAGGGGCACACGAAGTTAGTACACACAAAAATATCAATTTCTGGAAAGTAAAAGTAAAGTGGCTGCCGCTCGCAAAGAGCCCACAAAATTGTGCAACCAAGATCTTGGTGTAAGTGCATACTACAAATCTCTATTTATGAGGTTGTGCCAAAAATATGTCATTACCAACCGTGAACTGTAGCAGTTCTTCTAACTGAACCTGCTATCCACTTTCAGAGTAGCACGGCCTGTGCCAGATGAAATGCTAGTAAGGACTAAGCTAAATTCCTATTTGCTTAACATTCCTAGTCGATCCATATGTGATGAAGCAAAAATACATAAGAGTACATGTAAAAAATCAGAACTATGACGATTGGCAAGCCGTATAGCCAAAAAGCACCATTAATATGAAGGATATGCAGTCTGATGGAAAGGATCTTTTTAATGACTGATGAGACACCACAGGTTTCAGAAGGCCTTCACCACAATTGTTTTGGAGTTGAGCCAGGTAACCTGTATTTGATCAGACAACAAAAAAATCAAATTCAGAAAAATAAGGATGTACTGCATTACTGCTCTTTAATATGAACAAGCATGAGACTCAGTAAACTGATCACAGTTAAAAAACTGAGCTTCCCAGTTCTCGTTTCTCAATTTTAGAAACCTCTTGTTCCAATACTTAAAAAAAACACAGTATTGAGAAGACTTCAATTTTGAAAACTGCAAAACTTGTTAGAGCGAAACACCGCAACGTTTTCTATACTGTAGTTTCTTGAAACAGCAGTATTCGTGGAAAACTTCTAAAAACGGAGGTACCAATCAGAGCTCACCGAAGCTAGAGCATACTGCACCAAGTATTGAATTAAAGTAGTCATATAAATCCTTGCAGAATTCCCGTGAGTTAGGATACCTGTTCTTTGGTGCGCTGGACAAGAAGCTTCACCCTCTTGGTTGTCTTGGCGTTCTCTCCGAATCCTGTGAACAAAACACTCAAACATCAGGACATTGAAATCATCAAAAGGAGAAACATTGCTTGGTACAAGTAGTTCACACTCCTCGAACTCAACTTGCTAGACCTGGAATTCGCGCTCAAAGGCGTAGCAAGATGGACGGCGTAGCCACTGCCGGCACCGTCGGAGGTTATTGCTGGAACTGTGGTATCCCGGCGGCGGCGAAAGATCTGACGGGAGGCGAGAGAAGAACAGGGACCTCTTCTCACCGTCTGTGAAGAAAATAACCAAACATCAGAACAATGAAATCATCAAAAGGATAAACATTGCTTGGTACAAGGAGTTCACATCCTCGAACTCACCTTGGTAGACCTGGAATTCGAGCTCGATGGCGTAGAAAGATGGACGGCGCGACGGCGCAGCCACTGCCGGCGCCGTCGAAACGGTACTGCGCTCGGAGGTATCCCTGCGGCGGCGAGAGAGCAGATGGGAGGCGAGAGGAGAACAAGGGTGGAAGAGGGGCGGGGGCTTTGAGGTGGCAATAGCACGCCCTCCACGATCGGCAGTTGCCAAGCACGGAGCTGACCAGCGGTTGCCATGGATTGACCCACGCGGGGCTGGCCGGCGGTTGTTTCCGGCTTGGAGGTCTGATCCGGCGGCGGGTATGGTGCTCGAGATGCTGCGCGACGTGGGTTGGGTAGATTCGCCAGATCGACGGGGTTCGAAGTTGGCGGGCGGCGAGCGGCGGGCAGCCGGCCGGCCGGCGGCCAGCGGCGCAGTATGCTGACATGGGAGGCGGCGTACGGCTGAAGGTCGTGGGAGGGTCGAGGGATGGGGACTGGTTTTCTGCTCGTTGCTTTATTTTTTTTTGCTCGTTGCTCGTTGCTTGTTTGCGGGTTTGCCGGACACGACTTTTGTTTTTCGTTTTCTTTTACGTGCGCGGCTTTTTTTTTTTGGTCTGTGCGACTTCGCGGGCTGCGGGGCGGGAGGACGTACGAACGAACACGGACACCACCGAGTCAGCTTTTTTTTTTTTTTTTAATTTGACGGGAACACCTGGCATTCCATTTAAACTGTGGACTCGACAACATCGTCGGCCACTGCACGGGCTACATCAATCGGGAGGTCGGTAAACCACACAGCATGGTTACCAAAGACCTCAGTCGTACCCAGTTTTGCCAGCACATGCGCTGGAATATTACAAGAACGAGGCTTAAAAACGATTTGGTACTCAATGAAGCCCAGATTCAGCAAATACTTTGCTTCCCTGAAAAGTGTACCCAAAGGTGCTTGATCGTGAGTGTTTGAGGAGATGGCCTGCTGTAAACTAAGACAGTCAGTAGAGAAAACAACCCTGCCCATTCCGTGCTGTTCAGCTAGCTCAACAGCTTTCAGTAGGGCAGCAGTTTCAGCATGCAAAGCCTCCGACAGGTGAACAAAGCTGCCAGCTGCTGCGAACAGGACGTGCCCGGCGTTGTTTCGAGCAATGCATCCCCAGCCACCCGTGCCATTTTCAGCAACATAGGAACCATCCAAATTAATCATGACCCAATCTTTAATATAGTAGAGATAATCAGGTTGTCAAATAATATAGGGAATGTGATTTTTTCTTGAAGCCGCCTCCCGTCCCTTTCTTGCGGTACAAGAAGAAACGCCCTCTCCTAGAGCCACTGACACGCGGGGCCCACCCGCAGCTCTCCGCCCTCCGCACGCCTCCGCCGCGCTCCCTTATAAGGCCCGGCCCGGCCCACCGGGTCGCCCTCCTCTTCAACAACAATTGGAGTCTCCCGTCCCCTCCTCGCCTTCCCCACCAAGCCCTCTTCCTCCTCCCGGATCCCGCCGCCGCCGACGACATGGGACCCTACTCCGGCGTCAGCACCCTCGCCCTCGTAAGCTTCCACACATCCCGCCGACCCTCCCGATTCCTTATTCTTTACCTCGCAGCAGATCGGATCTGATCTGACCTGCTCGTGTTTCTCTGTGGTGTTGGTTGCAGGTGGCTAGGGCGTCGGCTCTCAGCATCGGCGTCGTCTACGGCTCCGTCAAGCTCGGCATCCTCAAGGTAACCCCCCGCGCTGCCTCCCTTCTGTGTGTACCGGCGATGGTACCGTGCGATCGATGCGTAGTGGTAGCGTCAGTGTGCCATGTTCTTAGGGTTCGTAGGCGTTTGGTCGACGTGGTCCTAGGGTCTAATTGGCTGAAACCGACCGATGAGCTGTGGTAGCCTCAAGGATTCGGAGGCTTTGGGCTGGGTGACCTTTTGCGAATCTGAAATTAGCCAGAGGGTTCTGTTATGAGACTTGACCGAGGATTTGGGTGGCTTGTTGTTTACTCTCACCAGCCTGGATGAGACAGGTCTCCCTGTTTTCGCGACATGTAGCCCTTTGCTTAGTTGAATTGTTGAGCATGACCTAGTAGTTCTCTCAACCTTTTGTTGTGTCATGTCATGTCAGTAGCTAGAATGGCATGCCTAGTTTTTGTTTACTCTGGATATATATGATTGTTATTAAGCATGACCTAGTAGTTGTCAACCTGTGTGGTGTCATGTTAAAATCTGGTGGTTATTGTCCTGTTGTTATCTGGGGCTTATGGGTAAGGCGGGATTCGCTGTCCAGTTTGTCAGTGATGCATGTTAATCCTCTGTGATTTCTGTCTGTCTGTTGGCGTGTTTGCAACACCTTGTTGGTTTCTAGTATCTGACTAGGACATGTGGTGTTAATTGTGGTTGTGCTGACTAGTTGTATTAGTATCCCTCTGATACTTGTTGTTGGTCAGATATGCATTGCTAGGACTAGATAAAATGTGTTCTGTTTCTAGGCCCCAGTCCAGGACATATGAAGATTGACAGGATTTCTATGCTCTAGTAAAGAAATGTCAACATTGATTGAAAACACTTGGTGGACACCAGTTTATTCTGTACATTGCTTCGAATTATGTCTAATTTGTATCGAGGAAACCAAACTAATGTGTTGTTTTATCAATCTGAGATGATCTGTTATTAATGTACATATATTGAGCTACACATTGCTGAGTCATAAGATTCTAGTTTTCAGTACATCTTTGATATTAGACCAGTATTACATTACCTAGACAATGTAATTACCCAGACCAGTATTGCTGACAAACCAGCCCGGATAATCACTCTGAAATGTTACTGAATTGGTTGTCGTTCTATAGTCTAATGATGGCATGGCCGTGGTTTTAGTTAAACATCATACTTCTGATTGAGCATCTAATTACTTTTCATGTCTGGTTGATTATTCTACATAACATGTGATATACCTACAAACAACAACTAGTCTTTTGTACCTAAGCTATTCCAACCTGTTATTTAAATTCAATTACCTTGTTCATAACTTTCTGCTGTAATGAATCCAGTTTCTCACCTCTGTTCCACATTTGCTTCTCTCCAGGCGACCAAACCCAAGGAGGTGGCAGCTGCTCACCACTGAGGAGCTGGGTGGCCGTAGCTCCAACGGGAAGGAAGCTGTAGATTTCTCAATGTAGCTGCTCCTACATACGCGCATGCAGTTTATGATTTGTGGACCTCTTGTCTCAAACCCAAACCGATTCGGGGGCTAAATGTTCTCTTAGTTTTGCTGCTTTGTGGAAATAATGATATCCTCGGCTGAATGACTTGAAATCAGGAAGAGAAGTTTGAATCATTTTGTTGAGGTGTTGGAATCCTGTTGTTGGAATTGCGCGATTATTTTTTATCTTCTGTGGGTTAACCTTTTGTCTGCGGTAGGTAGGGCTGTCTGTTTAGATTTTAACTCAATTATTATAGCTGCTGGTGTGGATGATGAACGCATGTCTACGATAACGCACGAGGTGGTGCCCATCTCTACATTATACCCTTTATTAATAACAGTATAATACAGTATTACACACTAGATTCTACACTTGCAGATAAATACACATTATCTGACATTTTTTATTTATACCCCCCTACAATTCACAAAAACTGTTGCTGCTTGTACTATTGCTTGTATGTGACTAGTTGTTTTCTCGGAGTTTTTTTTTATCTGAGGGAGTATATTTCTTGGGAACTCGTTCATAACCGGAAATTGGCATTCGTGGTTTTTGGCTGGGTGGAAATCTGTGCTGAAGAAGCACGCGATCGAGACCCTTGGCGCTCTTGGCCACCAGCCTTTGAACCCGTTATTGGCGATCAGCTGCAAGAGATCACCGTGGAAATCTGTTCACCATGAATGCTCCTGCTGTTGGAGTGACGTTGAGCCACCTGTCCTCGTGAACAGAGAGGGTAGTAGTCGCAGAGTGAGCATTTTGTTTTTTTGACGACATGCGGTTAGCACTGCTTTCATTCATCTTTACTATTAAATGGGAGTTCCTACGTTGGTAGGCAGAAATTCTGCCGAACCACCTCTTGTCTGCTTCCGCGATCGCTCCACATGGGCCAAGCCCAAACAAATCCCACGAAACATTTCCCTCACACCTCTCGTCTCCCCTGCCGACCGTGCAAGCCAGAACTCACGATACCTACCCAAACCCTAAATCCCAAATGGAACTTGCGCCGCCACCAGCCACGGAGCTCCTCCTCTTCCACCCTCTCCCGCCTACGCGCCACCTCTTCCCTCACACATTGTCCCCTAGCACCTCACGTCCCCGCCGTCATGCTCGCCGCCCTTTGCCTGCAAATTGCATCCCATCTCGGCGGCCAAGGTGAGTGGCGATGGTGGGATATAAGAAGAAAAGGTAGATACATATCGTTTTTAATGGTGACATCAAGCTTTGGCATGGCGTCCGTGCAGGATCTGAAGGACGAACGTGAGATCAAGGCGTTCTTGGATGGAATACATCGTCGGGGCCGCCCGGACCATTGGTCACGCAACTACCCCTCTGCTCCCCAGCCCTGCTCCACCAAACAAACCGGATTGCCGATGCCTCCTACCCACCATCCTCTCCCCGCTTCGCACGGTACCACCCGAGACATCCTCGCAATCCCGCGGCGGCAGCGGCGGAGTGGGAAAAGGCGATGCAGGAAGACGGCAAGAAGAAGAGGAAGGAGAGGATGACTCGGCCCAAGTCACACCGGACCTGCTCCTCTCCGACAGCGGCCTGGGATTCGTCCCCAGCTACTTTCCCAAGGCAATCAAACCCCATGCCCAGCACGGCCACGAGGTATATGCTTGCCGACAATCAACTCCAACCAGGGAGCGATGATTCCTGCTTTCCTTTATTGCAGTTTCAGTGCAATTAGGTGACCGATTTGTGTAGATTTAAAGTCACTTTTGATACTCGTTGATGCTGCCCGTTCTTGTTATACATTTTTGGTTGCAGTGGGTGATCTGTGTGATTTTGGTACCTATTTTGTTTTTCCAAGTCGATAGGATATCGAGCTCTTTTATTTGCGCAATCTGAGTCCAAGAATAATATCTGCAGAAGACAAGGGAAAATAGATGCGCTATAAATTTCAGTAATTTACTGCATATGTGGCATCAAAATAATTTGCAGAGATGATTGTAGATATTGCTCACAATACAAATGTGCTTGTTCTCGCCACTTTTGGCCTCCTAATTTTGAATTTGTGTATTGCTGTCAGGTGGAGTATCTTGGCATTCTGGTCAAGCTTTACGTTGACTGACACTCTTGCTTGATCTCTTATTACTCTTAAAAGCAGTTTGTGCGCAAAGTTGAGAAAATTGGGGCCACTCCGCATTAGGGTAAGCTTCTTTATTCCATGCTGTTATAGGTGAATTGAGCAGTCTCTAGACCATGCTCAATTGAACTGGTCTTATATTAGCTCATTTGTTTACAATTAAATTAAGTTTTATGTGTTTTTGTCCCGCTAGATAGGATGCTCCAAACATAATTAATTGATATACTATGCTATTTCACAATGGCACGATGGCTTTGTAAATCTCAAAAATACACATGAAGACTTCAGTAGGCTTTTGCATGCTCCTTATCATGTCAACACACCTGAAAGAAAAAGGATTTTTCATGCTCCTTATCATGTCACTCTTGTTCAGAAAGGAATGTTTCAAGAGTATATTTATGGGCAATATGTGCAGAAATGATGTGTCCCTGCGCTATTTCACTATTTTTAATAGATTTTTATGATGTAGCGTGCCTTGACAACTAAGCTTTGACATGGCGTCCCCGCAGGATCTGAAGGACGAACATAGATCAAGCATTGACACGGACCTGTTGTTGAAAATTCTGTTGTTGCGCTCTAGCCAGACATGCCACGCCTTGTCGCTGCCCAGGCCGCCGGCGGACTCGTCGAAGCCATGCAACGTGTCCACCGCCACGGTCGTCGCCTCCTAAGGGCTCAGGCACGCCGTGCCCCGTCACCTGGAAGAAGCCCCACTCCGCTGCAGCGCCACGGACGGCGGCGAGGTTGGCGCAGCGGATGTCGATCATAGGGACGTCGACGGCGATGTTTCTTGGCTGGCGGAGTGGATGGGCTCGTGCGGAGGCCGAAGACGCGGGGAACGTGCGTGATGCCGGAGGCGACAAGGCCGCGGACGCAGGAGAAGGTGGCGTGAAGCGCTCGGAGCTCGGCCATGCGGTCCAAGTCGGCGGACATCGCTGGCGCCGTCGAGGCGTCGTTGGCTCTGGATGCGGCTGCAGCCGGCATGGCCAGAGACGGCTTGGAACTGTCTCTTCTCTGCTCTGCTTTCTCTGCATCTCTCTAGTCTCACCAAGGTTAACTATCATATTTTAAAATGATTCAATCAAAGAAAGTAGTGGTTTGTAGGCTTCACTCCGGGACAAACTAGACACGCACATTGAAAACCAAGTAATTTGGTCCTCCAATATATGATGGATGGTGGCATTCAGGTGATAACCACATAAAAAAGATAAATGAAAAAAAAAGACAAATGACACTTTCAAATATAAATTCATGATTTTTTGGATAAATATTATCAATCAATATGGATTGGACCCTCCTGCATTTACCGCGCCTCGGACATGCTACACAATAATAGTAAGCATAAAGTAATATCAAAGGAAGAGTTCTGCCACATGCCCCACACCACGATGAGCGAACCCAAATTAAGCCCATAAGAATATGAAAAAAAAATGCGGAAAATACAATTACAAAAATACATTTTTAGGCCAAATTAATACATTGTTGGGGGTTAACATAGAGGTATATCAGGTTGACCCTCCTCCTTTTTCCGGGCTTGGGACCGGCTATGCATAATATCAAGTGTAAACTTAATATCAATAACATAGGCGGAGTTCCCCACCTCCCACAACCCTAAAACATCCACCCAACGACCGAGCCCAAAATAAAACCGACACATGCAAAATATATAAAACTACAGTTATATTCGTTTGGTTTTTTTCTTGAGACAAAACCAAACTAACTACATGCTACAAAGGCAAACAGAAATCTTTTTACTTTTTTTTTGCTACAATGGCACATGCAATTTTGAGACATAATGATGCAAAATAAAAGATCACAACACTGGATATAACATAAGCCAAGAAACAAGCACAGCGTGTAACATGTCCTGATCGCTGTGGCAGCTATCGATATGCATGGTTTGCAGAGGTGCGTCTCCCATAAACAATGCAGCCTACATCATAATCTGTCACAAAATATAAGCAGGGCTATATGAATCAGAGAGGAAAACAAAAATATGCATGTACAGTACAAATACAATTGTACATAGTCTGGAATATTTTGAAAATTGTATACATGCATGTAACCTGCAGGTTCTTCACTCGTCGGTGTTATCGCCATCGTCATTTTTTCCGAACGGGTAGACATCGTCATCACGAGGGTCTTTGGCTGAAGAAAAGAGTGAATTTCAATTAGACATGCATGCATAAAAGCGGTACAGTAGCATTTTGGTTTTCAGTTAATGGCGTACCTCGTCCTATGCGCGGGTTGAAGGAAATTCGGAAGGTGGGTCGGTTAGGATGGGCTCGGAGTGCGCTCCTCAGCGCAGCCTCCACTTGCCTAGCCTTCCTAGCCGTCACCCCCCAAGTGAACAAAGTGACAGTGACGTCCCGAAGGGACGACAAGTTCGCTATGCACGGGTCAAAACAACCCAACCCTTTGAAAGCTTCTTCCTCGTTTATGATCTCCAACAAGGTTATGCCGAGATCTACATTTTCCGCTTTGGGCATAGCTCCTGGCTGGAACACGGTTTGGCCATGACTGAACGTAAAGTATGTGAGACAACGGAACCCATCAGCGCCGACGAGTAGCCGCCAGCCCATTTGGAACGTATACAGGGTAAGACTATGAAGAGCAGGTAACCTTCCAAGGACTTCCAGATCCTCCTGTTGGAATTCCCTGATTTTGATCTCTAACTTGCAAAGTTGCGATAGACGCGAGGGATCCCTCCTTATCCATGTTGGCAGTGTATAGAATCCCATATTTCTGTATGCTATAAATTCTTGGAGACTTCGAGGGGGCACCCAAGATTTCTCCAAAAGTTCTATTCGGTCAGAAACGGCACAAATTTCTACACTTTGGATGTTGGACAGTTTACCTAGTGACTCCACAAAAGCTTCCTCCAACTCCAGGTTCAACCAACCAAACTGAATTAAAAGCTTCCGCAACCTTTTCATGTTGCCCAGCTCTTTCACGTTGCTCACAGAGTCACAACCGATACTGAGCACTTCCATTGATGTCAGGTTTCCCAGTCCATCTGGAAGCCTCTTGTGTCTTTGATCAATGAGTAGGCACATCAATCTTCTCAGCTTATTAACAGCCGATGGCAGTTCCACCTCATTATTTCCACTCAAATCGAGCACCTGCAAAAACTGCAACTTTCCAACTTCTTCTGGGACCTTGGAAATTCCTGTTCTGGCCAGACCTAGGTATCTCAGGTGCAATAAACTCCCCAAGCCCCGAAGGTTTAGAAGATTATGATCAACAAGAAAACATCCAGCCAAATCCAATACACGTAAAACAAGGAAGCTCGCGAATGACGGCATTAGACCAATAGCAGGTTTAAATGTAACAACAGACCTCACTAGTAACATACCCCCAGATTCAAGAGATATGGTTTGATGTTTTTCTTTTCTAGCATGCTGTAGGGACAATCTGCGGATGTTGATCTGAGAACACATACCATCACCAGTACCATTTGATATAGTAACAAAGTTCTCTTCGCTTGACAAGGAACATATGAGATCGAGCACCATATCGTGTACTTGGCAAGCTTGTACTTCTCTCCCCAATTCAATATAGTTTGCCGGCTGGATCAAGCTTCTATTCACAAGCTCACTGAAATAAGTTTCTCCGATCTCAAAAAGACTAGTATTTGTTTTTCCACACTGGACAAAGCTTTCGGCAATCCACATCCATATTAACCTATCTTTGCTAATCATGTGATCTTCTGGAAACATGCTTAGATACAATAAGCATGTCTTCAGATGAGAAGGCAAATCATAATAGCTAAATGATAGTATCCTCAACATCTCCTCCACACAGGGGTCTTCTTTAAGTCCACGACCAATAGACTCGAGCAAAACGTACCATTCATCCACATGTTTTACCTGTCCAGCACTAGTTAAAAGACTAGCTATAGTAATGATGGCCAATGGCATTCCACCACATTTCTTCAATATATCCACGGACACTGCTTCAAATTCATGGGGACATCTACCCTCTTGAGAAAATATCCTTCTATAGAAGAGTCTTTTGGAATCACCATCATTAAGCGGTTTCATTTGATAAACTGAATCATTAGTAGACGGCAGCATAATTTAGATACACTGAAGTTTCGAGTTGTTGTGATTAGCCGACTACCAAAATTGTTACTGCTAGAGAATGCCAAGTTGATAGTTGTCCACATTTTTTCATCCCATATATCATCAATTACGACGAGGTATCTGTATCATATTTGAGAGAATTAATGAGATGTATGTACACATGGTAAGCCTAAGAGGGGAAGTTAAAGATAATCTAGAGTTACTCCCTCAGTTTTTATTTACTTTGCTATCTAGGTTTAGTCAAAGTCAAACTTTGTAAAGGTTGACCAAATATTTGAGAAAACATAAACATCTACAATGTAAAACCTATAGTAGTAGAATCTCCATAGCATATTTTCATCTTGTATGTATTTGGTATTATCAATGTTGATATGTTTTCCTATATTCTTGGTCAAATTAACTTGACGAAGTTTACTTTGACTAAACCGAGAACGCAAGGTAAACAAAAACGGAGGGAGTATGAACCAAAGAAAAAATCTAGAAGAAAAATTGAGGATAATTAAGACGCATTGGCAAAAAACAAGGCATATAAATTGCGGTACTAAAGATCATCTTTTTTATAAATAAATTTAAGCACACATTTTTAGTCTACCTATTTATATGAATCCACAAATCACTTACCCTTAATGGCAAAAGAAGTATTCCACATTTTATAATATTGCACAGGTGATAAACTGATCCAGGACTTGAGAGATAAGACATGGATCCCGATGTACAATAGTAGCATATTGCTCCCAATTAATCATTAATGCAGACCATTACAAACTTACTCAACAAAATATTGAAGTTCCAATTTTTTCACCAAACAATAGGGGCTTATTTGATCACATAATTAACAAATACACGAATAGAAATAAAATGAATGAGTGATATCTCTCCTATTGGATGGGAAAACTACAAGATTTGCATAAAAATAGTATTTAATAACACACGAAAAAATAAATAAATTATGACAAGAGATCTTCGGGCATGGGAGGTTTCCTCTTACAAAGGAATCTTTAGGGAGGAATCGCAAGATTTAATTCTACTGATTAAATGACACTCGTAGGTAAAATAGCTTTAGGAATCACGTCGTCCCAAAATCATATCAAATTCATTGTACACGTGAAGCCTACTAATTCTCCTTTTTGGAAGGGTCTCATGGGAGTTAAGGATGAGTTTTTCAAGAGAGGTTCCTTTCTTTTAGGCAATGTGGCTTGCACACGTTTTTGGAAGGACCCATGGTTGGGACCCAATCCCTTATCCTATCAATACCCATCCCTGTATAATTTGGTTCGGCATAAAAACACTAACGTTGGAATGTGTTGGGTAATGCACCACCTCTGAATTTAGCATTTAGATGTACTTTAACAGGGGATTAATCGGCAGCGTGGCTTCATTTGGTTAAGGGAGTAATGAGTGTTACTTTGTCAAATTAGTCAGACGTTTTTAAGTGGAACTTAATGCTTTTGGTGTGTTCTCGGTTAAGTCTATGGACGAGGACTTTATGAATGGATATGCAGGTTATTTACAGAAATATCTTTGGAAGTTAAAAGTACCATTAAAGGTACATGTCTTTATGTGGTTTTTAAACAGGAAAGTTTTGCTTACGAAAGATATTACTGCAAAAATCCATTGAACATCTTTTTATTCAATGTCATTTCATGAAGTTTGTATGGAGAGTTGTGCATTTTACCTTTATTATTTCTCCTCATGCTAATATTACTAATATGTTTGGTAATTGGCTAAATTGGATTGATAAGAAAGTTAAAAGCACGAATTCAAATGAGAGTTTGTGCTTTGGTATGGGAAATTTGGAATTGCCGAAACAATGTGGTATTTTATAAAACTTCTGTTCCAAACTATTTGCAAGTAATTTACAAAGTGGCCTACTAGATTCACATGTGGTCCTAGCTTCTCCCTGCCGATCATAGGGCCTTTCTAGATGAGGGTGTTCTCGGATGATGACGGTCGTTCGGGCTATCTTCAATCAGACTGAGTGGGGTAATCCTCTTAGATTACAATATAATACATGATGCATGAAGACGTTTTGTATTTCTTATTCCGTTGGTTGATTCATAGAGAGACTTTGCTTGATAAATAAGTTGTAAACTGATACTTTCAAAACTTGGCAATAAAAAGAGGTTGTGTGCATCGTTTCGATGCAGAAGCCGGGGCTAGGCTCCCATTTCGGAAAAAAATCAAATTCATTGAATCAAATGAGTCCTAGAATCGATGAATTATTGTACATTATAGAAGTATCCCACAATTTGTTTGTATTTATATGTATAGATACTCCAAAAATTGTATGAAACACATGTGGGTATAATTACACCCGGTACCCCACTCTCTCATATACTACAACGGGGTAGTATGTACAACATTTTATCAATCTAAGTATGTTCATATACTATTTTGATCCAATCATACCACAATGTGAACTATGTAATGAGAACTTTGCATGTGGGATAAACTTTTTGGCATATGTTTTTAAATACATTCATATTTTTACATGAAAAGGAGTATCTAAAACAAACAAATGCATGTATATACTTCCATACTACCTTGTACTAATTCTTATTTGCGCTATAAACTTCCTCAATTGTATGAAACACATGCATGTGCAACTATATTTGGTCAAACTTAGTATGTTTTGACTTTTGACTAAATTTATTCACCATGTATTCCTGGAGAGAGGGAATACGTGCTACATATACTCCCTAGACTTTTCGGTGTTTTAAAAAGGTTACCACGTTTTACGACTTATTTTCAATTCTCTTATGTATATTAACCCAGGTTATTATTTCCTGAAAAATGACAAGATAAATCTTTTTGTGAGGATGGTTTGACACCGGCAATACTAACTTAGTTTTCATAGGGTTTGACTGAATTTTATGAAATTTGACATACTTTAGTACGCACCTAACCAATCGTGTCCAAGTATCTGCTCGCCAATGAGCTGTCATGTAGTCCTAACAAGTGGACCATGCCTTCTCAGTTTGGTACAAGTATTAAAACGGGGTAAATCTATCCGGACATTAAAAGAGGAAAACATTACGAAATTGTTTTGTAAAAGTCATGACAGGGTCACGACCTTCAATTTGTTCTAACTTCACAATTTATACATTGCTAAGCCACTACAATAAAAAATAATATCAACGTAAGCGGTTACCATGAATAAGTGGGTGACAGGTGACATGTTTTTACCTTTTGTGCTGGAGACTATCCCGGAGTTTGTCGATGAGCTGTCTTTCATCCAACAAGGTGAACTGACTTTCGTACATGCCAAGATCAAGAAGGATGTCCATGAGAACCTTTTTCGCATCAGCATGCCGGCCCATGGGAACAAAAGCCCTGCAATTAAAATCTCCTTTGATCTTGTCATAAACCGTTTTGACAAGGGTTGTCTTGCCCAATCCTCCAAACCCAACAACGGAGACTATCTTCAACTTCTTCCTGGACTCGTGATCTCCCTCCGAGAGCAATTTCATTAGTTCTTGATCCCTTTTTCCAACAATACCCACGAGCTCTGTCACTTCCCTGTACAAAGCCCGTAGTCGAGGATCGATGGGCGCCAGGGCTGCAGGCTCAGTGATTGGGCTAGTGACAATACTGTCGACGGTGTACCTTGCACGCCTGTTAGCAACCTCTTGAACTTGGTTATTGATATCCTTGATCGCGCCAAGGATCTCATGGCGAGCCTTTCCCTTGGTGAACAAGCCGGCCATCCTCTTGGTGAGCTGTTTGAGCTTGTTGTGGTTGGTGGCAGTTTCAGACACATCATCGACGCGCACCAGAAACTTGTCGACGACATCCTCTATGTCGAAGGAGAGCTCCCTCACCTCCCCAGCCCAGAGCCTGACCTGCTCGTCAAGCTGATCCCGCGGCACCTCCGCCACCTTGCGGAGGGCAGCGTGCAGGCTCCTCATCTCTTTCTCGAGAGACTCGACGCCTTCCTTCACGCTCTTCTTCAGCTTGTACTCCTCCTTGAGGAGCTCGGCCAGCTTGGGGAGCAGGGAGCCCATGGCGCCCGTCACCAGATTCATGGTTGTCTCTTGTTGATGAGTTTCGTGTGTGGATTGGCTCACAGTGCACAACTCTTTGCTCTTTATAAAACCCAGCAAATGATCGAATCTTGGAGCTTCCACATGGCTCGTTTATTGCCCCCACATGACGACTAGAGTTCAAGTAGAGGCTCCAAGTCAAGTCTCCGTAAAGAATGATTAGAGTAGGAAGGAAACTTGGTATCACCTTCCTCCCACATGGCTCGTTTTATGCTAGGGAGGATGGACAACCTGTTGGAAATTAGCACGGTTCATTAGTGTTAGAGTTGTATTATACTAGTACGGTTTAATCCTTTATCTGAGCCATCCTGGTACCAAGAGATGGCAAAAGGCACATGATCACACCAATCACGTGGGCGCACTACGGCACACTCTATACCCATCGATTCATGTGCAGCTAGAGCTATCTAGCTCCATTCTCCACTAATTCAAAATCTGAATCTCTACAAAAGATGGCCAAGGTTAAAAGTTGTCTGCACGCCTGCAATCCCGTCTCGTGCCATATTTATAACGACTGCCATATTTATAGTGAGTCAACCGGGCGTGTCGGCATCCGCAGCAACACAAGACACGTCGGATCCTAAAACCTGGGACCGACGCGTCAGCGACACAACGGCCACATACAGATTTATTGTAACCGGTATGCCTGTTTTAATGACCCAACGCCTCCCGAGTAGGGCGCAGACGACGCGACGTGTCGAGCGCAGCAATGGAAGACCAGGCGGTGGTACACACGCGTCATCGGCGTCAATGCGCGTGGCAGACGAACCAGTGACGGTGTTAATGCGGCGCCAACCTCCTTTGTTCTCCACCGGCTTTAAAACGGCACCTGGCGCTCGGCGCGCCTCTCCTCTCCACACAACACTTCACGTCTCCTCTCCCACCAAAACCCTAGGTAGCATGCCTGACAACCGCACGGCGCGACCTACAATGACCAAAGAGGAGGTTGCCCGTCGCAAGCTGTCCGTCGCGGACCGTCGTGCTCGGCGCGAGCGCGCCATGGCCTCCGAACGCCTCGAGCAGGAGGAGCAGGGCCGTCCCTTAACGAGGAGCGGATGATGGATCAGGCGTTTGCCCGTCAAATGCAGCGCGAGGAGGAGGAGCGGAATGCGTCACAGGAGCGGCAACGCCGCCTCCTGTATGAGATGCGGCGTCACGGGCAGGGCAACTCGTCCCGAGCGACACCGCCTACGGCCATATACACTTTGTCGTCTTTTGGGTTTGCGGCCGGCTCGGCCAGCTCCTCCCACGTGGTGGCTCCTCCAACACTGTCGGTCGTGGCAGCGTAGGACCATGTCCGCCAGATAATAATGGTGCCAGACGGCGTTCACCTATCGGAGGGGGTGTTGAACGTCGTCAATGTGCTGGTGGCGCCGCGGCTCAGCGGGAAGGCCCGTATGAACTATATCATGCGGCAATGGAAGAACTTGCCGTGGGCACAACGCGTCTACTCCAGCTCAGCACCGCACTAGCACGCCGTGATAAACGCGGTGTACAAGGCGTGCCATGGCTCCTTGTTCCTCCCTGCCGGCGTGCGGTCGCGACCGAGGAAGTGGTTTGCGTCAGACGATGAGCGGGCCCACTCTGACAAATACGATGAGCTGCCCGACCTCCCCTTACCAGCGGTAGCAGCGTCACCAGCACCGGAGGAGCGCACATAACCTGCCCCGCCACCGGCACCGGAGGAAGGGCGGAGGACAACAATAATAGCTGGCCAGAGCTGGAGTCAGAGGGAATGCAGGCCGCCATCGAGACCTCCCTCCGCCGCCGCTAGATCAAACCCCACCACACCCAGGAACGGAATCGACCAGGAGACGTTCCTCAAGACCGGAGCAACCGCCGACGAAACTAGAAGGCTTAGCCGGATATTTGAGTCATGCAAGTTTCTTGATGCCGCCGCCCGGATAAGCCTCCTTCTCTCGCTGTAGCCGTAAGTGCCGCTAGATCTACGGTCGGGGGTTTAGTTTAAATTTCGTTAATTTTTTTTAATGTCGTTTGTCAAATTTCGTTTAAATTTGTTAAATTTTCGTCAAACTCAATGAAATATCGCCGTTTCATCCATATTGATTTTTTTTCTTCAAAAAACCTATTTACAGCGACCGGTGAGGCGAGCTACTCCTAATAGGGCGACAACATGTGTTCTCTCGATAACATGTATCCAACACACTTATGGGACACACGCGCCGATGTAGATGATCTCTACCTTGCCGTTGTGGGAACATAGCCAATATTAACACGGGCTCCAACACACTTTGTGAGAGAAAATGTGGCCCAATATATTAATTAATACTCCCTCCGATACAAAATAAGTGTCCGCAGTTTGAACTGGGTTAGTTCAAAACTCTGACACTTAATAAGGATCGGAGGTAGTATTGAATAACTATTACTAGCTGTTATATTAGTATGCCATTAGGTGGATGTAAATGGCGTGGCAAAAGTATATAGCCTCGTGTTGGCTATATTATTATTAGCCATGCTCGAGAGCCGGAGTTCAAGAGCTTTCCGATGGACATGTCGGGAGGGTAGTAGTGGCAGAGTAAACACAAACAAAATTGCCAAAAAGATAGCTGCAACGATCATCCAACGTTACCCGTTCAACTTATTTCGTGGCTTTAAGAAATACCAAAATTGGAAAAAAGAAGTCAAATGTAATATCACAGAATTTTTTTAAAAATTATGTATGATTTTTAGTTACTCGCTCAAAACTTTATATTTTTCTAAAATAGAAAACTAGTACTACAATCTTATTTTTTTATCTCAGTTGTTACCGATTGCGTGGGTCCATGTTAGTAACAAAAACTTTGGTGTGTCCCATAGGAATCTTGCGGTGTAAATTTCATAGGAAAATAACAATAGGTTAGACCTCGTAAAAAATTCCTTTACTATGGTAAAAGAGAAGTTTCCCCCATAGTATTCAAATAGACATGGAGGGCCGAGGAGGTGAAGCAAGTCCATCTATTGAAGCATTTCATACTAATATCATAGCACAGAATTAGTACCCAAAGTTTGACTGGCATTTGTCATTTGGTGACAATGTGATAAAGCCGAGTGCTCGTCAAAGTTTGACTGGCATGTTATGATAATTTGATAGCGAAGTGCACTAGAGACTAGAGAGGGACGCAGAGTAAAACAGAGCAGATAAGCAGAGGCGACAAGTCACAAGTGCAACTGCACCACGTCTCTGGCCTCAACGTTCAACGACGTCAGCTAGCCATGTCCGGCGGATACGACCGCACGGCCGAGCTCCGCGCGCTGGACGCCACCTACTCCGGCGTCCGCGGCCTCGTCGCCTCCGGGGTCACGCAGGTCCCCCGCATCTTCCGCGCCGTGGTCCCCGACCAGCAGCCCACCCACTCCACCGGCCAAGAAACGGTGCCAACCGCCGCCGTCCCGGTGATCGACCTCAGCGTCGCCGACCGAGCCTCCGTGGTCGCCGCCATACGCCGCGCCGCGGCTGACTGGGGGTTCTTCCAGGTGACGGGCCACGGCGTGCCCCCGGAGTCCATGGCCGCGGCGGTGGGATCCGTGCGGGAGTTCCACGAGTCCGCCGGCGGCGAGGGCAGCGAGAAGGCGAGGCTCTACTCGCGCGAGCCGGATAGGGCGGTCAAGTACCACTGCAACTTCGACCTCTACCAGTCGCCCGTGGCCAACTGGCGCGACACCCTCAAGCTCCGCATGGCGCCCGACCCGCCCGCCGCCGGCGACCTGCCGGACAACTGCCGGTGAGCGCCTCTGACTGCAACTCACCGTAGTTCCTCCAGTTCCAGTTACAGATCTTAGTTTGGACATGGTATATATGAGGATAAATTCTTACCAAATTTGTATGATCGATCCACAATCTTCTTCTCCGGTGTGTGCAAATGTTTTCCTCCTAGAGCAGCAGATGCCATTCCAGCTGCTCTCTTACTCTGTACTTGAGCTAAACTCTGCTATGAAATGATTACTTTGTAGAGGTGCCTTGTTTGAATACGCCAGACAGGTGAGGGGTCTGGGGAACACTTTGTTCGAGCTGCTCTCGGAAGCTCTTGGGCTCAAACCGAGCTACCTGACAGACATCGAGTGTAACCAAGGGCAGATCATACTCTGCCACTACTACCCTCCCTGCCCCCAGCCTGACCTCGCCATCGGCACGAGCCGGCACTCGGACTCCGGCTTCCTGACCATACTTCTCCAAGATGAAATTGGTGGCCTCCAGATCCTCCATGATGACCGGTGGGTCGATGTCGCGCCGACACCCGGAGCGTTCATTGTGAACATCGGCGATCTCCTGCAGGTACTCAGCAATGGCACATGCCTGGATTTTTTTAATTTGACACACTCGTACCAATCTTGATCATTCTGAATTGTTTGTGTTTTGTTCAAACTGTTCAGCTCATCTCCAACGACGGGTTCAGGAGCGTGGAGCATAGGGTGGTGGCGAAGAACGCCGCGCCGAGGGTCTCGATCGCTTGCTTCTTCAGCACACATTTCCACCCGGCCTCGACGAGGATGTACGGCCCGATCAAGGAGCTGCTGTCCGACGAGAACCCGCCGTTGTACAGGAAGACCCTCGTTTGGGATTACATCAAGCATTACTACTCCATTGGGTTAGATGCAAAAACCGCTATCTCCGATTTCCGATTATGATTTCTGAACAGTTTTTAATTACACTAAGAAATGGACGGTGCTACTGCAACAAACATTGCTACTACAGCATTTTAGTACAAGCAAGCACCCATGTATTGTTATACCCTGGAGGATGAATAATGTTGATCAGTGTGGAATGCTAAGAAAGGTTCAGTAGAATGACAGTATAGTGCCAATAGCATACTGAATACATGCTTAAATAGTAGACTATATTTCATCATGTTTCCAGAACCTGTCGACTTGACTTATACAACTGAAGATGGATTTACATCATCACGCACATAATATTTGTCCCTGGTCTAACGCTCAATCTCGAATAATTTCCTTCAAACAAAATCTCGAATAATCCAACTTAGAAAGAACGAATAATGGCCCCACTTGGCTCACAATTTTTCAAAGATTCAGGAACTGTATGTAGTGGTCGAAGATGTAATCGACGATGACCTTGTAAGCCCGCTGAGTAGGGTGGTAGCTGTCGAAGAACACATGGCCCGACACATCGTCGCACACCGGTTCGAACCTCGCGTCGCAGAGCACCGCCACCTCCACCGTCCCGGTGTTGCAGCATCCACGCGTCGTCTCGTTGAACCCGTACCGCTCCCCGTGATCCACCATGTCCTGGATCACAGTGTAGATGTCGAGGTAGACGAGGGTGGGGAACGCCGCCTTGTCCTTGCTCAGCTCGTGGATCAGCTCCTGGACCTTGGTGTTGTAGAGCTGCGCGGCGGCGTTGCGCTCCGGTACGCAGCTCCGGTGAGGGCCGCCACCGAGGGTCCGCTGCGACGGCACGCAGCCGATCGGGGGTAAACCCACGAAGCCGATCCGCTTGGCGCCACGCGCGCTCACGTTGCGGAGGAATGACTCGACGCCGACGAGGAGGAGGTCGACATAGGCCGGGATGTCATACTCGGCGCTCCGTAAGGGGGTCGTGTAGTAGGTGTTGGCGATGTCGTCCGTGCCGGCGCACACGACAAACAATGCACCATCGATGATCCGCTTCGTGTGCTCCTCGCCGGCGATGCCCACCAGCTTGCTCCGGTACTCGTCGAAGTACGCCAGCTGCTGCTCCAGCGAGATCACGACCTAGAATCCAAGAGTAACATCATCATCAGGACCAGAACCACGACGAGTTAATAGATACTCAATTATAGTGCGTGTAGTTAGGTAGGTAGTTACCCCGATGACAGGGGTGAGAGGGTCGAATCCGGTGGCACCGGACGCGAAGCTGACGCCGGTGAGGAGGTCCTCAGGGGTGTGTTGCACTCCGAGGTATGGAGGAAGTAGCTGCTTGACGTTTAGACCCTGGGCTGAAATCAACGGATTTGCAATGCACCTTACTTCAATGTATAATTCCTGGATATCCCGTATAGTATGTAGTGCAATAATATCATCTAAAAATGTGATTCGCCCTCCAGCTTCTAATCAAACTTTGGCGATGTGTTGTTATTCGATATAGGACGTTTTTATTAAACCTGAACATTCACATCAAACTGCATGTCTACGATGTTTTGATCAACTCATGAGTCATGACAGATGCTTTATTAGTTGTCTAGATATAGAAGAAAGACTACTCTTACAAATATAGTTGGAAATAGTTCTATTAGATTAATCATGAAATTTACTTTTGTGATTATGTGTTTGTTTTCAGTAGAGTAAATTGTACTTATCCATTTGTAATAGACGCCTCACTAGAAGGCGTGTGACATCTAGTATATAGAGAACTATTTTGTTTGACAACGTTATACTGTCATGCAAAATATTCTGAAATGTAACGTTGCAAATTCTCTGCTACTCACATGTAGTACACTAAGTAATTAAATATATACGCCGACATGCCTCCTAATTAAATACGCTACAGACTCTAAATGTACTTCATGTTACTAGTCCAATCGACAAATCAAGAAAACCAAATAGTTGAGAGTCATAATTGAGAGCGTGTCGGCCATTATTGATTTGTGACTTTCTTTTTTGTTTTCTAAGTATTCCAATTTTTCTGATCTACAAGATGGAACCCAACTGTATATGCAAAAACAAGAATTCCAGCACATGCAAAACCAATTTTTGTGAGTGCAATAAGAACAAGTGGACCGGAATAATCTCGATGGCCATCTATAGAAAGAATTCCTGGCGTTGGGATTGCCTGCTTGTTTCGTTGGTAATGTTGTGGCTCCACATATGACTACATAAAATGGTCACTCCGAAACTAGATTTTTCATAAGAACAACGTTTCATATATAGTTGTATTTTATTATCTTTTAGCAACCCTGCTATATATTCATACGTCAAAGTTATACCTCGATCTAGGAATTTATTCAAGCCTAAAACATCGTGTATCTTGCAATGATGATAAGAATTAAAAAAACGACAGACCGAAAGATGATGACCTCATATCAGCAAGGGCCACTGTGCTGTTTTTTTTTCCAAAGAAAGGTCAATCGTCCTAGCAACGACTCGACCATACACTGAATCACTGATACACTAGATTAATTGAAGTAGAGTTCTATCCAATTCCATTTTTCATGTGTGACTTGCATGGCACATGCATGGAGTAAATTAAAACTTGATCTTGATATCCACATGGACAGAGCATGATCATGAGTGCATGTACTCTAAACTATCCTCTCGATGGAGCCTACGTACTTCTCCAGTGAATGCACATAATCGGTACTAGTAGTAATTTACACTAGTAGGAGAATGTCATTCTGTGGCGCACCAAAAAATGTTTTTGTGGCGCATGGTCGGTGCGCCACAGAATGCTCGCCACAAAAATATTATTTCTGTGGCGCACGGAACCATGCGCCACAGAAAGTAGACAATTCTGTGGCGCACCTCCAGAAATGCGCCACAGAAACGGCCTGACGTGCGCCACAGAACAGAGTGCGCCACTAAATTATTTTCCATGCACCACAGAAATAATTTTGATTATTTGCTGTATTTGACAATAATGTATCTGTGGCGCACTTTGTTCGTGCGCCACAGAATATGGTGCGCCACAAAATTATTTACCGTGCGCCACTAAATTATTTGATGTATATATTATCGATTATTTGTTGTATTATCGATTATTTGTTGTATTTGACAATAATACAGGTATATTACAATATTTATACAGAAAATAATAGAAACAGTAATATATTTTGACACGGTATTAAAACAGACAGATAAATATGTCATCACATCACTTAGAGACCGAGATACATACATATATAGTGACAATTAAGTGCCAAATTATTACAAAAGTCTTAACTGGTACAAAAGTTCACACAAGTCTTAATTAGTACAAATGAAGTTTTCACCGCCTAAACTAGGATCAAACAGAGTACACGTCCACGTCCTGCTGATCAAGGAGTCTTCTTCTTGAGCGGCGCTGGGAACGGTTTGTAGCCGTCTTTCGTCGTCCACGTCCTGCTGTCATTCTGCAGAGCTAGGCGTTCTTCGATTTCCCTCTGATGCAACCCTGGAGATGGATACAACCATGTATTAGTGTTCATATTTGTAACCATGTCAATATTTGTGCAGTGTCAATATAGGTATATATATTGTTTAATAATATAAATAGATTGAGTATGACAAGTCTATAGTAAAGAAAATAAAGAAGCACTTGTTGCGAGTATGCATGATTTATCCTACCATTGGCTTTGTTGAAGGCCCCCCTGATGTCACAACATCGTTGTAGATGATTTGCGACAACTCCATCTGGATGAGATGGAAGTCTTCTCTAAGCTTATCATCGGTGATTTCCCCCGCAATTTTGGTCCATTCTCGGAGACTAGATGGCAACTTTGTTTTCAGTGCATCCCGGACAAACCCTTTCATTTGATGGAGGACGTAGGAGGCATCCTTCACGCTGCCATGCTTCTGCTTCATGCAAGCGAACTGGGTCCCATGCCTGAACCGGTGTTTGTTGTCATTCGTGAGACATTCCTCCTTCGTCTGTCCTTTTTCGAAGTGGTCTCCCTTTTGGGCGTAGCCCTCGAGAGACTCATCGAGAACACCCTTTATTTTGGTGTAGTCTTTCTTCTTGCTCGAACTCCCCGAGTCAAAATAAGTGGCAATGGACCACCTCGGGCTTAGGACGATGAGTATGCAATACTTGTCCCTGGTCGGAAGAAATGCAGTGGAAAGGATCAACAACGGAAGAAATCTATAAGAAAGCATAAGATACGACGGCGGCGAGCGGATGTGTACTTACTCGGGAAAGAAAGGCAGAAGAAGGTTGTTCTTCCTCTTGTTGTTCAGCATGAACCTCTGGAGGTACTCCGTGTCCTCGATCCTTCCACCAGCTGGCTGTCACGCATGTAGTAGGGATCCACTACCGTGACGTACGGGGTATCATCTCTCTTGATCTTCCTCGCCATATTGAGCGCGTATAGGCGGACCAAGTTATAGTCCAGCCATCTAGAGTGAAACAGGTTGAAGATGTCCTCGAACGCTATGAAAAACAGATCGGCGGGGGCTTCATGGACGAAGTCCGAGTCCTTTGGCACCTGGCCGTGAACACCGGGTAATTTGGATTCTCGTCTTTAAGAAGGATGCCCTCTAGCGTCAAGATAGCTTGATGCAAAGAGAGCATGGATCCTTCTGCGAGGCAGAGCAGCTCCGGAGGCAGTATCGGTTTACCAGCTTCATGAACTCAGGTCAAGCCATCCGCACGGGGTGATATCATGTCTTCATGACCCCGGATAACCTTAGGAGCTGGCGGGCTCTGATGACCCACAAGTATAGGGGGTGTATCGTAGTACTTTCGATAAATAAGAGTGTCGAACCCAACGAGGAGCAGAAGGTGTTGACAAGCGGTTTTGATGAAGGATTCACTGTAAATGCTCACAGACAAGTTTTTAGGAGTTTTTGATATGACAGATAAATAAAGTATACGTAAATAAAATGCAGTAATAATAGTTGTAGCGAGTGGCCCAATCCTTTCTACAGCAAAGGACAAGCCGGTTGTTGTACTTATAATGACCAAACGTTCTTGAGGACACACGGGAATATTGTCAAGTGCTTTCGCTTCATATAGTTGATTAATCTTCATTGTTTTGATAAGTGTTGTGTGGGTGAATCTATGCTAATGCACCGCCCTTCCTAGGACTAATACATACTTGTGATTATACCCCTTGCAAGCATCCGCAAATACAAGAAAGTAATTAAGATAAACTAACCACAGCCTTAAACTTTGAGATCCTGCTATCCCTCATGCATCGATATACCAACGGGTGTTCAGGTTTCTGTCACTCCGGCAACCCCACAATTGGCAAACGAATACACAATGCATTCCCCTAGGCCCATAAAGGTGAAGTATCATGTAGTCGACGTTCACATGACACCACTAGAAGAATAACACCACAACTTAAGCATCAAACCATTAAATATTACTCAACATAATTCACTACTAACATCAAGACTTCTCCCATGTCCTCAAGAACTAAACGAACTACTCACAAGACATCATACGGAACATGATCAGAGGTGATATGATGATGAATAACAATCTGAACATAAACCTTAATCCAATGGTTTCACCCAATAGCATCAATAACAAGAGTAATCAACACCGGGAGAGTTTCCCCTATGAAATAGACAAGATTCAGCCCTAGATGTTACAGCGGAGACGGGGTGCAGCGGCGGTGATGATGGTGTTGGCGGTGGAGATGATGATGATGATGATGATCCCGATGAAGTCCAGCTCGATGACGGTGATGATGGCGACGATTTCCCCCTCCGGGAGGGAATTTCCCCCGGCAGATTTCTTCCTGCAGGGGAGCTTTTCGCTCTCTGGTGTTTTCCGCCTCGTGGAGGCGGCGGAATATTTCGATGGCCGTCCTCTGTGTGTTAGGGTTCCGAGGGGGTCAAGTACGCGAAGGGGGAACGGCTGAGGTGGGCCAGGGCCCCCAAACCACCTGGCGGCGCGGCTGGTGGGCCCGCCGCGCCAGCTGGTGAGGAGGGCCCACCTTGGCCCTTCTCAGCCTCCCCTTTTGGCCTCCTCCGTCATCTGGTAAAATAGGGACTTCCATATGTCTCCTTCGATTTATTGATCTTCAGAAATAGTGCATCTCGACGGCGCTTTTTCCAGCAGAATCCTGACTCCGGTGTCCAATTCTCCATTATTCATCAAACATACAAAATAGGTAAAATAACATAAGTAACACTTCTAAATATGAAATATATCGATGAATAGCAGTAAATTATGATATAAAATAGTGATGCAAAATGGACGTATCAACCCCCCCAAGCTTAGACCTCGCTTGTCCCCAAGCGAAAACTGAGCTCAGTAAACATGACCACAAGTTTATGGAGCAAAGTTTCGATAAATAAAATACGGACAAGAAGCATCACATTCATTGATACACAAGTCATTCTAGACAGCAACTTCCCTTCATATAATCTAACTTGAAATAAGTAAAGGGAACCACAATGAAGTGCATAAAGAGAACCATGATTGGCGAAGGCAAACTTAAACTCTTGGTCAGAGAACAATTAACAGATCATACTTATCTTTCGAGAAGAGTCTTTATATCAGAGCTTATATAGCAGAACTTACATGCCTCAATCATAACAATCTCCTTACAGTCATTGATAACTTTCAAAGTTATATTCATTCGGATAAAAGCTATTGTGCGAAACAAGGAAATAAGAGATATGATTAGAAGTATCAACACATATAACTAATTGGATCACAACAACTCAAATGCTTGCTTGAGATAGAGAGGAATGGGTTTACTGACTCAACAATAATGTAAAAGATAGGCCCTTCGCAGAGGGAAGCAGGGATTAAATCATGTGCTAGAGCTTTTAAGTTTTGCAAAGCATATAGAGAGTATGAAAATAGTTGTTTGAGCTATGTATGTCGTTGTCAACGAATCGTAGTAAAGTGAACACTAACCCCTTGTCAACCAGACTTTCAAGAGCGGCTCCCATGAAGGACGTTATTTCTACCAGCAAGGCAGATCATCCCTCTTCTCTTTTGTTTACACATGTATTTTAGTTTCATTATGGATGACACTCCTCCCAACCTTTTGCTTACACAAGCCATGGCTAACCGAATCTTCGGGTGCCTTCCAACATTCACATACCATGGAGGAGTGTCTATTTGCAAATTAAGTTGCTTACTGATAGATCAGGGCAAAACATGTGGAGAGAATTATTAATGAAAGTTATAGTTAATTGGGACTGGGCACCCCATTTGCCAGCTCTTTTGCAAATTGTTGGATAAGCGGTGTATATGCCACTAGTCCATTGGTGAAAGTCTGTTTGACAAAAGTGCTAGAGAAACTCTACAGAACCCTCATGAGCTAATAAACAGTGACACAAAACTAGGAGTAATAAGTTTTGAATAATTTAAAGATAGCACATGAAGTATTTACTTGGAATGGCGCAAAATACCATATAGTAGGAAGTTATGGTGGACTCTAATGACAATGGTTTGGCTCAAGGTTTGGATGTATGAGAAGCATTCCCTCTCGATACAGGTCTTTGGCTAGCAAGGTTATGTAGCAAGCATAAGAGTTGAGGGATACAAATAATTATACAAGTGATAAGAATAATCACGCAATCTTCCTTAGAAGCACAAATAGTTTAACTTAAGAATACTAAGCTTATGAGCTACAAAGAAAGAAAGATCATGGAATAATATATTTGCATGCACTCCCCTCTCTCTACTTAAGTCTCAAAGTATTGTCTACTACTGACCAATGCTAAGTTTGCCAAAACCAAAAAGATTAACTTGGTGCTCTAAAAAGTGATCCCTATACTAACAACAAGGTTATCAATATGAAAGAGAATTGCAAGCTAAAATAAAGTATGCAGAAGGTAAATGATAAAACTTCTCATTAATATTTCATAACGGCAACTCACACCAAGGGATACATAGATAACCAACTAAAAGAGAGATACTTCCACATTGCAAACCATCATATAAGATAACTTCCCTACTCACGATATGACTTTATGAAAAAGTAAAAGGTAAAGATAATGATGTGATACCGCGGCACTCCCCCAAGCTTGGAACAAACCAAGGGGATGCCAATACTCGTGATGAATTACTCCTTCGGTGATGATGGCGGTATGACTTGGATTGGAGTAAAAACCGTTCCAGCATTCGGCGGAGTCTGATATTCTCTTCCTGGAGTATTTCCACCTCCCTCCGCAGGGCTCGGTATTGATCACAGAACTCATCTGTAACTCGAAGTACTTCCGTCACTGCCGGAAAAGAGCTGAAGTCCGGAATAGGTGGTATTGCTCCCTGCAGGTTATGAGAAAAAGCACGTTGAGCGTTAACCGATCCCACAAAGGTGGGCTTCCTGACTGCAGGCTGTTCTCCCTTTGTTGACGGCATCCCCTTTACTTCCTTCATGACGCTTTCATCCATGTCCTTGCGCCTTGCCTTCGCCCTTTCTTCTTCCGTCCATCCAACGAAAGTACCCTGGTTTAAGTCCTTGACGAGCTCACGCTTACGACGTGCCACGTAGTCCTCCGACGATGAACCCTGGGACGACATCTGACAGACGAAAGCTCGAAACAAAACACGATGAAAAGGCGATATACGAACCTCGGGGGTTCGGGTCAGATATATAGCAAAAAGTTTTACAACATAAGGAAGGTACAGGAGGAAACCCGATCGGAGACGAGCTCCGGGGTGCTCAAACCATCAGGCGGCGCGGCTGGGGGGCCCACCACGCCGGCCTATGGTTTGGGCACCACGGGTGCCGTCTCCCATCCGGTTCGGTCTCTTATTTTTCCATATTTAATAAAAACGACGAAAATATCTTCTAGAAAGTTATTCGCGAAACTTTTCTTACCGAAACTGTTACCTATTCGAATCGAATTCTGCAGTCCCAGAAAAATGTTCTTCAATGAAAGTTTCCGGAGTCACCACTTTAATTGTATCAACCTCTTCATTAATAGAATCCCCAGAAATATAATGCTTGAGTCTCTGACCATTTACCACTTGTGTAGAGTTATCTTTCAGTGAAGCAATTTTTATTGCACCTGAACGATACACCTCCACAATAACAAATGGTCCTTCCCATTTTGAGAGTAACTTTCCTGCAAAAAATCTGAGACGAGACCTATACAATAGAACTTTCTCACCAACATTAAATTCTCTTTTAAGAATTCTCCTATCATGCCATCTCTTAATTTTTCTTTAAAGAGTCTAGCATTTTCATAAGCCTCACTTCTCCATTCATCTAAAGAACTTAAATGCAGCAACCTTTTCTCACCGGCAAGTTTAAAATCTCTATTAAGTTCTCTCACTGCCCAATAAGCTTTGTGTTCTAATTCTAAAGGCAAGTGACAAGCTTTACCATAAACCATTTTATAAGGAGACATGCCCATGGGGTTCTTATAAGCAGTTCTATAAGCCCATAAAGCATCATTTAACTTACTAGCCTAATTTTTTCTAGATTTATTAACAGTCTTCTGCAAGATAGATTTAATCTCCCTATTTGACAATTCTACTTGTCCACTAGTTTGAGGATTATAGGCTGAAGCAATTCTATGATTAACACCATATTTAGCAAGAGTCTTTCTAAAACCACCATGGATAAAATGAGAACCTCCATCAGTAATAAGATATCTAGGTACACCAAACCTAGGAAAAATGACATCTTGAAGCATTTTTAAAGAGGTCTCACCATCAGCACTTTTAGTAGGTATAGCTTCTACCCATTTAGTGACATAATCAACAGCAACAAGTATATGAGTATTACCTTGTGAAGAAGGAAAAGGACCCATGAAGTCGAATCCCCAACAATCAAATGGTTCAATAACAAGAGAATAACTCATAGGCATTTCATTGCGTCTAGAGATATTACCAACCCTTTGACATTCATCACAAGATAAAATAAACTTTCTTACATCCTTAAAGAGGGTAGGCCAATAAAAACCTGATTGTAGAACTTTCTGCGCAGTTCTATCTCCAGCATGATGCCCTCCATAAGCACTTCCATGGCATTTCCTCAGTATTTCCTGTTGTTCATATTCAGGAACACATCTTCGCATAATACCATCGACTCCTTCTTTATATAAGTGTGGGTCATCCCAAAAATAATGCCGCAAGTCATAAAAGAATTTCCTTCTTTGCTGAGCTGGAAAGGTTGGAGGCAAGTACTTGGAAACAATAAAGTTAGCATAATCAGCATACCAAGGACTATCTCGCGAACTTACACTTATTGCAGCCAGTTGTTCATTTGGAAAGCTATCATTAACAGGAATAGGATCATAAGGAATGCTTTCCAATCTAGACAAATTATCAGCAACAGGATTTTCAGCACCTTTTCTATCTACGATATGCAAATCAAATTCTTGCAAATGAAGTACCCATCTAATAAGCCTTGGCTTAGCATCTTTCTTTTCCATAAGGTATCTAATTGCAGCATGATCAGTATGAATAGTGACTTTCGAATCAACTATGTAGGGTCGAAATTTGTCACAAGCAAAAACTACAGCTAGAAATTCTTTTTCAGTAGTGGCATAATTCTTTTGAGCAGAATCAAGAGTTTTACTAGCATAATGAATAACATTTAACTTTTTATCTACTCGCTGCCCAAGAACGGCGCCTACAGCATAATCACTAGCATCACACATAATTTCAAAAGGTAAATTCCAATCAGGTGGTTCAACTACAGGAGCGGTGATTAAAGCCTTTTTCAAAGTATCAAAAGCTTCCTTACAATCATCATCAAAAACAAATGGTACATCTTTTTGAAGAAGATTAGTAAGAGGCTTGGAAATCTTAGAGAAATCTTTAATAAACCTCCTATAAAAACCAGCATGACCAAGAATACTACGAATACCTTTAACATCTTTGGGACAAGGCATCTTTTCAATTGCCTCCACTTTAGCTCGATCAACTTCAATACCTCTTTCAGAAATTTTATGTCCAAGAACAATTCCTTCATTAACCATAAAGTGGCATTTCTCCCAATTAAGAACAAGGCTAGTTTCTTCACATCTCTGCAAAACTTTGTCAAGGTTGTGCAAACACTTATCAAAGGAAGTTCCATAGACGGAGAAATCGTCCATGAAGACTTCCACAATTTCCTCACAAAAGCCATGAAAAATAGCAGACATGCATCTTTGAAAAGTAGCAGGAGCATTACATAAACCAAAAGGCATACGTCTATAAGCATAAGTTCCATAAGGACAAGTAAAAGTAGTTTTCTCTTGATCTTGCGCTCTCACAGCAATTTGAGAAAACCCAGAATACCCATCAAGGAAACAAAAGTGAGTTTTCTTGGACAACCTCTCAAGCATTTGATCAATAAAAGGTAAAGGATAATGATCTTTCTTAGTTACTTTGTTAACCTTTCTAAAATCAATGCACATCCTATAACCAACTACTACTCTTTGAGGAATTAGTTCATCATTTTCATTAGGAACAACGGTAATTCCTCCTTTCTTAGGAACACAATGCATGTCGTGGTGGGATCACGGCAGATGCCATAGGTATGGCTAAGATGGGGCCGAATGGTCGTTGGGGGAATCCGGGGAGGGTTTATGCACTCAAGAAGTGCACACGCAAGAACACGCAAAACACGAACGAAGAACCAAGAAACCAAGAACACAAAGCACACCCGATGTACCCTGCTTCGGGGCCCTCTTGTGGAGGTAACACCCCTACTGCAGCACTACCCTACTCAGTGTATAGCTCAAAGTGACAAGTACAAGCTGCTCCTCGAGCTGTATGATGCTACAATGGTGAGAACTTGAGGTAAAAGATGGAGCTAGACGGGAGGAAGAAGGCACTCCGAGCTGAATCCGAGGTGTTTCCGGGGTGTTCCGAGGTTCCTCTCTTTCTTTCTTTCTTTCTTTCTTTCTCAACTGTTCCTCCTCTCTTCAGCAGGAGGGGGGTGAAGCCCACTATATAGGCCAGCCGGGTTACCATTGTGCCCCTCGCCGAACACTGTTGCCATGCCTCTGCAACGGTCACCACCGTACCACCGTACCTCGGTCAGGGACAAGACGTGGCTTGCCCATCTCCTGTAGCCTAACGGCAGAACTAGCATGTCCCCTCTGACCGAGACAGGACGTGGCCTGGCAGAGCTACCTCGTAGCCTTTTCCCAGATCCCGCGTGGTCAGCGGTCAGAGACGTGCAGGCCCGCCGAACCCGGGGCACGCCTCTGCCAGGCTCCTTGACAGACGCTCCCGTGTCAGGCGCTCTTGTACCCGGCTGGAAGTGACAGGAGCATTGACTCCTGCCCGACCTACTGCCTACCACCTCGGTTAGCTCGGCACGGATGTGACGAGCTCCGTACCTCGGGTCTTGCGCTTAAGATCTTTACCAGGTCGGATCTTACTTCCTCCCCACAGCTTCTCCTGCTCTCACAACACAAACCATGCACCGAGGTAGTTAGGTCGGCTGAACATAGCTCGGACAGTGAACCTCGGCCCAGGCCAACATACCTCGGACCCCTCCGGGCCAAGATAGGTCGGCCTTTAAACTCTCCAGGTCAAGTGAAGCTCGGACTCTCCCAGGCCCAAGCAGGTCGGCCCTTTCCGTACCTCGGCACACCTTCGAACTCCACTTATGCCAAGCCTTGACCCTACCCGGGGTACTCCCCCGACATTAGTCCCCGAAGCTGGTGCGGTCCTACGACCTCGGATGGAGGGCCGTAGCAGGTTCAAAAAAGCAAGCACCACCTCTAAAACCGACCTCAACATAGCTCCGCCGAGGTACTTCCCACATACCAATCTAATCCGAGGTTGATCTGCAATCTGAACTTTCCGAGCTATGTGACTCAGCACAATCTTGCCTCAAGATTTTCCGAGGTACGTGGCGAAGAATCTCTGCCCGGACCTCGAAACCCGGACCTCTGAAAGACAGGTCCTGACCACACGCCGCCTCGTCAGCCGGACCCACCAAACAGCGCACCTGCGCACTCAAGTGCGAGACCAAATTGACCGCCCGCGACTCCTCGATTCTCGCGCTGACCGGCACAGGAAATCCGAGGTTGGCGGTTGCCACTCTGCGGCCCACGATGTGGCCGATCGTGCGGCCACCAACCGTGCAACCGCTTCTCCGCCCGCACACGATCCCGCGCCTTCCCGATAACCGCGCGGTAGTGCGCAGTTAACGCGTGCAGTTACCGCACGCGGCTATAAATAGGGCCCAGGGGAGTTTCATCTTCTTCCTCCCCACTCGCCTGCTGCCCCGTGCCCTCTGCCTCCATCGCCGCCGTCGAGCGCCTCGCCGCACCGGAGTACGCGCCGCCGTTCTGCAACACCGTTCCGCACCGCCGTCAAGTGCCTCGCCGCACCGGAGCACGCGCGCTGCGCCTGGCGCCATCGACTCGCCGCCGATCCCTCGCGTTCCTCCACGGTGAGTTCCTTGCTTTGCTTCCCCTCCATTGCCGTGGATGAGTTCATCCTCCGATGAACTCGAGGATCCTGATGAACCCTAAGCTTTTGATGAACTAGATGATCCCCTTTGCACTTTTTGGCCACTTTAGATCTCACCTAGACTGGCATCAGACGCACCCGTAGCACAGTCCTTTTAGGTTTGCCCATTGATGAACTTGATTTTATTTCCCTTTTTGGCTCACCGGTAGATCTTTGCTAATATCTCGCCATGGTAGAAACATGTTTCCCGCCCAAAACTCTTTAGCTCGGCTGTTTTGACTGATCCGAGGTATTTTACCCCGGATATCCTGAACTGTCCGAGGTACTTACCCCGGTTGAACCTTCCTCTTCTGCAGGAAAGCCTCAACATGTCGGCAATTCTACGTCAAACCGCGCCGAGGTTTCCGCCAGCGAGAGAGGTGGATGGGATGGCTCGGACGTCACTGACGATGATATCAAATGGCTCAAAGAAACTCATCGAATCCCAGCCGAACTGCTATATCGGCTTCACACTGGGGACGGCGAACCGATCACCAACCCCGGCGAGAAAGTGGTGTTTGTCTCTCACTTCGAGCGCGGATTCGGACTTCCGGCCAGCAAGTTCTTTCGGGAATTTCTGAAGTTCTTCGGCTTGCAGCCGCACCATCTCCCTGCTAACTCCATGCTACAGCTGTCGTGCTATGCAGCTTTCTCTGAAGGATATCTCGGCCTCTGGCCGAGCGTTGAGGGCTGGGCCAAGTACTTCCAGCTGAAGAAACAGAGCATCCCCAACAAGGAGGTTGTGAACAAAGATATGACTGCCTGTGGTGCGGCCTCTATCTCACCCCGGCTGTTCTCCGAGTTCCCACGGATCAAAGGCCTGGAGAGCTGCAAGAAGTGGCAGCGATCCTTTTTCTATGTGAGGAACCCCGGTACTGTCGACCTCATCAACCTCCCGGACTTCCAGCTCGGCCCTCCCACTGCACAACTCAATTGGGACTTCAACCCGGAGGACGCCTACGCCGAGGTTCAAGAGATCCATGAATACATGCTGGATCTCAAGAAAAGAGGGTGGGGTTCCGATGACATCCTCCGGACTTTTGTGGAACGAAGAGTCAGCCCCCTTCAACAACGAGCCCATAAGATCTGCCATATGGAAGGTCTACTCGATCCTACTCGGATCAGCAGCAAGGCGCTCTCCAAGGCCTCAGTTTGGCGCCGGGTCAAAGCCGTTGCCCAGACTGAGATGGACGAGGAGTGGACATGGGGCGTGGAGCCTCACGACAGAGAAATCTTCCGGAGCAAGTGAGTACTTACTAATTTCCGAGCTTACGCTCCGGTCTTGCACACCTCGGTTGCTTCTTAACTCAATTCTTTTTTGCCACTCCTGCAGCGGTTCGCCCGGCAGCTGATCGAGGACGGCGCGGAGCTGTCGAACTGGGCGCCTGCCCGCCTCGCCCTGGAAGGTCCAGAGACTGAAGACCCGGACAATGAGGATCACCTGCCGATCCCTAAGGCCGTTCCGAGGTCCGCCCCCAAGACTAGCTCTCCAACCCGGGTAAGAAACAAGTTCCCAGTTCCATCAGAGACTGGTCTGACGACGATGATGACGATGACGATTGCCAAATTCTGGAACCTGTCAACGTTATTCCCATTTCATATGCTCCTCCAACATATAAGAACTTTCATCCAGCGTCTGCAGCTTCCCGGAAGCGCTCAGGACCTGGTACCTCGGATGCCGAGGCTTCCAAGACCTCGGAGACTGCAGCGCCCAAAGCCAAGCGTGCCAAGAAGACCTCGGCGCGGCGCAAGAAACGAGGTCCCGTGGAGGAAGATGCGTAAGTCACCTTTGCTCCTCCTTACTTCTCACGCTGCTCCAAGGTTAAGCTTTTTACACTCTAACTTAATCTTTCTCTTTCGTCTAGCCCGGCTCGGCAGGTCAAACAGAGCCATAGCTCGATACACTCACCACTGCCTCCAGTGGTTGAAGCTCAGACAACCGAGGTCGAGGTTAACCTCGGCAGCCCCGCCAGAGCCTCTCCTCCAGAACGGTCCATTGACCTCACCAGCCCGGAGAAGACCATCTCCTCCCCTACGCGCGTCTCCTCCGCCGAACTTCCACCGCCGAGCTCTGACTCCGGCCTGGGGCACTCTGCTCCCCGCCGAGATCAGACTCCTCCGCCTCCTCAGAAGGATGCGGAGACAGATCGCGCCAAGACTCCGGTTAAAGCCGTGCAGGAGCCTCGGCTGTCCCCCAAGTCTCAAGCTGCGCGCAACCAGCAGCAACAGCAGCAAAAGAAGAAACAACAACAACAACTGCAGAAGCAAAAGCTCCAGCAGCAGCAGAAAGATTCAGCTCAAAACGTTGAGCCCCCCAAACAGCCACAGCAAACTCCGATGCCGCCACCGTCATCAGGCCCCTTGACTGCGAGCACCCAACTGGTGCCGCATGTTCCCGCTTCTGCGCCGAGGTCCACCTTGACCAAGGCCGCGCCCTCGAGCTCTCAGGTCGCCACCTCCCGAGCTTTATTCGCTGCTACTACCCAGCCGGACATCAGCAGCTGGGAGGTCGGGCAACTCCGGACCAAGAGCGGGAACAGCCTAGGCTCGGAGAAGCACTATGACATGGACTGGAACTCGGCTGACACTGTCGAGGTCTCCTCCAACCCGAGCTCTGAGCATCAAGTTGGACCCAGCGCCGTGCTCCAATCTATCTATAACATGCAGACTGCAGTCCTTGATTGCAGCAAGAAGGCCTCGGTAAGTTTCTTTACACAGCTCTCTTTCTTCCTTTGAAATCAAATGACAAACATACACTATTCCCAGTCCCCGAGATTCGGGTTGAGCAATTGACACTCCACCGAGTTAAAATTGCTCGGCTTGAATCTCAAAAACTTGTCATTTCTCCCATGCTGAGTCCCCGAGGCCAATGCCAAGTCCCCGGGACTCAATTGGGCCTCGGGTGCTAGAAATACCTCGGATTTATCCGAACTGATCTCTCTATTTTTTCAGGAATGCAACAATGCTCGGACAAGGTCTTCAAGAACCTCCTGCTGGATCACAACAGATGAAGAAGTCTCACCGGACTCTTCTATCCGCCAAGGAGCAGAGCGACAAGGATTACGCCTCCAAGTTGAAGACAGCCGAGGATGAAATAGCTCGGCTGCAACAAGAGCTGAACCGGGCTAATGAAGCCAAGACTGCTGTGGAGGACGCTATGAAGGTTAAGGACCAGGCCGCCGAACAGCAGCAAAAGCTTGCCAAGACCCTGGAGAGCCGTGCCACCTCGGCCGAAGCCGAACTTACCGCCCTCCGAGCTATCTCGAAAAGCTGGTTGTCCGAGCTCGCTCGGATTAATCATCAAATGGACAGTAAGTTCCTTCTCCCTTTTCCTTATTTTCTGCCGACCTACATCCCGTGCCACCGTATGCCTTATTTCAGCGACAGCCTTTTTGTCCTCTTCAGAGAACTTCGAGCACTCCAAGGACAAGGCTATCCGCGAAGTTCAAGCAGCTCGGGCAAAGAGGGCTGAGACAGAAACTCTCAGCGACAGCTGGGATATCCAGGACCACCTTGTTGCCCTTAATGCTCGGATCAGGCCGCTCCGGCCATTGGAACCAAGCTTGTTGATGCTGCCATCGAGGTCCACCGTGCCCTCTGGCCCAAGGTCAAGACTCCCACTTGCATCGACGAGCTCGCCACGAAGCTGAAAGGAGCCGAGGCTAGACTTCGGGAGTGGAGATGCTCGTCAGCTCGGGCTGGAGCGGACAAGGCCCTGGTGTTCGTGCTGTCCTGGTATGAGGATGTTGAGATCCACACTGTTACCTCCCTGCGCAGGGGCTCTCCTTGGAACTCCACCCCGGATGGCATTGCGAAACGCCAAGCAGCAGCCGACCGCTTTGCTAGTTACGCAAACACCCGGACCTTTGATGACGGGCGCCTCTACTCTGAGGACGAAGAGAGCTCGGACGAGGAAGCGGCGTCCGGTGAAGAAAGTTCTGAAGGCGAGGACATTGACTTTGACGAGCCTGAGAGCTCCAAGGGCAAGGCCGGCAAAACAACCGAGGTGGCTGAAGGCTCTGATGATGACTTCAGCTTCGACGAACCTCCGAACTCCAAGGGCAAGTCCGGCAAAGCCGTAGCCACCGAGGTGATTTCCTCCGACGTGACGGACACCCCGGCAACCACTCCCACAACCGAGGTTGCTTCCGCGACCGAGGTTGTTCCTGCGCCCGAGGTTGCTGCGCCCGAGGCTCCCACTGCCACCACTTCGGCGACCGAGGTCTCTGGTTCCGAGGCCTGAATTTATCTTAAGCAAAACATTAAATCCCCGGTATGCCGGGTGCAGATGTAACAGACCTTAAGTAGTTTGCTTGCTACCATTACTATTAACTTGCTATCCGAACCAAGCTTTTCTAAGAATTTATGCCGAACCCTTTTGGAACGAGTCCCCGAGTTCACTTTCGTGTTTACTATATCTGGCATTCTTTGCTCTTGTCTACCATTTAGGCGTTCGACAGTCGAGTCACAAGATTGTTATTTATAGCATACAGTACTTAGCAAATCTCGAAGTGTGTTTCAAAACCATCCGACATAAACGAAAGGTAAAGACAGGGGTTAGTAAACGACACATGCCGAACTATATTTTTGGACCGAGTCCCCGAGTTCATTTTCATGTCTCCCACGTTTTTTCATCTTTGCTCTTGACTACCATTTAGGCAGATGCCAGTCGAGTCACAAGATTAGTTACACAGCATACATTACTTGAAGTTTGAGACGAGGTTCAAAATAGTTCGGCATATGAACGAAACTGACAAACAGAAATAAAACACAAGCACAAGAGCGAGGCAGTCCCCGAGCTTCAACCTCGGAGTGCCGACATTTTATTAAGGATTAACCGAGGTACATACATTGCGCCTTTCATGAGTAGAAAGGTCGGAGTAGAGCTACGTTCCATGGTCGCCTGACCTCTGATCCGGGGTTGTCCAGCCCATCTTCCCTTGGTTCCTGCGCATCTATTAGATAGTAGAATCATTGAGCAGAGCTCGGGTCACAATGAACGGTCCCTCCCATGGAGGTGACAACTTGTGCCGACCTTTCTTGCGCTGCACCAACCTCAGCACCAAATCTCCCTCGTGAAACACACGAGGGTTGATACTCCGGCTATGATAACGTCGGAGACCTTGCTGGTATATTGCTGACCGAGATGAGGCCAATCTCTCTGCTTCCTCAAGCAGATCTACTGCATCCTCCCGAGCCTCTTTTGCCTCGGCTTCAGTGTACATTGCCACTCTGGGCGCATCATACTCGATGTCAGTGGGTAGCATAGCTTCTGCCCCATAGACCATAAAAAATGGCGTATAGCCAGTTGATCGATTTGGCGTGGTCCTTAGACCCCACAGTACTGCTGGTATCTCATCTATCCAACACCCCGGCGTTTTCAGCAGTGGTTCAATGAGCCGAGCCTTGATGCCGGCCAACACTAGAGCATTTGATCTTTCCACTTGTCCATTAGACTCCGGGTGTGCCACCGAGGCTATGTCCAGCCGGATTCCCTTGTTCATGCAAAACCGAGCAACTCTCCAACAGCAAAGTTTGTGCCGTTGTCCGAGATAATGCTATGGGGGTAGCCATATCGCAGAATAATCTCCTTCAAGAAAGTCACTGCTGAATGACCATCCAACTTCCGGATTGGTTTCACCTCGATCCACTTGGTGAACTTGTCCACCATCACCAATATGTGCGTCATGTTACCTCGGGCTGGTTTGAACTCTCCCACCATATCCAAACACCATACCGCAAACGGCCAAGTGATAGGAATTGTTTTGAGCGCCGAGGCTGGCATATGCGTTTGCTTGGCAAACCTTTGGCATCCTTCACATCTCCGGACTATGGCCTCTGCATCAGCAAGAGCAGTGGGCCAATAGAACCCATGCCTGAACACCTTGGCCACCAGAGCTCTTGTGCTGCAATGATGACCACACTCTCCTTGGTGGATCTCCAAAAGCATCTCCTTGCCTTCAGCTGGCTCGACACACCGTTGCAACACCTCGGTTACGCTTCTTTTATAGAGCTCCTTGTTGATGATGGTGTACGCCTTGGCCCTCCTTTGAATTCTCCTAGCCTCGGTTGTGTCACTTGGCAAGCTTCCCTCCGTTATGAACTTCATGATTTGCTCCGCCCACTCCGGCACTGGGTGCAAAGGAAAAAGTTCCTCGTCCACCTCCATTGGTTCGGCCACCATAATCTCCTCCATTATTTCCTCCACCATCCTGCGACCAGTCCCCGAGTCTTGATGAGCAGTCCCCGAGGTTCGGTGCGCAGTCCCCGAGCTCTGCCACGCAGTCCCCGGGTCCGACCAAACGCACCCGACGTCTACCTCCATTGGAACAGGTCCGGGCTCTTGCTCCGCCGGGATGAAAATAGATTCGGATTCAGGAGAAGGTTTGATTGAAGGAGTTCTCAAGTGATTCAGGGCTACCCCTGGTGGTACTGCCTCTTTCGATGAACCGAGCTTTGACAACACGTCGGCAGCATCATTTTCTGCCCGAGGTATATGCCTGTACTCACACCCTTCAAAGAACCCGGATATCTTTTGCACATGGAACCGATATAACGCCATGTTGGCATCCAGAGCATCCCAAGTTCCAGAAGATTGTTGCACCACCAGGTCGGAATCGCCGAAGCACTCTACACGCCGGATACCGATCTCCTTTGCCACCTTGAGGCCATGGATTAAGGCCTCATACTCCGCCACATTGTTTGATGCTGAGAAATGAATCTGCAGCACGTACTTCAGCTGATCTCGCTTTGGCGAGGTGAGGACTATTCCAGCCCCCAGCCCGATCTTTGTCTTGGACCCATCAAAATGCATTTTCCAATAATTATAGTCCGGCCTGGGTGGCTCATACTGCATCTCGGCCCAATCACAAAAGAAGTCCGGCAACGCCTGGGATTTAATTGCGTCTCTTCTCTCATAATGTGGTGCATATGGAGACACCTCAATCGCCCATTTGGCAACTCGGCCAGTTGCATCTTTGCACCCGATGATCTCCGAGATTGGAGCTTCGCACACCACCGTCATGGGATGCTCCTGGAAATAATGCTTCAACTTCTTGACCGCCAGGTAGACACCATACGTCATCTTCTGGTAGTGAGGATAGTTCTGCTTCGAGGTAGAGATCACCTCGCTCAAGTAATACACCGGTCTCTGCACCGACCTGCCACCTTCTTCGCGCTCCACCACCACTGCCACACTTACAACTCGGTTTGTGGCCGCAATGTAAAGTAACATCGGCTCATTGTGCAATGGTGACGCCAACACCGGGGCAGTGGACAACATCTTTTTCAGCTCACCGAACGCCACGTCGGCCTGCGGGGTCCATGTAAACCCGGTACTTTTCTTCATGAGCTGGTACAAAGGCAAGGCTTTTTCTCCTAGCCGAGCTACAAATCGGCTCAACGAGGCTAGGCACCCTGTGAACTTCTGCACATCTTTCAAACACTTCGGTAACTTCATGCTCTCAATAGCTCGGATCTTGGCCGGGTTAACCTCGATACCTCGGCTAGACACCAGGAATCCGAGCAACTTTCCAGCCGGGACACCAAAGGTGCACTTGTCCGGGTTAAGCTTCAACCGATACTTTCTCAAATTCACAAATGTCTCCTCGAGATCCTCGAGGAGAGTACGTTTCTCCTTAGTTTTGATGACATATCATCGACATACACTTGCACATTTTTGCCCATTGAGAGTGCAGGCATTTCTGCATACACCTCTGATAAGTTGCCCCGGCATTTCTCAGACCAAAACACATGACACGATAGCAATACGCCCCATACGGGGTAATAAAAGCAGTCTTTATTTGATCCTTTGGGTTCAGTGGTATCTGGTGAAAACCAGAGTACGCATCGATAAAAGACAACAGTTCACAACCAGCAGTGGAATCGATCACTTGATCAATCCGAGGTAATGGAAATGGATCTTTCGGGCACGCCTTGTTGAGGTTAGTGAAGTCAATGCACATGCGCCACACCTTGACCACGGCTGGCTCGTCTTTCTTCTTTTCCACCAAGACCGGATTGGATATCCAGTCCGGATGCAGCACCTCCATAATGAACCCGGCTGCAAGCAACTTAGCCAGCTCGTCCAGCACCACTTGTCTCGGTCGTCTGAGAGACGACGGGTCGGTTGCCTCACCGGTTTCACCTCTGGCCTAACAAATAAAGAGTGCTCTGCCAACTCCCTCGGAACACCAGGCAGGTCCTTAGCCGACCATGCAAAGATATCCCGATTCTCACGGAGGAAGTGACAGAGCTCGCCTTCCTATTTCTCGCCCAGCCCGGTCCCAATGATGGCCATATGCTCTGGGTGCTCCGGGTCAATGGGGATCTTCTTGGTCTCCTTGGGCACCTCGAACGCCGCAGTTGAGTCCGGGCTCATCAGTCCGGACAGGCCGAGCTGTGTTGACTGCGCCATTGCCACCACTTGATGCAGCTTCTTCTTCTCAGCTGCGATCACCAAAGACTCGGCCAGATTAGACCCCGCCGAGGCACACTGAATGGCTCGCTTGTAGTCACCCGAGATGGATATGATCCCATTAGGCCCTGGCATTTTCATCTTCAGGTATGCAACATGGGTGGAAATCATGAACTTGGCCAGAGCCGGCCTTCCAAGCAATGCATGGTATGCACTCTCCAAGTCCACCACCTCGAACTCGATACTCTCAACTCGGCAATTGTCCTTGGTTCCAAATGCTACATCCACCCATATCTTGCCCATGGGTGCACAGGAAACGCCAGGCACAATCCCATGAAAAGTACAACTGCTTGGCATCAACTGATTAGGCGATATGCCCAATTTCACCATTGTGTCTCGGTACATGATGTTGATGGCACTGCCATTGTCCACCAGAACTCGGGTGAACCTCACATTGTTGGTAGGCCCACACAACGTTGGATCTACCACCAGGGCATACTTTCCAGGGCTCGGCATGATCCGAGGTGTGTCTTTCTGCTCCAAGTGATCTCCTGCTCAGACCAGTTCATATAGGTCGGCACCACCGGCATTACTGCATTCACCTCCATGGCACGCCTCTGCACGCTCTTCTTGTCAGTTGGCTCGGTCACAAAGACCACATAGCTCGCATGAGCCTCTCTATAGTCATTTCCGGGGTATTCATACTGCTGACTTGGTCCGGCACCATTGTTGTTATTACCTCGGACATTCACAACATTCACGGGTCTTGCTGCTGCAGGCCTCGGAAGAGGTGCAGTGGTTATCGGGGTAACATTTGCTCCGGACAGATTGGGTGGGACCTCGGCTGAAATCTCTGAGGTGGTGGTCCTGCTCTGATTCCTCCGGCCTTCGCCCCTTCTTCTCTGATTCTGCGGTTCCAGCTGCACTGCCGGGTTGAATGGTTGGCTGGCTTGCGCGGGTCGGTCGTATGGTAACAGCACGGACCATCTATCATTGATTCATAGGTCAAGGGTGGCTCCGGGTTCGGACTAAATGCCGGACCATTGATTTTTGGCCTCTGGACACCTCCAGCTCCGGGCTGATCCGGGTTCACCGCTGCAACTTGGTTCGAGGTGTATGGGTAGTCCGGCTCCCTCCTCTTCTGTCCGAACTCCTGGCGGTCATTACACCTTGGTCCGAGCCGGTTGTTTATTGGCTCCCTCCTTCTGTTACGTGCCCTGCCTCTGCTGCTGGCTGCATCGGATCACCCAGAGCATAAGAATCTGCAATCCGGATTGTTTCTGCTAGGGATTCGGCATATCTCTCTGGAGCCTCTGCCACAGCATGCTGCCATGTCGACAACCATCTGCAAACCAGGAAATGGCCTGTGCCTCTACCACTCCTTCACAGGAATTCCGAACATTGCTCCACCGAGTTAAGAATTCTCGGTCAGTTTCATGATCATCTTGCTTACATGCCGCCAGGAGCTGAGGTCGGTTTGGCCTCTTGTATGTACTAGCAAAGTTGCTGTTAAACGCCAGCTCCAAGTCTATCCAGGAGTTGATACTATACTCCGGCAAATTATTCAGCCAGATCCGAGCTGGACCTTCCAACATGTGCGGGAGATACCGGACCGCCCATCGGCGATTGCCCCCCGCTATGTGCACCGAGGATACATAATCTGTCAGCCAATCTTGTGGCTTGGTGCTCCCATTGTATGGCTTGGTGTTCCGACCTAACTGGAACTGAGATACTGGTGGTGGTGGCTCCTTCATGATCCGAGGTCCAAAACACGCCGGACCAGGAGGGCCTTCCTCCTCCAGTTGCTCAGACAAGTAGATTCTATCCAGCTTGTTACGACATCGCCTGGAGCTAACATCCGACCTCCTATCCGAGGTCCCAACGCCCCATCCACTCTGTGGTATCCAGCTCGCGCCATGGCCGAGTCTCCATCATCATATCGGTCATCGCCTTGACCGACATTCTGAGGTTGCTGAACATACTCCGGCTCTCGCTGATATTGCCCCTGCGCCGGGTTGTTGCTGATACCTCGGGGGCGGAGGTGGTTTACCTCGGCCAGCCGACGCTGCTTGCCCGCCATTCTGATTTCCCTGACCGGAGTTACCCTTAGCTCGGCTTGCATTACCTGGGCCGGGGTTTCCCTTAGCTCGGCTAGCATTGCCCTGGCCCACCTTCTGCTTTGCTGCTAGACTGGATCATACATCTGCAGCTGCTTGTTCTGACCCGAGGTGACACTCCGGGCTCGATCGGCTCCTCCGACGAGTGGAGACGAGGCTTGCCCCTTGGACACCTGACTAACTGGCCTAGCTGAATAAACCATCTCTGAATCACCAGCCCCGGCATATGCTCTGCGGAGAGCCTCATTCTGCTGGTTAGCTACATATACTAACTCATTGACTCGCTTCTGCTGCGCACGCCATGCATCTCCAGTAACCCGGATAGCTCGGCCCTGCCTGCCTCGGCAGCTCTGAGGTTCTTAGCAGGGGAACTATACACCGGCCTTCCAGTCGACACGCGACTCTCACTCCTAGCCGAGGTGGTAGGTCGAGCCTCCCTGTTTATCTCATCATTGAGCCCCTTGCCTCTCTGCCGCACCTCGGCTCCCCTATGTGTATCAACTGCTACCGGGGTGAAGCCATTCGCTGCATTGTACTCACGCAGATCTCTATTGAACTCATCTCTAGCTGTTATCATTGCTACAGCCTCCTTCTGCAACAGGACACGCTTTGCCTCTAGGTCGGCCACAGTCACCACTACATCCACTCCTGGATTTACTGGGTCTGCCAGTGTCTCCACTATCTCTACCAGGGTCGCACCTCGGCCCTGCAGCTCGGGGTGCCAGGCAGTCTTTCTCTAGCCTGGGCTTTGCAGATCTCACCTTAGCAACCTCGGCCGCCTTGGATTGGCTGGCATCTACTTTGCCAGCGGCGTCAACCGGACCTGTCATCATCACCTCCACGCAGCTCTCGGGGCGAGTGATACGCCGACCTAAAGCCGCGAGGAGAGGAGTTTCGTCGTCCACGAGCACCTGCTCCGGGTACCCGCGAACAACCTCGACAGCAACGTATGTGACGAAGCTGCCGAGCATCATGGTGAAGCCGTGCTCGGGGAAGGGCTTGCCGGCGAAACACCCCGCGTTGTCGCTGATGAAGGTGAACTCTCCGATCTTGGCGACAAGCCCGGAAAGAACACGCTCGCCTGAGCCCGTCCGGATGAAAACTCCCTCCAACGCCTCAATCTGCCCCACGGTGGGCGCCAACTGTCGTGGTGGGATCACGGCAGATGCCATAGGTATGGCTAAGATGGGGCCGAATGGTCGTTGGGGGAATCCGGGGAGGGTTTATGCACTCAAGAAGTGCACACGCAAGAACACGCAAGAACACGAACGAAGAACCAAGAAAGCAAGAACACAAAGCACACCACGATGTACCCTGCTTCGGGGCCCTCTTGTGGAGGTAACACCCCTACTGCAGCACTATCCTACTCAGTGTATAGCTCAAAGTGACAAGTACAAGCTGCTCCTCGAGCTGTATGATGCTACAATGGTGAGAACTTGAGGTAAAAGATGGAGCTAGACGGGAGGAAGAAGGCACTCCGAGCTGAATCCGAGGTGTTTCCGGGGTGTTCCGAGGTTCCTCTCTCTTTCTTTCTTCTTGATCAACTGTTCCTCCTCTCTAGCAGGAGGGGGGTGAAGCCCACTATATAGGCCAGCCGGGTTACCATTGTGCCCCTCGCGAACACTGTTGCCATGCCTCTGCAACGGTCACCACCGTACCACCGTACCTCGGTCAGGGACAAGACGTGGCTTGCCCATCTCCTGTAGCCTAACGGCAGAACTAGCATGTCCCCTCTGACCGAGACAGGACGTGGCCTGGCAGAGCTACCTCGTAGCCTTTTCCCAGATCCCGCGTGGTCAGCGGTCAGAGACGTGCAGGCCCGCCGAACCCGGGGCACGCCTCTGCCAGGCTCCTTGACAGACGCTCCCGTGTCAGGCGCTCTTGTACCCGGCTGGAAGTGACAGGAGCATTGACTCCTGCCCGACCTACTGCCTACCACCTCGGTTAGCTCGGCACGGATGTGACGAGCTCCGTACCTCGGGTCTTGCGCTTAAGATCTTTACCAGGTCGGATCTTACTTCCTCCCCACAGCTTCTCCTGCTCTCACAACACAAACCACTGCACTGAGGTAGTTAGGTCGGCTGAACATAGCTCGGACAGTGAACCTCGGCCCTGGCCAACAGTATACCTCGGACCCCTCGGGCCAAGATAGGTCGGCCTTTAAACTCTCCAGGTCAAGATGAAGCTCGGACTCTCCCAGGCCCAAGCAGGTCGGCCCTTTCCGTACCTCGGCACACCTTCAAACTCCACTTATGCCAAGCCTTGACCCTACCCGGGGATACTCCCCGACAATGCACATGACTTACCCATCTACTATCAGCAATAGGATAAATAATACCAGCTTCAAGAAGTTTTAATACCTCATTTCTTACCACTTCTTTCATCTTGGGTATTAAACGACGCTGATGCTCAACAACAGGCTTTGCATCAGGTTCCATGTTGATGGCGTGCTGATATATAGTAGGAGAAATTCCCTTCAGGTCATCAAGAGTATATCCCATAGCTCCGCGGTGTTTCTTCAACACTCCCAATAACCTTTCCTCCTCTGTACCTGAAAGTTTAGAGCTGATAATAACAGGATATATTTTCTTATCATCAATATAAGCATATTTAAGATTATCAGGCAGAGGTTTCAAATCAAAAACAGGATCCTCCTTGGGTGGCATTGTGGTACCCAAATCTTCCACAGGTAAATTGTGTTTGAGCATAGGTTGACGAAGGAATACTTCATCAAGCTCATTCCTTTCTTCCCTGAAGTTCACACTTTCATGATTCTCCATATGTTGCTGCAAAGCATTGTTAGGAGCAAGAACAATAGATGCAAGTTGAGCAATTTCAAAATCCTCACTAGGCAATTCAGTTTCATAAGGTGCTTTAGCAAATTTAGAGAAATTGAATTCATAAGATTCACCAGCAAATTTAGTAAAGATTTTCTCTTTCTTACAATCTATAACAGCACCACAAGTATTCAGAAAAGGTCTACCAAAAATAATAGGACAACTATCATTGGCAGCCGACCCAAGTACAAGAAAATCAGCAGGGTATTTAGTCTTACCACAAAGGACTTCGACATCTCTAACGATACCAATTGGAGAGATAGTTTCCCTATTAGCAAGCTGAATAACCACATCAATCTCTTCAAGTTTACAAGGAGCAATTTTGTGCATAATTTCCCTGTAAAGCTCATAAGGAATAGCACTAGAACTTGCACCAATATCACATAAACCATAATAGCAATGATCACCTATCCTAACAGAAAGCACAGGAACACTAGACTTCCTAGAACTTTTAGGATGTGAGACAATATTAGAAGCATCCTCACAAAAGATAATGTGTCTATCTTCTAAATTTTCAGTGACAAGATCTTTAACCAATGCTACAGCAGGTTCAACAGTTATTTGCTCATCAGGTTTGGTAGCTTTCTTATTACTTTTACTAACAACACCAGTTATGATAGTATGTTCCTTAATCTTATTAGGAAAATGAACGTTTTCAATATAAGGTCTGGAATAATGCGATCAACAACATTAACCTCACACCTTTAGATATATGAGAAACAGATTCATCTTTATAAGTTCATGATAATTTTTTAAACCCTCCTTCGGCAAACCGAAATAGGAAGCAAAGGCTTTATAAAAGTTTGCAACAATTTGAGAGTCAAGACCATAAGTAGTGCTAATTTTGCGATAATCATCAGTATCCATAAAAGTTTTAACACACTCAAAGTCATAGTTTATACCTGACTCCCTACCTTTGTCATTCTCCCATCCTTCAGTGTTCTCCGGAATCCGATCAAGAAGGTCCCACTTAAACTCTTCTTATTACGAGTGAACGATCCAGCACAAGTGGTATCCAATAGAGTTTTATCCTGAAAGGAGAGTCTTGCATAAAAGTTATCAATAACAACATTACTAGGAAGCTCATGAATGGGACATTTGAGCATTAATGCCTTCAATCTCCCCACGCTTGAGCGATACTCTCTCCATCATAGGGCCAGAAGTTATATATGAGGTTCCGATCCTTATGAATCTCACTTGGAGGATAGAATTTGGAGTAAAAGAGAGGTACAATTTCCTCCCATCCAAGAGAATACCCATTCTTCAGCAGTTTATACCAATGTGCAGCTTTACCTGACAGTGATAGAGAGAATAATTTCTTCTTAACTTCTCCCATCGAGATACCTGCACACTTAAATAACTCGCACAATTCATGCAGAAATAACAAATGATCACCAGGATGAACAGTTCGATCTCCTGCATAGCGGTTATTTGTGACACGTTCAACAATTTTCATAGGAATTTTGAACGGTATTACCTGCTCATCTGGCGCCTCCTCTACTACCTTAGCAGTGGTAGTTGTTTTCCCAAATAGGAATTCAAGAGAAGACCCCTCCATAATGAGATATAGCAGCAGGCAAAAATAAAAACAGCACGTACAATAAATGTTTCCCTTACCAATTCCACTTACCAATAGCGCTACACTCCCCGGCAACGGCGCCAGAAAATAGTCTTGATGACCCACATAGTACTTTCGATAAATAAGAGTGTCGAACCCAACGAGGAGCAGAAGGTGTTGACAAGCGGTTTTGATGAAGGATTCACTGTAAATGCTCACAGACAAGTTTTTAGGAGTTTTTGATATGACAGATAAATAAAGTACAAGTAAATAAAATGCAGTAATAATAGTTGCAGCGAGTGGCCCAATCCTTTCTACAGCAAAGGACAAGCCGGTTGTTGTACTTATAATGACCAAACGTTCTTGAGGACACACGGGAATATTGTCAAGTGCTTTCGCTTCATATAGTTGATTAATCTTCATTGTTTTGATAAGTATTGTGTGGGTGAACCTATGCTAATGCACCGCCCTTACTAGGACTAATACATACTTGTGATTATACCCCTTGCAAGCATCCGCAAATACAAGAAAGTAATTAAGATAAACTAACCACAGCCTTAAACTTTGAGATCCTGCTATCCCTGATGCATCGATATACCAACGGGTGTTCAGGTTTCTGTCACTCCGGCAACCCCACAATTGGCAAACGAATACACAATGCATTCCCCTAGGCCCATAAAGGTGAAGTATCATGTAGTCGACGTTCACATGACACCACTAGAAGAATAACACCACAACTTAAGCATCAAACCATGAAATATTACTCAACATAATTCACTACTAACATCAAGACTTCTCCCATGTCCTCAAGAACTAAACGAACTACTCACAAGACATCATACGGAACATGATCAGAGGTGATATGATGATGAATAACAATCTGAACATAAACCTTAATCCAATGGTTTCACCCAATAGCATCAATAACAAGAGTAATCAACACCGGGAGAGTTTCCCCTATGAAATAGACAAGATTCAGCCCTAGATGTTACAGCGGAGACGGGGTGCAGCGGCGGTGATGATGGTGTTGGCTGTGGAGATGATGATGATGATGATCCCGATGAAGTCCAGCTCGATGACGGTGATGATGGCAACGATTTCCCCCTCCGGGAGGGAATTTCCCCCGGCAGATTTCTTCCTGCAGGGGAGCTTTTCGCTCTCTGGTGTTTTCCGCCTCGTGGAGGTGGCGAAATATTTCGATGGCCGTCCTCTGTGTGTTAGGGTTCCGAGGGGGTCAAGTACGCGAAGGGGGAATGGCTGAGGTGGGCCAGGGCCCCCAAACCACCTGGCGGCGCGGCTGGTGGGCCCGCCGCGCCAGCTGGTGAGGAGGGCCCACCTTGGCCCTTCTCAGCCTCCCCTTTTGGCCTCCTCCGTCATCTGGTAAAATAGGGACTTCCATATGTCTCCTTCGATTTATTGATCTTCAGAAATAGTGCATGTCGACGGCGCTTTTTCCAGCAGAATCCTGACTCCGGTGTCCAATTCTCCATTATTCATCAAACATGCAAAATAGGTAAAATAACATAAGTAACACTTCTAAATATGAAATATATCGATGAATAGCAGTAAATTATGATATAAAATAGTGATGCAAAATGGACGTATCAGGCTCGCAGAGGCGCCTTGCCTACTTCTGTTCATAGGCTTCTTGTTCTTCATCTCTGGGGATGGTGGGGGTGCAGTGAACCCGCGCAGACCGTCTGTTGCAATGTGCGAGGGCTGAAAATGTTACCCGGTTTGTCTGGAGCTTTGATTGCCGGCTTCCGGAGGCGTGTTTTGAGAATAACTCAGGCGCTGGCATGTAGTGCGATGACCAGGTTGATCACCGTGAGCGCGGAAGGGTTCTTCATCCATAGCAGGCATGTACAAATCTTTGCTCGCGCCCGTGTTGAGGAAGCCATTGACGTCGATATTATCCTCGTCATCGTCGTTGCCATCAAGTTGAGGTGCAACGTCTTTGGCTTCGGACGGCTGTTGCGGTACAGACATTCCCAACAGTCTTTGGTGGCGGCTTGTGGTGGCAACGACCGGCTGTTCCTTCCGGTTGGTGGCGACTGCTGCTTGTGGCGCCGGTTCCTTCCCAACAGGTTTTCGTGGTGGCTTAGAGGGCCGAACGATCGGGGGCCGGAGTTTAGAGGTGGCGCCGGTGGAGCGGCGCTTTAACCCCTGAAGAACCCCCCAAGACGAATTTGGGTCTTCGGCCATTCCAGGATCCACTTGGGGCAATTTCCAAGGAGCATGTGTTTCTCGGCTCCCGAAGGTTGCATGGGGGGGTCAATGCCACTAAACTCAGGCACTACCTCAGTCACCCTGACCCTCATCACGGCCTCGCTCATTCTAGTGTTGTGCATATCACGGCACATTGGTTGTATGAGCATGCCCTCAGCAACTTCCTTCAACTCGCCGTCGGGTACCATCCTATGCAGGAGTATGCAAGGCGTGTCCTTTTGTGAACAAATGTTGGGCATCATGAGGTGGCAGTCATAAAAGGCAGAGTTATAGAAGATGACGCGGACTAAGTAATTAATTAGTTACCTTGTCGATGGCGTTGAGCTCGGCTAATGTCGAGACAAGGGCGCCAGTGCCGGCGGCCGGCCTAACATTCTCCTCCGCCCGCTCGGGTGCTGGCGTCGGTGCGACAAAATGGACCGGCGCCTGCACCGCGATGTTGGGCGTTGGGGTCACCAGGTCCGGCGACACGTCCTGGTTCATGGTTGAGTTGCTGCCGCTGAAGCTAGGCACGTGTATCGGCCCCTGTCGACCTCCGGCATTCCAAGAAGCTAACCCCTCCATCAACCCAGGGGTAAGAATGCCCGGAGCTTCTCCTCCACTAACTTGTCAACCGTGTTGGAGTCCACTTTTCCCTGCTCTAGTGACTCCACCTTCTTCCTTAGGTCCACCACCTCGGCTTTATCCACCCTCGTCGTCCTCCTCCTCTCCTTTCTCTTCTCCGGGTCGTCAGATGAGTAGTACTGCAGGAACTTCACGCCCGTACCAAAGCCGGACACACGGCCAGCTGACGTCGGCGGCTTCGACTTGTCCCTTTCCTTGAAAGCGTTCGTCGCCCTGTTGAAAGTCGTGTCCCATGGCTCCGTCGACCCCTGGGACGACGGGCCAGCCTCAGCGTCGGCCTTCAACTCCTCCTCCTGCAGACAAAGGAAATTAAGGTGAACCCATGTAGAAATATGGCTTCGTTATCTAATTAGATCAACGCAATGGACTTTGAGATATCCTCGGAAATTAAATTCCTTACCAGCAATTTCTCGAATTTCAACACATCTTCATCGTCGGTAACGAATTCCCCCGCCTTGTTCAGATAGTAGCGGGACCGGACAAAGTTCATCACTTGCTCGTCCGTGATTTTGTGCCACGGGTTCTCTTTTCCCAGTTTTGCAACAGTGGCATCCTCCTTGTCCCAAACGGGCTGTTTTCCTCGGTAACCACCGCTTCCCAAACGGTGGTTACCTATGTTCAGGTCCCGCATATCCTTCCCCCACTTGGTCCATGTTTTAGGCTCCTCAGACTTTAAGGACTCCTTGAATATCTCGAACTCTTCTTTGTCGAGCGTCGGGTCTTTGGCACTTATCTTCTCCCAGCTGTCACCCTTATTGATCTTCTTCCTCACCCGGAATTTCCAGCTACTCAAGGCGGCGCTCATCTTCGTGATGGCTAAACTGTCCACCTTTTTGTTGAACGGAAGCGGGAACGTGTATCGTAGGTGAAGCTTCGTGAGGAGGTTTTCGACCAAAGCCTCATTGCCCTTACGTCTGAAGTCCTTCGTGTTGATCGAAATGCTTTCCTGGACGATGCACCCTAGTTGCATGTTGTACCCTTTGGCAAGCTTTTCTGGCTCCACTGGTAGGCCACTTGGCGTGACCTTGGTGAACACGTCTGTGACGTTGTCGAGCGATTGCGGTGTCCGATCCCTCCTTGGCTTCTTCCGCTTCTTAGAGGTCGGGTTGCTACCGGTAGCACCATCCGTGTGGTCGCCACCATCGGTGGTGGTGGTGTCATCCTCATGACCGCCACTAGCAGTTCCATCTGTGGTTTCAGCATCCTCCTCCCGGTCCTCTTGCTCATTGTCGGCATCGGCGGCCTCCACCTCCTCCATCTCCTCCATCTCCTAGGACATCTGTCAGAACGACTTGTTGGCATGTCTAGCTTCTTCTTCGACGCTCATGTGCTTAGAAGGGCCGGCTTCCGACATGTTTGCAAAAAGAGGCAAAAAGTTAGTACAACAAATATAAGAAAAAAATCACTTAATTTAGTACTAAGATACCCCGGCCCATGCATTAGTCGCAATACCCCCATATGTCCCTTTTTTTTAGCAAAGTCATGCCAAAATTTACGAAAAATTTCGGCATGCCCTTTGCTAAAAAAAAGGGGGACATATGGAGTACCCGAATTTGCCGGAACGGAAGTTAATCGACGTTCTGGCAATCTCAAGGGCCTCTCGGGGTACCTGCAAGCATTTCACAAATCATATGTCCTATTTTTAGCAAAGTCATGCCAAAATTCACGAAAAAATTCGGTATGACCTTTGCTAAAAAAGGGACATATGGAGTACCCGAATTTGCCAGAACGGAAGTTAATCGACGTTCCGGCAAACTCAAGGGCCTCATGGGTACCTGCAGATATTTCATCCACAAACATTTGTGGCCGGCATCTCCGGCCGGCAACAACATCACATCAACACAACCACATCTCCGGCCGGCATCTCCGGCCGGCAACAAACACACATACAACATCCACATCTCATAAACATACACGGCATACGGCAAAATCCACATCCACATCACCACATCCACATCTCACCTAAAATCACGCTGAGTTTCTTTTAAATTTCCTGCATTTGGCAAAATAATGCATTAGTTAATTCCAACTAAAAATGCATCTTCAAGACAATTAAAAAGTACCAACTTTGGACGCTTACGAAATTATCAAATCTTGATCCTATTTGCAATGTACCTTCAGTGATATCTTGCACTACGTTATTACTTCATGATGAAGCTCAAAAATAAATTTTTGAAAACTTCTAACACCTTAATTCAAGTCATTTTGAAAGGCATGTTTAAACACTGATCATATTTGACTTAGCAAATTTTTCATCTCCAAAAGTTCATCTTCAATTTTTTGCATGTACTAACCTAACACTAACCTAGCAACTAACCTAGAAACTAACCTAGCATCACTAACAAAAACAAGCAGCAAGCAAATGAACAACAAAATTCAAAAAAATTGTTGTTGGAGTTTCAACAAACACCTAGGGTGCATGTTTTTCGGTAGGGGAGGGAGGCAGGGGAGCCGGGAAGCACCTTGGGCAGGGGAGGGAGGGGAGGTCGTCAAGGGAGGTGTAGAGCTTGTCGCCGGTGTCTCGGAGGGAGGGGAGGTGGTCTTCGCGGGGGCAGCCGGCGGCGGCGAGTTGAGGCGGTGGTGGGTTGAGCGCGGGCGCGGCGGGAGTTGGGTGGGGAATTGGGGCGCTGCGGGAGTTGGGAGGGAGGGGAGGTGGTATTCGCGGGGGCGGCCGGCGGCGGCGAGTTGGCGCGGTGGTTCGTCAAGCGCGGCCGACGGCGGCGAGTTCGGTCGAGCGCGAGAGTTGGGCGCGCGGGAGAGTTGGAGTTGGGGAGAGAGAGGCGGGCGCGGGGCGGGCCCACATGTAAGTGGGGCAAACAAATTCTGTGGCGCACGGGCATGGGTGCGCCACAGAATTCTTTCTGTGGCGCACCCATGCCCGTGCGCCACAGAAAGCTCATATTCTGTGTCGCACCCATGCCCGTGCGCCACAGAATATGCACCCAGGAAATCATTGGAGGCGGGACCCACACTGTTTCTGTGGCGCACCGCGTGCCATTCGCCACAGAAAAGGCAGCACAGGATCAAATCCAACGATTGCGTGTGGGGCCCACCATATTTCTGTGGCGCACAGTTATAGATGCGCCACAAAAGGCAACATTTCTGTGGCGCACCTCTATTTCATGCGCCACAGATATTTGTGGCGCACCACATTTTGTGCGCCACTGAACTTTTCTGTGGCGCACGGCGTAGTTGGTGCGCCACAAAAAGTCGTTCCATAGAAAGGCACTTCCCTACTAGTGTTATATAAAGCGGTGTAGCGCAAAGAAGATGAATACGTGCACGACGTATGTATCTACGTACCGATGAAGTCGGTGGGTATGAGGCCGTTGGAGAAGCGGCCGGTGGCGACGTGTCCAGCGAAGTCCTTGCCGTACGGCGGGTGGTTGGCCTTGACCACGGTGTGGAGGCCGTTGTTGTTGCCGGGGTCCATGATGGAGTCGCCAAACACGATCACCGCCGTCACCATCGCCTTCTTCTCCCCCTCCTTGCGTCCTTCGCACCTCGCCGCCACAGCAGCCATGGCCGCCAAGACCACCACGAGCGCCTGCAGCCGGCGGCGCCACTGACTGGCGTGCGTAGATGATGAACGCCTGTTTTGGGTCATCTCCATGGCTGGTTAGCTCGCATCTGCTGCGGCTATCGCCATTTATGTAGCTGCTAGCCTGCTGAGGCTCTAGCTCTACATGGGAGACAACCTTGTTGTTGCCGGTGCCATCTCATTAAGTGCCCTGCATGTTCACTGGTCAGATGATGATATGTTACTATAAACGAAGAGTAGTATTGTATCATACTATGATGATGATGACAACCTTGTTGATGCATGGCTGATTAATGGGTACGGGCAAGCTCACTCCAGCTGACTGCTGACCAGTGTATCAGTGTCAGAGGCGTTTCGTACTATCAACGTCGGCCCAACCGTTTGCTAGCTGCTTCATGTGCTTCCCCGCTGCTGAAGAAAAATATTCGGCAGGGTGTCCCAAAGCACCGGTCGATGTACGTGGCCGGCCAGGAATCGGCAAATTAAGACAATCGAGTTGGAAAATACTCAAAGGCCATGCATGTCTTTTTTTTTTAGACCCCTGATCTATGTTTATAGCTGTAGTATCTGAACTCGTACACCAACTCAACACCACACTCACACCACACTCACGCACACCCCTAGTGTACAAGTCTAGATTCTATAACTATACACACACGCAAGTTTACCCAGTATTCTGAAGAAGCGTTAGTCGTATGCGGCGCACATGCATGTGAGAGGGGATTTTAAAACAAGGTCAAAAGCCAAAAATTCGTCCCAGGCGGAATCGAACCTTGGACGGGTGGGTTAGCCACTGCTAACACCAACCACCGAGCTGTATGCTCGTTCTCAAGGCCATGCATGTCTCACCAACTACTTTTGTGGGCATTAAGTAATGACCATTTCATGCGTGATGACAGAAACGTGGTACGAATTAACACGTTACTTTTCTGTCTAATCATATTATTGGTGCCTCTGAAATACCCCCTCTGTCCCAAAATAAGTGTCTCAAATTTATCAAAAAGTGGATGTATCTAGACATATTTCATGTATAGATGCATCAATTTTTTGACAAACTTGAGACACTTATTTTAGGACAGAGAGAGTAGTAAATTTACACCTACTTCAATTTTGGGAAGGTTAGTTTGTTCGGGTGGCATTCAGTGGGGTGCCGGCATGCTCCGAGTGCGGCGCTTTGGAGCTCGATCTCTAGGGATCTTTTTTTTTCCTCTGAAAAATAAAAAACAACAAAGTTTCAGAAAAATCAGGAAACAGATCCTACATGTTGAAGGTGATGAACTCTATACTGGTGTGTAAAGAAACCAATACGAAATTCTTTATATTATAGGCTGAGCAAAAAATGACAGGTTACATTATTATTATTTAGAAATAGTTTTACATTTGTTTTATCCTTCAATCTACCAAAAGAATTTTGATTCGGAAGCACATACATCGACATGGTAGACACATGTCATATATGTTTAATGCGTCTCATTTAGGATTGTTGATATTTTTTATGTGGAGGTGTTCGATTTGTGAGGTTCCAGAAAAATGTAAAGAAGAGACCGAGCACCCAACTATTCGTCTATGACAACATGCGTCGTGCTATCTAGGTTTTAGCCCACGCCGGCGACTATTCTACAACAGAAGTTGTACGCATAAGAAGTAAGGTTTGTTTATCGCCACCATTGCAGGAGTGGGAATAGTTTGGCAGCGATATTTTTATTTCAAACTATACTATCAAAGGTGATTGTTTAATTAGGCTTGTTTGGAGAAATATATCACTCAAATATGGTTTTGCAATTGAAATAAACCTCCTTTTTATCGCATCCGTGATTTTCATGCACCTTGAGTTTGGTTTAGGTCATAGATGTATTCCCAACTGAGAAACTAACCGGACTAACCATGTTTTAAATGTCAATTGGCCAAATCGGTTTTCTCAATTTGCTAGGAGACACCATATACACAAGTAGATGAGCCTAATGGAAATTTACTCTACACATACAAGATATCTTATATTTACTAATTGGAGGCACCAATGGAGGCACCACGTTAATCCTGGAGAAAACACTATTAATAACCGTACGATCTAACTTATGTGGTTAGGATCTAATAGGAGGATTACAAAGATTTAGTCGCGCGTGTTAAGAGTCCCACAAGTACACGATACCGTGGTCTAAACATATTCCTAATCTACACGAATCTTCCCCGTCTCAATTGACACCTGGGGTGAACCATAGATTCCCGTCGCTCCTCGAAGAAAGTGCGATCGGATCAGGTGACATCGCATGGATCTCTTGCCGCTGCTATTCGTTGATTATTGCCATGTTATTCTACTACTAGGAGCTCTGTCAAAACTCCGGGATGGTTTGCCGGACGGCGGCGCTGAACAGTGAACACTCGATCGATTATCCGCTGCCACTCATTGTCATGTATGGACCAGGTTTGCATGCAAGCTCTGGTCATTAATCTGCAGGTCTGATGCATGGCTGCACGGAGTTACCCAAATGGGATTCTCTATCCAGTTGATTATTTGGTGTCCTCTCATTGGATGGATGTTTATATCATGTCTACCTGCAAAGCATGCAACAGGTATATCCTTCGTTTTTATTTTCCAGTTATTATGCCTGCTCACGAATCACGATCTGTTACAATCGCTAACATGAGTGCGTATTGTGTTCTTTTAATTTTCCTTCTCCCATCCACATTAAATATGTGTATACTACTATTTAATTAATTTCAAGATAAAACTGTTAAGATATCACGGATATCATGCATGCATGGTGCTTGGTGCATGCACAATGAATCACCCATGTGTGCAATATTGGAAGATAAATAGAAAGCACTGAGCGGAACAGTATGAGTATAAGTAAGTTGCTTTGTGTAGACGATGAAGTGTAAATGCGGAAAGCTGGATAGAAAGCTGTGTTTATATTTTCACACAAGGAGTTTAAGAATGCAAATTCTTTCCAAAGTTTCTGAAGCAGAAGAGACAAATATTCATATAAAGACATCTGTCATGCAAAAAATAATCGATATATGTTTACATATAAATTATCTCCTCAAATACTGATTTTCAATTTAATTTTACAATGTCGCATTACTGATGATCAACAAAAATATAAGTAAAGTTATAAATCTGGACGAGGCTAGACAGTGAATAGAATAACGATGCATTGCAAAATAAATATAACAAACATTATTTAATCCGATCGGAATATGAACAATTTTTAGGGTAATCTAGCCATCTACTTTTGTGGGTGTTAATTATATATAAGGGTTGAAATCGACTCTCTAATTTTAACATATCGCTTGAAGACATTTCGCAACTAACTATGCTCCGCCTCACTTTGTTTGCGCTAAATTGTGTACACCATTTACATGAATGCATGCGTCATCGTTAAGTAAATGTTACCAAAATCCAAAACTATTGGCGTTGGTGCTCTTCCTTCATTCCTTCCATATTATATAACTATACCACCAATATTATTTAAAAACCAATATGGTTGTTCGTATTGTGTGCACAAACGAGGATATAGTCGGATGAGATTTGTTTTCCTCGCCATCTATATGTTCTATTAAGTAGACTCAGTTTAATTTGGTCGGTTAGAGGAGTTGCCAGCAAGAATGCATTGGTGATCGATATAGATAGCGTCGGGATGGGGATGTGTCCAACTGTGTAGCTACATGCATACATGTATATAAGGGCTCCTCATTGAACTAAGGATGCATTTGTAACCAAATGGCGGGTTGAAATCGACTCTCTAATTTTAACATATCGCTTGAAGACATTTCACAACTAACTATGCTCCGCCTCACTTTGTTTGCGCTAGATTGTGTACACCATTTACATGAATGCATGCGTCATCGTTAAGTAAATGTTACCAAAATCCAAAACTATTGGCGTTGGTGCTCTTCCTTCATTCCTTCCATATTATATAACTATACCACCAATATTATTTAAAAATCAATATGGTTGTTCGTATTGTGTGCACAAACGAGGATATAGTCGGATGAGATTTGTTTTCCTCGCCATCTATATGTTCTATTAAGTAGACTCAGTTTAATTTGGTCGGTTAGAGGAGTTGCCAGCAAGAATGCATTGGTGATCGATATAGATAGCGTCGGGATGGGGATGTGTCCAACTGTGTAGCTACATGCATACATGTATATAAGGGCTCCTCATTGAACTAAGGATGCATTTGTAACCAAATGGCGATGCATAATTCTCCCCAAGGTTGTTCCATCTATATACATTATCTTTGTTTAGAGAATAATTTTACAAATGGCTACTTACGACTCCATATGTATGCTGCTGGTCCATCTATTTCCATCTGTTAGTTCTCTACCACAATAGATTAGTACTCAGTATGATCCGGCTTACAATGTGATGATTAACTATGTAAAATTTGCAGTTATTGGCTAGGTTTGTCACCTGAAATCAAATTAACCGAGTGTTAGAAGGGTCACTGTTGGCCACCGACAATGTTTCCCCTCATTGTACAATTATGCCGCTGCTAAACGGAAAAAAAATAAGGGTATTTTTGGAATGGTACTGTTATATGTTCTGTTTTTTCAAGGAATTGTTCATAATATTTTACTCAAAAGCTGGATAGAAATCTTGACATGGCGATGAATTTGACCATGCAGCTATCTTAAACAGTGGCAGCGCCAGCCCGACAATTTGGCATGGGCAAAGTATAAGTGTATAACCGCTCCTTGCCAAATGCCATCGGTGATGAGTTCTTCGTTCCTGCTGCAATTCTAAAAGAGTATGCATGGTATAGCCCGGGCGGATGCTCCCGATAGCCAGTTTGTGGCCCTGCCAGTCTTCGTGCGAAATCAGTGAAACACATGTATGTTTTTGTTTCATGACGGTTAGAACATGATTGGAACCATTTTCCATAATATAAAAATTCATAAGCAATGCTCTACATTTAATTTGAACTAATGAGAAGGCAGGATATGAAAAAAAATGTGAGACTACCTGCTATTTCCAACGGACATGTATATATAGGTGGTCAGCTACGCTTGATTAGACATGCAATTTATTCAATAAAATAATACAGTTGTTATACAAGAATGTTTATAAATCTTTTTTTAAAATACCATCTAATTGTATTATTCTGTTGAAATATTTTGATACGTTAATGAACAATGAGATGCGAATTCGCAAAAAAAAAATGTTGACTTTTCCATTTTTTTTGTCTTGATAAGAGTTAAAACTAATTTCTATAGTCAACATATATGAGATATTTAAATATCAAGTTATTTTCCTAAGACTAATAGTTCAGTGTTTTTTCATAATACTTAATGATGCAAGAAATACTCAACTGTAGCCCCAAAAGAATATAGTAAATTTTAAAATAATCTGCATACCAGCCCGTGCGAATGCACGGGTTGACGACTAGCAAATATAATTTATAACTAACACTCTTAACATTAAAGGCATGCCTAGAGCTCAGTCAACTGAGATTCAGTCGGTGTGATGCCATCGAAATCACAGTTGCATCTCACTTTTAACTCATGCTGAATCCCAAGGTAGCACGAATCACAATACAAATTCAACAGTTTACGTGAAAATTTACAAAACTCCCAAGGTAGCATCTCACTAGGGCGCTACCCTCTTTGACTTAGGATTTTTGCGACGACCTGGGGCTTGATGTTGCCATGTTGACAGGGACATATCGCCCCAGGCTAGGGATCTGCCATGTGGAGGGTTGCGCCCCCGAGACAGGCGGTACAAAAAAGGGTTAGATCAGAAATTATTTTCGAAATATGTTCATTTTGTGCTGAAGTTTTGTCTGAGGTGTCAGTTTTGTGGATTTTCGCACGACTTGAATATGTTTCTCTCGGTTGGTTGCCAACCCATGTGCAGCTGCAAAGTCTCAGTTGAAACCCATGCATATGACAGCAAGAATCACGATTCACGAGGCGATCTGATGTTCGGTGAGTCGACTAAGATTTAGCTAACTCTTAGTACGACCGAGAATTATTCGAAAATGTTACTCCTCTGATCCCATGCATACCTGCCGATGCAGCCAGGACATCGCTACCCATGGAATCCCTGAAGTGGAGCACAAGCCTGGTGCTGTAGTTCGGGTGCGCCGCGTAGAAATCCTGGACGGCCAGCGAGACACTGGTCCGTGCTACTTTTCCCACCTGTGAGCCCAGGTCGAGGATCACCCCGACATGGAAGTCACCTACTCTGTCTCCGGTGGTGTTTTGAGCCGCGCCGGAATTTACCCCGACGAGCAAGAAGAGAAGGAGAGGGATTGCTCGAGCCACGGCGAAATCCATTCCAGAAATTTTTAACCGGAGCAGCTGGTTGTCTTTTTTTTTGACACAGCCAACTTCCACGTATATTCACCACAGAACCACGTACACAGTACATAGTAGGAATACAGTACGAAAAGGAAAATACGTAGAGGAGAAGCCAGAGCTGGCACCGAGCACCGCAGCTACGCCGGCGATGAAGACGAAGAGCAGCGACCTCCACCTTGCCACTGCCTGGGAGCATTTAATCCCTTGAGAGACGCCGCCGAGCCTCTCCGCCGCACCGCGACGGAGTTCTTGTCGATGAACAGCCAGGGCAGACATCCCCCCGGCATCACCACGCCGCTTTGCCACGGCCGCCTTCGGATCCGCCGCAGGAAGGAGCTGAGGAGCTCGTCCAGCTCTGGTTTCCGGCCGCCAGATCCGCCGCCACCGCGGATCTGAGGGGAAACAGAGGAACTCGAGCGCCACGCCGGGCCTCGAGCTCCACCAAGACGTGCGCGCAGACGCCGGGCTCCAAGGAGCACCACCGCCGGAGGAGAGCTCGCCGACGCCAAAACACCCACCACCAGCACCACCTCCTCCAGGGCGCCGCCGGCGGGAACACCACCCTACCCTACCATCTGTACAAGCCGGCACCGGGGATCCCCCACCCTCCCGCCGCTGAAGCGGCCGGCGGAGGAGAGGAATCCCACGGCGCGGCGGCGAGCACGCGGTGGGTCGGCGGTGGGCGTCCAAAAATCGCTTTTCGCCTCACTCGAACAGTGACGGGGAGAGAGGAGAGACTTGCGAAGAGAACATAGAGGAAGAAAGACGTACGTACAAGTATATATAGTGGATTTAAAAAAAAAACGATAGCATCACAAATCTGCACGCTTCGTCGAAATTATGTGGCGAAGGACTCATCAGAGATGTGGAAGAAAGCATGGACATAAAACCAAGGGACGCCTAACAAAACCTCCCGCAACCCTCGTGACGGCGGCGCTGCGCTGTCCCGGGGGATTTCCGCCGGCCGCCCCCCTACTACCCCCCTCCCCTCCTCTCCCCTTTCTCCGCCGCCATCGGAGGCGTCGCCGGCAAAGGTCGCGCGGCGTGGCGGCTGCGGGGCGCCTGCTGGTCGCGGCCATGGGAGGGAAGGCGGCACACTTCCCTCTCCTGCTACCGCGGTGGCGCTCGGCGACGTCGGCCAGCTGCGCCGGCAGTAGGCGGCCGACAGTGGAGGCAGGGTGGCTGGGATCTTGGACTGTTCGGGTCTGGAGCCCGATCTCATGTACCATGCTCGTCCCCTGCGTGGCAACGACGGTGTGCGATGCCCGCATCACTTGGGCACCGGAGCGGCGGCTCCGGGCATGGCGTAGGCGGCCCCCTCCTTCTCCGCCAGAGGTGGGCAACGAGATGTGGCGGATCTCGAGATCCCATGTCTTGCAGAATAAAGAGCGGCGGTTCTGGGGTTCCTCTTGCGCCAAGACGAAGATATGCCTGACGGTTCTCTTTGATCTGGTCGGAGTGTCGATGACGAGGGGTTAACTCATCAAATCCCATGGTTAGGACCTAGGGTTGAGATTATGGGGAGAGAACGTGGTAGTACTGGTAGTTTCGTCGGCTGACAAGCAGAGTCAAAGATTTACCCAGGTTCAGGCCCCTCGGGTGGAGGTAAAGACCCTACTTCCTGCTTGTCTGGTATTGATCGTGTGAGATTATGCGGTTACAAGGGGAGCTCCGGCGAGATGTCGATCTCTTGTCCTAGATCTACATCTCGCTAGGGCTTTTGGTTATTCGAGTATCGCTTGTCCTAGATCGGCACCCCTCCCAGCCTTTAAATAGGCTGGGTCTCGGGAGTTCGTAACCGACCCAGATTACATGTAAGGAAAGCCTAAACCGACTAAGCCTATGTCTAATCTTTGAGGGTACTCCATCTTCTTGGGCCTCTTGTCTTGGGCTTCGAGTAGGCTCTTCGCCATTGGGTCTTAGTCATCACGTGCACCAGGTACCCTCACGATAGGGTACCCGAGATGTATATCCCTGTCAGTAGCCCCCGAGTACTTGTCTGACTCGAAGAATCGGGCATGGACTCACTCGTAAGTGCACGTCATATGCTTTGTATTCTGTATATTATAATTGGAATTCCTGTATGAATAGCACATGTTGGCTATGTCGAGTATTGCATCGACTTTGGTTTTTGCTTATGATAATCAAGGGATAATAGCTTAGTAGGCCCGGTACACTCGACGGACCGGGACCGATTAACTACACATTCGGGTAAAACCTTACTAGCTTTCAATCAAACTCGAGTCCCCGGACTCAAATCTGGAACAGACTGGTCAGACTCGACTAGGCCGCGGAGGTCTTACTGAATCGATCTGCAGTATAACTTTGAAATTTACCCAACATGTCCGTCGGGATTTTTCATCATGTCTGCTGACACGGAAAGTATAAGTATTGACGTTGCTGGAACGGTCCTTAGCCCAGCTCGAAAGTTCAGCGAGTCTTACCCTTGCACTATGCGTGCAGCATCCGAGACATTTGCGGCGGACGCAACTCGGGAATGTTTCGAGTATGATTTTGTATATAAACTGAGTCGAGCCTTTTGTCGACTGACACTTTGTCGTTATTCTATCGGGTGCGCGACAGCGCTCCCGATGGGAGTAGCCCCCAAGATTATGTTTTATTGCTTGCAATGGAGAATAATCTCAAATCTTTTTATCCCATATATGCTTAGTCAAAGAATTTTTTTGATACGCTCCCGATGGGAGTAATATGCTTTAGTCGAAGGAACGGTTGAGTGACCAATTTTGCCGTAATATTACTCTTTTACTCCCGAACCAAGCAAAGCAGTCGATTGATCAATCTGTGTCGGGCGGACTCGAATTTTTTTCTGAATAGGGCGTGCAATGACGTCAGCGATGACGTTTTTTGGCGACTGCGCTGCCTGACACGCGGTGGCGTGTGTTATGCTGCGATAGATGGGATGTGACACGTCTATGGGCCCACGCTGCAGCCGTTTGGACCGGATTTGACCGTTCAGGCACGATTTCTCGGGACTATGATGACGGTTCCTAGATTCCCGTGCGTAGTGGGCGGAGTGGCCGGCGACGGTTGCTCTCCATGACTGCCACGTGTACGGCTGGATTTGCTACTTTGCCCACGATCTCGCATCAACGGTGCGGATTCTTTTGCGTTGAGGTTAAAAGGGTGCGGCGGAGTAAATAATGTTTTTACTTGCCATTAGTTCTCCGCCGCCGCTGCTTCTTCTTCCTCCTAGCGCATCGGCATAGCCCAACAACCAAGCTTTTGCCACCATCCATCAAAATGACGACACCTGCGACCCGGAAGGGCAGGAGCGCCGCGAACGCGTCGGCAGACAGCGCCGCTGGAGCCGCTGCCAGCGGCTTGAAGAGGGACAAGGGCTCGTGGACCAAGACAACCTGCAGCAAGAGGATGCTCACCGGCCTGCGGAACGACGGGCTGATTCCGGCGGACGCATCGCAGGTTCGCATCCCCGGCGCCGAGGTAATCCCGCGCCCAGGCCCCAATGAGCGGGTCTGTTTTGTGGATTTTGTGAACATGGGCTTCTCCTTCCCTGTTCATAACTTTCTTCGTGCACTGATGCACGTTTATGGAGTGCAATTGCACGATTTTACCCCTAATGGGCTTTTGCACATTGTGTGTTTCTTCGTTCTTTGCGAGTGCTTCTTGGGCGTTGCGCCCCACTTCGGGCTGTTTCGCCGCATCTTCAACGTCAAGCGCCAGCACAATGTCAAGGGACCTGGTGGTTTTGGAGTACAGACTCGACCCGACGTCGAGTACTTCAAGATCAACTTGCTGGAGTCTGTGCAAGGATGGCGCCAAAAGTGGTTTTACATCAAGGATGTGACCATAGGCACCCAAGCGTTCGGGTTGCCTCCCTTTGACGCAGACGCCCTGGTGAAGAAGAGGCCATCCTGGATTGCCCAGCCGACCAGAGTCGAAGCCGAAGAGGCTGACATTCTGATGGAGAAGGTGCTAAAGCTTCGGACCACTGTTGGTCGGGAGGTTACGGGCATCCATTTGCTGGCCATTTTTACCAAGAGGCGAGTCCAGCCCCTCCGAGCCCGAGCTCATGCCATGTGGGCATACAGCGGGGTTTCTGATCCAACTCGCTCACGCGCAGTGGAACTTTCTGACGCGGAAGCAGAGAAGTTGGTAAGAAGCCTTACCAAACTGACTGATGAAGAGCCTTGCGAGATGAACTCGCCTGTGCCTCCTTATGAAACAAGCAACCCTCTACCAGAGGTAATAGTCGACACTATATGTAAGTTGGTATGTTATGCATGTGTGATGTTGATTCCTTTGCTGTTTATGTGTGCAGGGACACAGAATGTATGAGTCGATGCCGCCCCTGCCAGAGAGCGGCCCAGTGCCGGACAACGAGCCACTCGATGCTGGCTCTGATGATGAGGTGGCCTCACTCGTCACCGCACACACGCCAGAAGCTGATGAAGGCGATGCTGAAGTGCAGGCCAAGCAGAAACGGTCACGCGAGGAAGAAGACACCGCTGACTCGAAGGAGAAGGAGGGAGATGGGACGGAGTCGATGACGGCGCCACTCGAAGTTCCTCCGATTCGCTCGCTTTCCCCACGACCACCAAAGAGATCGCGCCCGAGCATGGGTGTGCTTGCACCTGGTCGGATGGTCGACCTTACTGAAGAGTAAGTATTATGTGCATTTGCTTTTTGATGGTTTATGAACGTTGTCAAGTTGTTTACTTAGCATGTGTGAAACAGCATGTCCTCGGATGAGAATTTGCCACCGCCACCTCAGATGGAGAAGAGCAGTGCGGCATCGACTGCTCGGAGCTTGCCACCAGAACAGCCGCCTGCCGCTGCGACTCCGGCTGCCGCAGCCGTGGCTACACCACCTGAGCCTGAGGTTGCGGCTGACAAAGATGAAGCAGCAGCGACAGGTGTTCCTGCGTCGACTTCCTCCTTCTAAAATCACGTAAGCTTGTGCTTTTGTACCATAGTTTAATCACTAGCGTGTGTTAAAGTTGTTCATAAACCCGATAAATCTGTTCTGAACTTGCTCATGCTATGTTGTAGTCATTTGTACAAGAGCTACAGAATGCTGGCTCCAAGTATGTACATATGGAGACGGAAGTCGCCACCTTGCAGCAGGAACTCGAGGATGCAAAGAGTAAGTATCGTGCAATGAGAGCTCGAGTGTTGATGTAACTATCTTTTGTAGCATGTTGAAGAAATGCTTATGTGTTTCGCAGAGTCAGCGACTGACGCTGCAGAAGAGATGGACAAAGCCACCCGTCGAGTTGCTGATCTGGAGAAGAGGCTGAAAGCAGCCGAAGTTAGGGAAGACCAGGCAATTGGTCGACTCTCTACTGCCAGCACCATTTTGACGGGTACACAATCTTGCCATTGCACTAGATATTTGAAATGTTTGTAATGTGCTGCTGAACATGATGTTTACATGCTATGCTAGGTGTGATGGATGGCCCTACTGCTCCTGGCAAACAAAGCATTGGCACTTCACTCGATGAAATTGTAGCCGTCGCGGAGGTTACCAACAGCAGGGCAGGGGAGATGCTGACGAAGGCGGCGAGTGCTCTGGGCGCACTTCACCGCAGCTTCTTCCCAGATGATGAGCTTCCATCTTCGTTTGCGGAACTGGTGGAGCTGTTCAAGCCCGAAGGAACTGCCGTCGCCGATTTCTGTCGCGAGCAAATGGTAAGTGGTGCTCGGACTACTTTTCTCATGTTGCTCGTGCACGGAGTCGAGGCAGATTTTGACAAGGTCACAACGAAGTTCCCGAGGGGGCCTGGCGGCAAAACCGTCGGGTTAGGCACTTAGATGGAGGCTGCCCAAAAGTATTCTCAACAGCTTGTGGCAACTGTTGAAGACAGGGCAGCCAAGGTTCAGGCGAAGAAGCCTTCCTCCAAGAAGTCGATGACTAGCGAGTGATCCCTTCGTCGCCTAGTTTTAGGGATTTTTATGATTTTGCTTTTGCTGTAAAAAACTTCAGACTTCGTATTTTGTGCTTCATGAAATATGAACTCCAGTTATCGGGAGGCACAGCCCCCGAGCCATTTGCTTGATCTCTTCTGTTTCTCTTATGTTCTGAGTTATTCTGGATGTAGACCCGAGCCTCTAGAACATCGACTGGTCCAGGTGCGAGCGGCTCCACTCAGTCACGTAGCGTGAATGATCAGAAAATCATCGACTTCCTTCACCTCAAACTTTCCAAGGTGACAAGCGAGCTAAAGAAGACACAAGACGTATATGCGGAGTTGCTGTCGAGGCCATCTCCAACTACGGAGCGGGAGGCCTTTTTGCTGGAGGAGTTGGAGAAAGTGAACCTACAGCTTAAGTGTAAGCTCTTTTGGAAATTGAATTGTGGACTCGACACACAGGTCGACTGGGATAACAATTTTGCATTATTTTTGCCATAGGTGTTTGCTTTGACCAGTCGAAGGAGGAGGCGCGGCTACAGAACCGACTCGACGGTAAAGCGAGTAGCGCGGAATACGCTGCCCACCCCTTTTGGTCGGACAGGGCGAGGAGTGCCATTTTGGTAAAGCTTCTTGATCGTGCGTGGCGAACTGCCATTCGACTGGAGTGCTGCAGGTTTGCTTTGTTTCGAGTCCACGAAGCTTTATTTCCTTTGAATGAGCAACCACAAAGCCTTACCGCATTGCTGAAGAAATTTCGGAAAGGCAAGGCGATCAAGAAATTTGTGCGCGAGCAACTGGTTAGCGGGGCTAACGTTGCCCTTGCCTTTGTGCGATCGCATCTTCCGCATCTTGATTTGAAAAAGATTGTGATGGGTCCCGCACCCCTTCCAGGTGGTGGTCCTGTGCCAATGGAGGAACATTACCAAGAGACACGGGTGGATGCATTGGTCCTAATCCATCATGTGCTGAAGGAGGAGGCGAAGTGGACCCAGCCAAAGGATGAACCTGTAGATTAGGGTTTTTATGCATAGGGGGTGGCCCCAGAGTGTAAAATGCAACACTTGTAAGTATTTATGAACTAAATATTCGTATCTCCGCAGCCCCCGAGCCTGTTGAGTGGGGTGTATGAAGCAATTTATTGTAAAATTATGACTATCCAGCCCCCGAGTCCTCGGGTGCGGCTGAGAGTACTGTTTATAAGTTTTTGTTTTGGGACCCAGCCCCCGAGTATTCGAGTGAGGTTGATGGAAACACTTAGAGTATGGAACATAAATTGCACAGCCCCCGAGTGTTCAAGTGAGGCTGTGAATTTTTGTGATATTTGAAGCTTCGACTCATAATTTTGAGCAACTTTTTTGTTTATGTATGATTTTTATGACCCAGCCCCCGAGTATTCGAGTGCGGCTGGGGTATTATGTTTGAAGGAGCGAAAGCTCATGCTTTGAGGTAGCGCAGCCCCCGAATATTCGGGTGAGGCTAAGTTTGTGCGAATAAGTTATGCGAGTAGTAAGCAGGAAGAAATATGAGGAATCATTGATTATATTCCATTTTTGAATGTTAAGCTGCAGGCCGCCTCATTAAAAACCTTCCAGTCCCCGTAGGTACCCTGGTAAGGAAAAGAGCGCGTCTGAAACCTGCAGCCATCCGACATATGTGCCTATTACATTGTGCGACTGAGCAATCTAAGCATAGAAACGGCGCAGCTGCGCAACGTTCCAAGGATTGTGTGAGAGTTCGCCTGTCTTCGCGTGCTTCAGTCTGTATGCTCCACCACCAATGACCTCGGTGATGATGAAGGGTCCTTCCCATGGAGAAGCGAGTTTGTGCACCTTCTTTTGCTTCAGTCGAAGTACCAGGTCGCCAACCTCGAAGGACCTGGTGCGCAGTCGACGGCTGTGGTAGTTGCGGAGGTCTTGCTGATAGACAGCTGTGCGTGCTAGCGCTGTGTTGCGTGCTTTTCGAGCAAGTCGACTGCATCTTCGAGTGCTTCATCTGCATCTTCTTCGTTGTATGCTTCGACTCTTGGTGCATTGAATCTTACATCTGATGGCAGGATTGCCTCTGCGCCGTAGACCATGAAAAATGGGGTGAACTGTGTTGAAGCGTTAGGAGTTGTGCGTAGGCTCCATAGCACAGATGGGAGTTCTTCGACCCAAGCACCCGCGGCTCTTTTGAGTGGCACCAGGAGGCGTTTCTTGATTCCGCTCGTCACGAGTCCATTGGCCTTTTCGACTTGGCCATTGGACTGCGGGTGTGCCACGGATGCATAGTTGAGCGTAATGTCCTGCTCTTTGCAGAAGGATCGGAACTCTTCAGCCGTGAAGTTTGTACCGTTATCAGTGATGATGCTACTTGGCATACCAAAGCGGTATATGATGGATTTTATGAAATTGACTGCTGTCGAACTTGTGATAGGGACTGCTTCAATCCACTTGGTGAACTTGTCGACCGCCACCAGAAGGTGAGTATGCCCTCCATGGGAGGATTTTTTGAGTGGCCCGACCATATCGAGCCCCCACTGGGCGAAGGGCCAGGCCAATGGTATTGTCTTCAACGCCGATGCGGGTGCGTGCGGCTTTGTGGCGAATTTTTGACAGCCGATGCACCTTTTGACTATGTCCTCCGCGTCTTTGAGTGCTGTGGGCCAGTAGAAGCCTGCGCGAAAGGCTTTGGCTACGAGTGATCGACTGCTGGCGTGATGCCCGCAGGTACCTGCATGAATATCACGAAGGATGGCCTTGGCCATCTTCAAATGCTATGCATCGTTGGAACATACCTGATATGCTGCGTTTGTATAGTTCGCCGTTGATGACAGTGTATGCTTTAGATCGTCGAGTGACGCGTCTTGACTCTGTTATGTCTTCAGGTACCTCGCCGCGGAGTATGTATGCGAGGAAAGGTTGAGTCCAAGTTGGCTCAATGAGGAGTACCTCGACTGGCGGTCCTCTGTGCTAGGTGCTTTGCTCTTGGCTGGTGCGGCTGATGTAGGAGATGTTCGCTTTTTCTTGATGGACCTGTGCTCGATGCGCTCGAGGAAGACACCAGGTGGAACTGGTGCTTTGGTCGCGCCAATGTTGGCTAGCTTATCTGCTTCTTCGTTGCTCTCGCGCCCTATGTGCCGCAACTCGCAGCCTTCGAAGCTGCCCTCCATTAGGTTGTACAGTCACGGTAGGCGATCATGTTATCTGCGATTGCATCGCAGGCCTTCATTGTTTGCTGCACCACAAGATTCGAGTCACCATAGATCATCAGTCGAGTGCACCCGAGGGCTTTGGCCATCCGCATGCCATGGATCAGGGCCTCGTACTCTGCTTCGTTATTGGATGGTAACTCGAATCCCATCTGCAGGATATAGCGAAGCTTGTCGCCTTTTGGTGATATGAGGATGACACTGCGCCTGCGCCTTCGTTTTTCTTTGAGCCGTCGAAGTACATAGTCCATGAGTTGGACACATCTGGTGCTCCTGGCAGCTGAGCTTCGATCCACTCGGTGTGGAAGTCAGGTAAGACTTGTGCTTTGATGGCCTTCGGGTAATCATACTTGATATCTCGTGGTGCTAGCTCGATGAGCCATTTTGCGACTCGCCCAGTTGCGTTGGGATTTGTGAGGATGTCTCCGATCCCTGAGGTGCTGATTACAGTGATCGGGTGCTCTGCGAAGTAGTGCGTCAGCTTCCTTGAGGACATGAACACGGCGTAGGCCAGCTTTTGATAATGCGGGTACCGCTGCTTTGATATGGAGAGACTTCACTCAAGTAGTAGACTGGGCGTTGTATGCTTTGGGCGTGTCCCTCCTCCCTGCGTTCGACTACCAGTACGGTGCTCACCACCCTGTTAGTTGCGGAGACATATAGGTATAGTGGCTCGCGTTCCCTTGGTGCGACGAGGATTGGAGGGCTTGTGAGGACTCGCTTGAGGTCCGTGAAGGCTGCTTCGGCTTCTGGCGTCCACTCGAATTTGTCTGCTTTCTTCATCAGTCGATAGAACGGGAGTGCTTTTTCGCCTAGTTTGCTGATGAATCGACTGAGTGCTGCCACTCGACCCGCTAATTTTTGCACGTCATGGAGCTTTGAAGGCCTTTGCATCGTCAAGATGGCCTGTATTTTCTCCGGGTCCGCCTCGATTCCACGAGCCGAGACTAGATACCCCAGGAGCTGCCCGGCTGGCACGCCGAACGTGCACTTCTTCGGGTTGAGCTTGATGTGGAAGCGTTTGAGGTTTGCGAACGTCTCTCGCAAGTCATCGAGTAGTGTGTTTTCCTCCCTTGTTGTGATGACGATGTCATCTACGTAGACCTGGACGTTTCGCCCAATTTGCTTCTTGAGGCAGTCTTGCATCATGCGCTGGTAGGTTGCGCCTGCGTTCTTGAGCCCAAAGGCATTGTTGTGTAGCAGTAGACCCCGAGTGGGGTTATGAACGCCGTTTTCTCTTCATCTTCTCTTCATCCTTATCTGGTGGTAACCCGAGTAAGCATCCAGGAAGGACAAGCGAGCGCACCCGGCGGTGGAGTCGACGATCTGGTCGATTCGAGGTAGTGGAAAGTGATCCTTTGGACAACATTTATTGAGTGCTGTGAAATCTACGCACATCCGAAGGATATCTGTGTGCTTCTTCTCTACAAGTACGGGGTTGGCCACCCATTGTGATTTCTTGATTTCTCTGATGAAACCTGCTGCGAGTAGTCTGTCGACTTCGGCTTCGACTGCGGTTCTTTTCGGGCCGGATATGCGGCGCATTGTTTGCTTGACTGGTTTAGCATCTGGAAATAATTGGAGAGAGTGCTCGGCGAATTCCCTGGGAATACCTGGCATGTCGGCTGGACACCACGCAAATATATCCCAGTTCTCACGGAGGAATTCGACGAGCGCGCTTTCCTATGCGATAGGCAGACTCGAAGAGACATTGACTGTCTTGGTCGGGTCAGTCGGGTGCACCTGATGCGACCTTGTGTCATTGGTGGCATTGAATGCTCTGTCGACTGCCACCTTCTTGTGCTCCGGCATAAGTGTTCGATCGTTGGAGACCGCTAGATCGGCGAGTGTTGCTTCCATGCCGAACATCTCAGAGATTTTGCTAAACTCTCGGTCGCAAGAGTCGGACTTTTGGAAGTTTCCTTTGACTGTGATTACTCCTTTTGGTCCAGGCATCTTTAGCTGGAGGTATGCGTAGTGTGGGACCGCCATGAATCGAGCGAACGTCGGGCGTCCAAGTATGGCATGGTATTGTGACTTCCAGTCGACAACTTCGAACTCAATCGACTCTGTCCTGAAGTGGTTTTGTCCCCGAACGTAACGTCGAGTTGTATGGTGCCTTCTGGGCTTATTGCTTTGCCTGGGACGATACCGTGAAAGGTATTTGAGGATTTTGGCAGGTTTTCGACTGACCTGTTCATTTTGCGGAGCGTATCTGCGAAGATGATGTTTATGCCGCTGCCACCATCCATGAAGACCTTGGACATGGCGTAGCCTCCAATTTGTGCGTCGAGTACCAGAGCAGAGTGCCCTGGACGAACGACCGATGGTGGGTGGTCCTCTCTGCTGAAGCTTATTGTGGTTTCGGATCCCTTCAAGAATTCAGTTACACAGGAGGTGACATGACCGCCATGTTTACTTGTCGAGTGCGAAGTTTTTGCTCCCTGTTGGAAGGGCGACCTTTCTGTATCATGTACATCTGCCCTTGGGGCGGAGGGTACTGAGGTTCGTCCACCCGAGGTATTGTTGTATGGCACCCGCGATATTTCCGCCTGCGGCAGGCTGTGGTGGTGGAGGTGGTGCCATCAGAACGGGCACATTGTTTGGCTGAGGCACAGGTGCGGGTGTGGGTGCGGCTGCTGCCTTTCTGAGTTGCACGTATTCAGATGCTAGTTGGTCGAATTCTCTGCAGTTTCTCATCGAGTGATTGGAGCGCAATTTTCCGTCTTCCCCCTTGTACAGGTGGAATCTGCAATCAGCATCCATCTTGTCTCGAATGATCGCTCGTTTGTGCGCCGGAGCGCGACTTGCGCCAATCTTTCTTCTTGTAGCTGTCGCTGCGTTGGCCGCGGTCTCGACTGTCCCGGCGATCATCTCGACTGTCCCGCGATCATCTCGACTGTCCCGTCGATCTTCTGACCGTCGGTCGCTTCTGTCTTGGTCGTTGCGGGGTGTGGAGAACCCAGCCGCCATGAATTCGGGTCTGTCGTCGTCGTAGTGACGTTTTGAACGTTTGCGCCTTCGGTCGTCTCTGTACGAGTCTCTGCGGCTTCGACTGCCGCTTTCATGATTGTCACGGGGTGAGGACCCGCGTGTGGTGCGCGCCATGTCTTCTCCGTCTGCCCACTCAGTCGCGATCTTCAGGAGGTTAGCCACAGAGGTTGGCTTTTGGCGACCAAGTGCTTCTTTGAAGTCTCGCCTGGCGAGGCCCATGATGAAAGCATCCATGGCCATATCTTCTGAAATTACTCCAACTGAGTTGCGTATCTCAGTCCATCGTCGGATGTATGACCTCAACGTTTCGTCTGACCGTTGAACGCAAGCTCGCAGTTCTTCGAACGTTTTTGGTCGCTCACATAGAGGCTCGAAGTTTTTGATGAAGTCTGCGCGGAAGTGATCCCACGAGTCGTATGTTGATGGAGGTAGAGCCTTGAGCCAGTCGCGGGCTGTGCCTTCGAGCATGAGTCGTATGTATTGCATGGCTGTGATATTTGTGCCTCGCTGGCACGCGACAGCCAGTCTGTAGTCTTCCAGCCACCCTGAAGGTTCCTGTCGACCCGTGTATTTGGGCTGTTCAGATGTGAGTTTGAACCCTTTGGGCATCCGTGTCTCGCGGACGCGTCGAGTGAAGCACAGAGCTCCGTGTGGCTCAGGCTCCTGATCAGAGTACGAGTCGCTACTGTAAGATCTGCGTGATCTGCTCTGGACCTGCGCCGACGTGAGCCGCTTCTTTCCTTCGAGTGGTGATGGCGACCACTGCGATTATGTTCTTCACGACGCGTGTCTACTATGGCACGGTCTCGACTCCCTCCTGGAGTTTTTGGGATTTGGCGTATGGCCTTCGCTGCTAAGGCGAGTGATTTGATCTGTTGGCGATGTAGTTTTGCATTGGGGTCATCCGCTGGAGGCTTGATTGCCTCTAGGTATGCTGCAGCAGTAAAGAGGCACCCGCAGCTGTTTTGGGTACTGGCACTCCCTCCTCGTCGAATGTCATGAAAGAGTGGCCTAAGTTGCGGGTGAGTGCTGCCCTCTCATCTTCCGCGAGGTGTGACAGCCTTGATCTGGGTCTTGTGTCTGCTCGCCCGGTGGAGCTCAGGAGAGCTGTCTTCTCCGTACACTCGACAAGCTAGCTTGCTTTTTACGTTCTTCGAGTGTTGCTCTGATCTGCTGCAGTCGAAGTGATTCCTGCCAGTTGAAGTACTGGAAGGTCAACATCTCCTCTCGTGTTGCGTCCGCTGGCATCATTGTGCACTCCTTGATGACTTTATCTGCTTTTGCTGCCATCTCAGCAGTAATTGTGAGATTTGTGACTCCATCCGGCATAGTAACTGTGCACGGGAATTCTGTAGGCCTGCGACTGGCCGCATATCAGATGATTCTGCGGCGAAGGCAACGTAGACCTGCTGGGGTATCACCCGAGGGTATGTGTATGTGTTTTCGAGTCCCGTCATGGACTCGACGTCTTCATCGAGGCTCATGTCGGAGTCGATATGCCCGTCGAGTGGTCCGTCTGGACGGATCTCGCTGTCGATGTCTTCATCGCCTATGCTCATCTCGGTGTCGGCGAAGTTGTTATGAATCTCGAAGTCGAGGTTGTTGTTGGTGCAGATCTCGGAGTCGACGTGGTTGTCGATATGAGTTTCGGGCTCGTCGAAGTCGCTGAGGGAGATCCCGCAGTCGAAGCTATCCTCGAGTGGAAGATTGAGCTCGGGATCGTTTGTGCGGTATGCTGATTCGGCCTCCTCACTTGGAGTTCTTTCGCAATGAACTCGTTGATCTCTCGAGTTGACATGGTTGTTGCAGACGAGCAGGATTGGAGGATCGACGATGGTATGGACGCAGTTGATGGATCCGCAGTCGAAGGAGCCGCAACCGATGGAGCCTCGGGTGCGGAAGTCGCGAGTTGGCGTGGATCTGTCAAGTCCTGCACACCAAGCTTGTTGACGAAAAAATTGAACGAGCCAACGGTTAAACCCAAACCTGACTCGAGATCAGCGAACGTCTCCTGGAATTCTGGCGAGTGTGGCTCGAAGTCCATCAGAGGATCTGATGTGCTTTTTGCAGGTGAAGCTGGCGTGCTGCCGTTTGTCGAGTGAGTCGGCGAGTTGCCGTGTGCCGCCCGAGTCGGCGAGTTCTGGTTTGTTGATGCAGCCGGCGAGTTGCCGTTTGTAGATCCGATCGGCGAGTTGCCGTTTTTCGATGGAACCGAAGAAACCGTGAGTCCAGCACTATTCTTTCCCACAGACGGCGCCAATTGACGAGGGGTTAACTCATCAAATCCCATGGTTAGGACCTAGGGTTGAGATTATGGGGAGAGAACGTGGTAGTACTGGTAGTTTCGTCGGCTGACAAGCAGAGGCAAAGATTTACCCAGGTTCAGGCCCTCGGGTGGAGGTAAAGACCCTACTTCCTGCTTGTCTGGTATTGATCGTGTGAGATTATGCGGTTACAAGGGGAGCTCCGGCGAGATGTCCATCTCGCTAGGGCTTTTGGTGGTTCGAGTATCGCTTGTCCTAGATCGGCACCCCTCCCAGCCTTTAAATAGGCTGGGTCTCGGGAGTTCGTAACCGACCCAGATTACATGTAAGGAAAGCCTAAACCGACTAAGCCTATGTCTAATCTTGGAGGGTATTCCATCTTCTTGGGCCTCTTGTCTTGGGCTTCGAGTAGGCTCTTCGCCATTGGGCCTTAGTCATCACGTACACCAGGTACCCTCACGATAGGGTACCCGAGATGTATATCCCTGTCAGTCGAGTTCCGGAAGGCTCCGGTAGCGAACTCCCACGGGCGCGTTATGCCTGAAAATTGCTGGATCGACTGGGATTCGGTCGTGCCCACTGAGTTCTCCGTTAAGGAGGGAGTGGAGCTCTGCTTTCTGTTGCCATCAGGTGATATGTTTTGTTTCATGCTGAAGTCAGAAGCGGAGAATGTAATGGAAGCCAAGATTTGAGGACTAGTAATGGTGATTTGAGCCTTTGCGGTGATGAGAAACTTGCTTGGAGTTTCAGGATTCGTAGCAGCGGTATGTAAGTGGGGGCGACAGCACATGTGAGCTCAAAGTCTTACCTCTCAGGGTGAAATCCAAGGTCTGGTCTTAACTGGTTGTGCCTAGTAATAGCCTTGTTAAAGACATTGTTTTGAAAGCGGGACTATCAGGCGACGACGATGCTTGTGCACTATTTCCTTCTTGGAGTCGTCGCTTTTGGAGAAGTTGGACATCAAGTGTCGTCTTGGTGGTGGTTTTGCTGCTGCTGCAAGGATCAGAACTCTGTAGCTGGACTTTTCTTTTTTAACTTCTTCTTTTTACTGACTGTGTGCATCCGTAATGTTATTAGGGTATTACGTTGTTGCAAAGGCTGGATGTAATTGGTATCTTCGCGATATTAATATATTCGATTTATCGAAAAAAATAGTGAATTTATGTCACCGGGAAATAGTAAAACGCATGTTGACATCTGCACGAGGGTGGCGTGCACGGGACTTGTTTCCTTTGGATGCCTGTGCAAGTAAACGTTGACACTAGCATTATTTACTCTTTGATGAGAGGAGGGTTGACATGCATCTCTTCCAGTTCCAAATCTGCACGCTTCGTCGAAATTATGTGGCGAAAGACTCATCAGAGATGTGGAAGGAAGCATGCACATAAACCAAGGGACGCCTAACCAAACCTCCCGCAACCCTCGTGGCGGCGGCGCTGCGCCGTCCCGGGGGTATTGCCCCCGCCCCCCCTCTCCACTACCCCCTCCCATCCTCTCCCTTCTCTCCGCCGCCACCGGAGGCGTCACTGGCAAAGGCCGCGCGGCGTGGCGACCGCGCGGGTCCTACTGGCCGTGGCCATGGGAGGGAAGGCGGCACACTTCCCCCTCCTGCTACCGCGGTGGCGCGAGGCGACGTCGGTAGGCGGCCGACAGTGGAGGCGGGGCAGCTGGGATCTTGGTCCGTTCGGGTTTGGAGCCCGATCCCTTGTACCCTGCTTGTCCCCTGCGCGACAATGACGGTCTGCGCTGCCGCATCACTTGGGCGCCGGCGCGGCGACTCCAAGCATGGCGGAGGCGCCCCCGCCTTCTTCGCTAGAGGTGGGCAGCGAGATGTGGTGGATCTCGAGATCCCATCTCTTGCAGAATAAAGAGCGGCGGTCCTAGGGTTCCTCTTGCGACAAGACGAAGATCTGCCTGATGCCGGTCCTCTTTGATCTGGCCGGAAGGCTCCGCTCGTGAACTCCCATGTGCGCATTATGCCCGGAGATTGCTGATCGGGTGGGATTCGGTCGTGCCCACTAAGTTCTCCGTTACGGTGGGAGAGGCGCAAAGCTCCGCTTTCGATTGCCATCGTAGAATATGTTTTGTTCCATGGTGAAGTCAGAGTCAGAGAATGTCATAGAAGCCGAGATTGGAGGACTAGTAATGGTGATCTGAGCCTTTGCGGCGATGAGAAACTTGCTTGGAGTTTCGGGATTCGTAGCAGCGGTTTATAAGTGGAGGCGACAACACAAGTGAAGGTCACAGTCTTACCTCTCAGGGTGAAAATCCAAGATCTGGTCTTAATTGGTTGTGCCTGGCAATGTTGCGTTGTTGAAGGCAATGTTTTGAGAGCGGGACCATCTGCAGGGTGAAAACCCATGATCTAGAATTGGGCGATGACGGCGCTTGTGCACAGTTTCCTTCTTGTAGACGTCACTTTTGGAGAACTTGGACATCACGTGTTATCTCGGTGGTGGTTTTGCTACTGCTGCAAGGATCGGAACTATGTAGCGAGGCTTTTCTTTTTTTAGATTCTTTTTCTTTTTACTGACTGTGTGCATCCATAAGACCATTAGATTATTGCGTTGTTGTAGATACTGGATGTAATTGGTATCTTCACGGTATTAATATATTCACTTTGTTGGAAAAAAAATTAGTGGATTTCTGTCACCGGGAAATAGTAAAACGCGTGTTGACATCTGCATGAGGGTGGCGTGCACGGGACTTGTTTCCTTTGGATGCCTGTGCAAGTAAACGGTTGACACTAGCATTATTTTCTCCGTTGATTATTGACATGCATCTCTTCCAGTTCCAATGCCCGCAAGCGCATCATGAGATATAACTAACTAACAGCACACCACTGGTACTTACCACTGTCTCTCTTCCAGCAACTTAAGTGCATGGTCGTCAAAATCACCCGCTTCAACTGTAAAAAGTTTCACTTGCACTGATGCTCCATGGGTAATCTAACTTGAGTGTTCTCGGCGACCAATGAAAAATCATAGAATCACGCTGCTTCAACCAATCCATGGCCACCCAACTCAAAGAATCCTCGTATAATTGTGGGATGTGATGCTACGATCGAGTGCACCAAACAAATTGCAGGTCTGAAGTGAACAGCTGCCCATTTGCAATTTGGTATAACTCGATAAATCGCCAACTTCAGTTCTAGAAAGTTTCCCAGAGCCTTTGCACTGATGCTCCTTCATATATGTATCGCCACGCTTGTACACCGTTCGCACGAGACAAATTTCGCAGCTCATGTTTGAAGACGTCGTTGCCCTACCGACGTGGTCAACGGAGTTGTTAGACACATTTTTCGGCCCGTCCGGACCGCTGGGGTGCCACTGCCACTGCCACTGCCACTGGGGTGTTTTCGTGTCCAAATCCCATTGTGCGGATGAGGCGGCCTATCGGGGACAGCAGTGAAGATGTTCTAAGACTACCCATAGTGGGAGTAACTTCACTAGTAACATAGATGCCACCTAAGCAAAAAATTCTACGTGGCATGTAATTAATTAGGAGAGATGCAAATAGAGTAACTTAGCTAGTTACTTGTAACACTAGTAACATCACACTTTTCAAGAAAAAAATGAGTCTATAGAGTAATAAATGAGACCATATATGATATCACCTCTATGTTATTTTGCACTATGAGGGTAGTAACATAGTCTAGTAATATGTGTATATTACTAGTTGAAGTTACTCCCCACTATGGCTAGTCTAAATGCTAGGTTCAAAACCTAGGCATTTGTTTGAGCTTTGATTTTTTTTCTAAGGAAAATCGAAACAACTAGTCCCTTAGTCGACACCAATGGCTCTCTGCAATGAAAGTTGCACACATGAGAAGTAAACTGTGCATTTTTCTCATGTTTGGTTGACAAAATACCAGGAATAGGGAACAAAATGTTTAATACAATTCGTCCAAGTAACAAAACTGATAAACTAGGATTTACCGAGCAATTTAATTTCCGGTTCACCATATGTTGTTCATTTTGGAGAAGAATTTTTTTAGTAAGTAGAAAAAAACGAATGGAAATTGGATTATACATCAAATTTGAATTTAAAACCTAACATGTTCACCCCAAATTATCTTTATTATCTATCTAATAAAGACGAAAGGTCACTTTGTCTCCTAAGCGTCGGTGCTCCCTCTGTTTGAAAAAAAAATCATTTTTTTTTTAATTTTCGAAAAGATCTGAAAAATCCTACATGTTCTCAATGATGTCTATACTACAAGCACGAAAAATCACAATGCGAACTATTTTATATTATGGGCTACACAAAAATAACAAAATTTGTAAATTTAAAACTATGTATGGTTAACCATATTCAGATATGTACGTTTGTTGTTTTTGTGTAGCTCAAAATGTAAAGTATTTCATATTTTGATTTTGCATGAAGAAATGTTCACCCCGTATATGCTGCTAGGACAGGACGAAGCTAGCACGTGTGATGTCCTCCGAAGGGTTCCAATCGGACCGTCCAAAAGGAAAAAGATGCCCATCGGACGGCTGATCTTACCTCCCTCTAAACCGCGGGGAGTATAGCCCCAAACCCGCATCTCTGCTCTGCTCCGCCGCGAAGAGCCTCCGCCTTCGACTGCGGGGCTCCGTTCCGCCTTCGACTCCGGCGCCGCCGTCGCGGGCCTCCGGGCGTATCCGCCTCCGACCAGATGGTAACCTTCGCCAGCCCCTCTTCCTATCCCTCTCCGGAGCGCCCAAATCCGGCGAGTTCGATTTGTCGCGTGAGCTAAACCCACTCCAAGAAACCCTAGCGAGTGGCTGCTGACGCTTTGCTTCTGTTACGCTCGCCCGCGCAGGATTACCTCAAGACGGTCGTGCCGTCGCAGCTCATGGCCGAACGCGGCGCCAACCTCGTCGTCATCAACCCAGGTGCGTCTGCCCCCCACCACCCGAAACCCTACCCCCTCCTTATCAATCGCTCACCTGTCTTCTCGATGTACATTTGGGCACAACCGTGTGTGATTCGAGTCCAAGTGCCGAGTGAAATGCATAATGCGCGCCACCAGGGGCTTGAATTTGTCAGGATAACTGTCAAAGTTCTAGAACCGGGAATATCTATTTTTCTCTTCTTGTTATCTGGTGGTATTTTTCGACTGAGGATTCCTTCCTTCCTTCCCTAGGGTCTGCGAATGTGCGGATGGGGTTTGCGAGCCAGGACGTGCCGTTCAACATACCGCACTGCGTTGCCCGGCACAAGAGCGACGCGTCAAGGCTGTCGATGCGAGATCAGGTGATCCCAGATACATGGGCGGTTCTCCTCTTCTCCCCTGTCCTTCGCCCCATAGTTGCATTGGAATATCTGGCTTTAATGTGTGACTGCCCATTCTGTTCCAGAGGCTCAACTGCCGTGCTGGGGCGACGCACAATGCAGAGCGGGAGAAGGCATATGATATCGTAAAAATAATACTTCTCGTCATCTCTTTGGATTATGGTCGACACTCAAGCTAATTATTACACACGACCCTTGCAGATTGCCTCGCTGCTCAAAATCCCTTTTTTGGATGAAGTGTCGTCTTCAGAGAACCAACCCTTACCTCCTAAGGTACTATGTCCCTAATATACTATCGAATGTGTGGGTACTTCGTGCTGTACGATATTACATTTTTCCATATAACACAGCTTATGCTATTTTCTCTTTAAGGAAAAAATAACATTGAAGGGTAGGTTATAAATCTAGTAAGCTTAAGCCAGGGACAGAAGATTATAAATCTAGTAAGCTTAATCCTAGTAAGCTGAAGCCAGGGACAGAAGATTATAAATCTTATGCTTATTTGAGAAGCTTGAGGCCATTTCCCCATGGAGACTGAAACCTGCAAAAGTGCTGATGCTTATGGGGCATTGAGGCTTATAAACAGAGTTTACCTAGGATTCAGGGCTTACACAATTATCTAGTGTGTTGCGCTTAGAATTTATAAGATCAACAAGCTACTTGATAGGTACACCTAACCTCTTGCAATAGTCGTTGTAGCTATCCGTGAAAATATGGGAGATTTTGTGAGATGTTTGTACATGTTCTTAAAAGGAAGAGTTGAAAAGAATATTGGAGTGTGTATAGTAGGAGTGTGACATACATTTAAAGGGGGCAGCCCCGGTGCAGTAGCTCCCGCTTGCGCAGGGTCCGGGGAAGGGTCCGACCACTTTGGGTCTTTAGTACGCAGCCTTTCCCTGCATTTCTGCAAGAGGCTGTTTCCAGGACTTGAACCCGTGACCTCATGACATACATTTAGATGCAAATATTCTAAATTGTAGTAAAATGGAATCATTAGTTCATCCACCTCTTCCGAATTTATACAAAATTATCTATCGCTGAGTTTCAAAATTATTGTCAGTTCTAGCAACCTTAGACTATAAATTCTAATAGAAAAAGTTTGCCTGTTTGAATGTGTGAAATAGATATATCATAAGATTTGGTACCAACATTCTTGGCACAAATTTGTTTTTGTTTAGAAAGGTCACTTCATGGCCTCTGTGTACTGATCTGGTTATATTCACCGCTTCAGATGGGACGTGTTGATGGTCTTTCTTCACAGCAAAACAAAGATGACGGTAAACTCACCTGGACAGATGTGATGGACAAAAGTATCAAACCATCCACACCAATTGGTAGTTTTCTGGTCTTTTTCTTCTTATAGTGAAATACTTCTGCACTTCTCCATTTCGGAGTCATCTGTTGTTAATAAAAGTTAAAAGTATACTGATGTTTTGGAGACATGCTTGAATTTTATTTAGAAGGACACTGTAAATTTTGCTATGCCTTATGTGTAACATCCCTCCTTAATTAGTGGTGGCCATGTGATTCATGTGCATGGTTTGATTCATTTTGCACCACATCGTAAATTTGTAATAAGCAAGGACAAAAGCCTAAGTGAGTTGTTATATTTGTGTGTGGCATGTCCTATTTCCTATGTGGTGTTGGCGCTTTTATGTGGACCTTTGGATGTTACACTGTAACACTGACTGTCTTTTGTTGGAGCTAGCTAGCTCTGAAGTCTGGAGGACTGAAGTTCAGTTATGTTAGATAGTAAGATATTGCTTTGGTACGAGATCTACATAATTTTGCTCCTGTCTCTTTTATGTCATGTAACCGTCACAACGAGATCTCACGAGTGACCACTTTTTGCTAGTTTCTTCGCATAGATTAAATGGAATAGTTTAAGTTATACCATTGATTATTCGCTGCCTGTTCCTATAATCACAGTTACTTGTTATGCTCAGTTCTTTGTGGCATGAACAATAGATTGAAGGAACAGTTCTGCACCATAGTAAAATAGCTTACATTTCACAGAACATTTTTTATGTCAAAATACTGATGACCCTCAAATTGTTCAGTAAGTTCAGATGCTGATGAGGATCCTTCGCAAAGCACATCTGATGATGGTAACAGGCCTAACTCTGAAGAAAGCAAGTACAAGGAAATGATATTTGGAGAGGATGCTTTGAAAATCCCTCCTTCTGCATCATACTGTTTGAGTCGCCCAATAAGGAGAGGCCATTTTAATATTTCTCAGAATTATCCGTTACATCAGGTATGCCTCTCATAAAATCAGTTACTCACACTAATGCTTCTCTTGGTATGTACTCCCTCCGTTTTAAAATATAAGATGTTTTAGTTGTTGTACATGTTGACTAGATTCACAGTAAAATGAGTGAACATATAAACTAAAACATGTCTAGATACATGTGGATACATGTGCATGTGGGAAAAGGCTAAAACATCTTATATTAAAAAACGGAGGGAGTATTAGACAACACTGCTCTTTAAATGGGAAGTTCTGTTTCAGTTCATTAGCTGAGGCTTTCCATTTACGTTGTTAGTTCTATAAATATTAAGTAGGGGTGTATGTACTGTTTGAGCTTCCTAGTAATTAATTATGGAAAGGCTATTTCTTGCAACATCATTTCTTGGGGACAAAATTAATCAGATTTGTGCTAGGATTTTGGTGAACTCGGTTGCAAATCTTTATTGAGGTTTATAGAAATGGTAGGGGAGAAGGCTTTGACCCAATTCTCTTCCATCTGAAACAATTAGCAGGAACAAGTTGAATTTTTTGCCTATTTCTCTGCACGCCAGAAAAACATAAACAAATCTTCACGAGAACTTCTGTAGCCCCAGCTGTACATCTTGTGTAGTATATGAATTATGACGTACCTTTCTGCTTTTTAGCTTATGCTTCCTGTCTGTTCCTAGTTTTGCTGTTGCTTCACTAGTAACACATAAAATTGAGCAGTTTATTCTGCCAATAAGGCAGTAGTTAAGTTTTAAATATAAAGCCTTCGGGTTTAATAGTGTAGAGTGTAATTTTTGACTTCATGTGCTTGCTGCCAATGATGAATGAGAAAGAAAGGCTGAGTTAGGTGCATTAGTTGAGACCCTGGTTTACAAATTGTAGAAAAGTTACATTAAAAACCACTGGATTATTTTTCCTTTGTTGAAATTGATGGTATCTGGCTGCAAAAGATGGTGGAAAAGATATGAGGCACATGATAACTCCGTGTTTTGAACTTGTTATGAAACCTATGTGTATCCACATCATTTCTCTTCTGTATAGCATCTTAACGGTAGACGATTTGAAAAAACAAATATTATGTCCCAGGTTTTAGAAGATTTACGCACTATTTGGAACTGGATGCTGACAGAGAAGTTGCATATCAACCCAAAGGACAGAAATCTATATTCTGTAATTCTTGTTCTCGGGGAGACATTTGACAACCGAGGTATTTCTCCTTCCATGTAAAACTACCTTGACGTGTAGCGGGATGTTATGTTTGGTGCTTTGTTTGTTTGGGTGAAGCTATAGTGTCAATGCTTGATTCCTTCTTTCGTAACTTTTATGAACTCAAAATCTGCTGCGCAGAACACACTTGCTCAGCAAGATGGAGAAAAATCACACCTGTAGTTCTGTAATAGATTATTTCATGAAATACATGCTGTTATAGAATAGAATTTAACAAGCTCAATTAGTTAGGCTTTGTCAAACGTGTGGACATGGTGTTTGCCCAATTGCACATCATGTGCTGTGTATTGATGTATCCATGATCTATTATTCCTTAATATAGTAGCCTTGAATTGATGAATCCATGGTTTTTAAGGCGTTCGTAAGGCGACTCTTAGGCGTCAAGGTGCCCCCCTCCGCCTTAGGCGCCTAGGCGCCTAAAGCGTCCGCTTAGGCGCTAAGGCGCCCCCCTTCCGCCTTAGGACGCCTTACCGCCTTAAAAACCATGGATGAATCATAATTATGAAATCATGAGTATGTAGTTTACAGATGTGTGTTACATTCTTTGCTTTATCTTTTGTCAACACCTCATGTTGCATGCCGTCACCATCTGGCGACCTTCTTTGTTCCATTTTTCTTCAGAACATACCTGAAAGACGCCTTAGACCATACCACGCAAAGTGCATGCTCAACTGCATAAGGCAGATTTTCTTATTTTTAATTGCGAAAATTAATATATTCCATCCATGTCAGAAATAAAGGAGATGCTGTCTATTGTACTTGGCGATTTGGGGTTCAGCACAGCAGTAGTACATCAGGTTTGTCTTTTCTCCCAGTCGTCTGGCATTTAACATTTACTTCCTTCTTATACATTCTAATGCAATTATTTTTCTCCATTTGCAATTGCTAAGCAACTAATTGGAGTTCATACAAAATTGGACATCTTTTGATAATTTGGGTAACTTTACTTCAAGGATGGTGGGATATTTTTTTTCTCAACTGTGAGATTATTGTACTAGGCTAACCACTAAAAAGTTGTATTCCCTCCATGTCAAAATATGGTGGCAACTTAGGTTTGTCGTAACTCAAACTTGACCGAGTTTTCAGGAAAGAAGTATCCACACCTACAATACCAACTAAATATAATACTAAAATATTTCATGATGGATCTAATGGAAGCTGTGCCTTCATTAGTCAGTACTCCATCCCTTTCTTTTCATAAGGCATATGGGGATTATGGAGAACATGAAGCCACGATAACAGTAGAGGGAAATGCCATAGTACAGCTTGACACTGCTTCGCGGTGCTAGTTCTTTTGGCGGCTTGGCGCATAAAATATGGTACTGATTAACCTTTCCGGCTAGGGGTCGATATTAATATTTTGCAGCGACAGGGTGCTTTAAATGTGGTACGCTGTTACCTGGAGTTAGCCCATTTCTGGAGTTGTTAATGAGAACAACCAGATAACTTCATTTTGGTTAACAATATCCATTTTGCAGAATATACTTGTGGAGACATAACCAATCTTTTGTATTTGATTATTTACAAATTGAAACATGAAAATATTGGACTCATTCTTTACTCTGTATATGATAATGTTTTATTAGGAGGCTCTAGCTGCAGCATTTGGGAATGGTTTGTCAACAACTTGTGTGGTCAACATTGGTGCTCAAGTTACACAAGTAGTTTGTGTTGAGGTAAGAACCATAGCAAATTTGTATTACATTTCTTCACTAACTAGTAACTACTGAGAAAATTGGGTTATACTCTGAATGTGAGGTACCTTTCTTTAGTTTCCTACAAAACACAACTTTGATTTAACTAATGTATCGTCTTCGCTGAATGTTTGCAGGATGGAGTAGCTTTGCCTCATACGGCCTTGGCACTTCCATATGGTGGCGATGTATGTTCTAAACTATACTTTTGACCTCGAGAACATATTTCTGTTACTTGCGTAATCTGTTGTTCATGGTCCTTCTATCGATATAATTTTGTTACACGAATCTGCTACTCTATTTTCTCACGCTTTTATCTACTATCATGCATCCACCTTTTTCTGGTTAGAAAACGGATTTTCGTTAGTTTTCGTCTCATGCTACTTTTCCCTAATAGCAGAATATGCATTTAGTTTCTTCTTGTATGACATTATCTTATTGATACGAGCAACAATGCTGTACTTTGGTTTCAAAAAATTGTGCCACTAGCATTTCAAAGAGCAATTACCTAACAAAATATACCTGTAAAGGCACAAATCATGGAAAATACCATGCAATCAATGAGCCCTCCATTCTGTTAAAAAAAAAGAGCCCTCCATCAGGGTTGCAAACAGACTTTGGTGCTTTTGCCTTCTTCCACTTTGCATGTGCACTTTGGACGTCATGCAAGTGAATGGATTGCATAACTCCACAGCCTTACTAGATGAGGACCAGCACTTCTACCTTGTGTTTGGACACAACAGTAGGCTGCACAAACTCAACTGAAGCACGAGACTCAATCAGAACTCATTGGCAGTGTGAGATCGCCACAACAAATCGTTTATTGGGGTCTGGAATCCTAAGATGGCAAGAAGAGGGAGGGAAGACCCGTAGAGTGTGTGGGTGGGTGAGTGTCGGGGTTTTTGGCTTTAGAATAATAGATCTCACCCTGACGATGAAAATTAGCTGGACCATTACAATGATAAGAATTTTCGATATTTTTTGGGCCTTTCTGATGGCACTGATCTGTCAAGGGCGCCTGCAATGGTTATTTCTGTAAATATCAGTCGTTTGTGATGTGACTGGGGCGAGTTATACCATGATTGGTTGATGGTATTGTTGGCAGTTACCAAATGATCTGTTTACGGAGTATCTCCGCAAAGGCTATAGGCTAGGGAGTCCTATGATCATATCCCCCATTTACTTTGTATAACTGCATGAGTTGCTTTTATGGCTTTTAATCCTCAATTGCTTGTGATGTTTATCATTATGTACTGCCCCTCCTTTTTATTAAACTTACCAAGTACAGCCTTTTATGTAGGGTTTTGCCCACAGGATCGAATCACATCAAACTAGATAAACATGCAAACACGAAAAACTCTTATTGCCAAGGGCTCATATCGTGCCCGTTCTTTTTCTTATTTTCTCAATATCTTGTTGTTACAAACCGTGGACTGCTGCCGCTTATATAGGCGCAGCCTGGACTCAAACGCTTACAAAGCCGACTCGTACATGGACTGGAGTAGTATCCTGACTCGATTCAGACTCCAACTACTAGACTCACGTTTGGGACCTAGACCCTTTCCTAGTTAACTAAACCTACTAGCATACGACTAGTACTCCAGCTCTAGCTCTAACACACGGACACAAAGTCCTAACCGGACTAGTACTAACTACACTAATTAGGCAAGATTATTGCTAACATTTTATCATTTTCATTTTCTTCTGTAGGACATATCCAGATGCCTACTTTGGGTTCAACATCGTCATCGCACATGGCCAAGCTTTAAAACTGATCCCATGAAGAGGCCTATGGATATGCTAATGGTCAACAAAATAAAAGAGGCATATAGCCAAATAAGGGTAAGTACCCTATTCTAATCTAAGCTTTACTAAATCCTTAAGCTCATCTCTGTGGAGGATTTCATAGTTGGACAGTCTGCTTGTGCTCCAGTGTGTGAGCTCTATCCTATTTCTTTAAAGAATAATAAACTAGTAATGGGCTTAGGCAGATGAATAATCTAAGGTGACTTGATAGCATTGGGATAATTTGCTGATGACATAGGGCCGCATATCTCTTATTACTATCGTATAGGTAAGTCGCCAAATCCTCTTGGAAGACACAGATCTGGTTTGGTGCTATCCTATTTGCTTAAGTGCTGCTCGTGTGAATCATTATTATTAGTTCTGTTACCTTTCGATTTTCAGATCTTTCCCTTCCTTTCTCTATCTGTACATCTTTCTCTGAGTGCATACTCATATTATGTTGTATGTTCTCCTCTTCGTCATGAAATACAATCATCTATCAGCACAGATACACATTCATTGGAAACGTAGAGAGACTTCATATATTTACATATTATGTACCACCAGTCACTGTGAGAATTGTTCAAATAAAATGGTTAAAATTGGTATACATAGTATGAACTGTGTCTTTTTTAGTGAGGAGGAAAATGCTCCAACCCATGACCTCCACCACGTCAATATTGCGCCCTGCACTCGGTTGCATGAGTGCCTGCAGACCAGAACTTCAGTTTTTTTATTCTTATATCTATATGATATTATTTTAGTTGAGGTGGAATGCTTCTGTTAAAATTATTGTGGTACATTTTTTTCCAGACTGGAAGTTTTGATGCTGTTGCTCATGTTCATTCATATGAGCATGAAAAATCTGTTGGGCAGCAGAAGACAAGGCTGTCAGCTCTCAGTGTAATGTTTTCGAACCATGCCCTCTTCTCCATTTATCTGTTGTGGGAAGAAGTGAAAGAAAGCCATGTTTTCGAACTCTAGTAGTGGTGGTTGAGTTGTAGTTGGACAGTAATTCTATATTTACTTGCAGTATTTGCTGTTAAATTGATATATCTAAGAATTCAAAATTGTTGTGATAAAATAGGTTCCTCCTATGGGGCTTCTTTATCCTAGGCTTCTCATTCCAGAAGAGTACCCTCCACCTCCTCGACCTTGGTGAGACTTTGTTCTCTACTTTGGCTACTGTGACTTTTGATATGATGATTGCTTTAGACAAGATATGTGTATGTTTACAGGTTCCAAGATTGTGATGACATGCTGGAAGATACTTGGCAAACAAATGATGGTGTTTCTGGAAATGGTGGGCTTGGTGCGTGGGACAGTTATCAAATGCTTCCCACTAGATTAAAGAAATTTGATAATATTGGCCTCGTAGAAGCCATTGTCAGCAGTGTTCTTTCAACAGGTAGTGTCTTTCTTAATATCTCGCTTCCCCCAGAAGATTTTTTTCTAACAACTTCTTACCATAGGACGTGTTGACCTCCAACGGAAGCTATTTTGCAGTATTCAGCTGGTAAAGTATCAGTTTTGTTCTTCATATCAATGCTGCTCTATGATGCAAAAAAAAGAATGGTTGAGAGGAGTACTAATTTGCTTTGCAGGTGGGTGGCGTGGCTTCAACAGCAGGCCTTGCACCAGTTCTTGAGCAAAGGTTAGTCGTTACCTTGTTCTGGCATTGTTTAACGGAAGACTACCTGAACAATTGTGCCAACAAATAGAAAGTGCCAATGCCACCCTATGTAGCTAGTGCACAAGTGTGCCAAGCCACTGCTCTGATCTTGTTGTATTATAAACTATCAAGTATCAACCAGTGTTTGTTCAAATATCTTTTGTAAAAATGAACATCACGGTGCTGCTGCAATAAATATTGCTAACATGGCCACTGTTTTTGGGAAAAAATGCTACCATGCTTGAAATTTGGTCAATAATATGATGTCTTAGAAATGAACAATAAATTTATTGATCTATTTTTTCTTTTTTTATCAGGGTTCTTAGTACTATTCCATCAAATCAACCATTCGAGCGAGTAGAGGTATGTCTTCTTGCAAGGACCCGAATCCGATTTTTGTATGAATCAGAATGGACCCTCCTTGAAATTAACATGCCTAGATGGAATATGTGAGGTTTATGTCTCAGTTTGCAGTGAATCCGTAATTTGATCGATTTTTTTTTTTTTGGTTTTAACCTCTCATCTTAAACTCATAGGTATTGCAGTCAAGGAGAAATCCATTATTTATCCCATGGAAAGGTGGTGTGGTAAGTAGCATCTATTTTCAATCTGGCTTAGTATCTGTGTGACACTTATTAGGTTGATATGCCATCTAGTATTGCTATCTTGGCTGTGCATGTCAAGTGTAAATGGTTGCTAACATCAGCACAATTCACAATGTTGGTAAAAATTTGAGTATGAGATTCCTTGTGTCCCTATATATTTCACATCCCTAAATCATGGTTAACACTTGGGCAGATTTTGGGCGTCCTTGATATTGGCCGTGATGCCTGGATCCATAGAGAAGATTGGATAAAAAACGGTCTTCACGTTGGGAGTGGCAGAAAATACAAGGATTCCTATTTTCTTCAGTCGCAAGTGATGTGCTACTACAACACATAACAGGTGCTCTTTCTCAGTTGGCCAAATTGTATTATATTCCGTCTTCATATAGTTGCAAGGTGTAAATATAGGTATGTATGTTGGAGGACTTTATTCATTAAGATGCACACCTATGAATAAGATGCTAAGTCGGTCTCAAAGGTGGACCATCTTTGTTATGGTGATTGAAGGATCCAGTGATAGTACATCCTAGCTAGTGATCAACGAGCCTAAAAATAAGAGAACTGAAGTACGATACATGAACTGATCTGGTTTTGTTCAACAACTTGTAGGCTGAAATGGTTATAGTTCAAGCCATCTATCTACCGTTCAAGCTATGCATCTAGTTGCAAATCCACATGAAAAATTTATGTTTTTCTGTAGGTGGTCTGAATAACTAACTATCGTGGAATGTAGTTTGTGGGCGCCTGAATTCGGGTACTTGATGAAGGTGGGTTCTTGGTCCACGCCAGGGGGACATGCAGAAGAAGAAGACACCTAAATCATGTACCAGTCCCTGTTGCTTGTAAAGTACTCCCTGTGTTCCCTTATTCTTGTAGTGCGGATTTGTACTTGCTCCGTTCTCTCTCCGTGACAAGAAGAATGGAACGGAGGGAGTAATAGAATACCAGGCCTCTTGGTATCGTTCCTGACTATGTAGCAGTTAGAAAACACATTCTCATCCATCCATGGTATTACTCTGCACAGTTGCTTGTCACTGGCATTACCGTCGTGGTTCCTGCTGCTCTTGGCTTTGCATCCGGTTTGCTGCCCAGGAACATGTAGCTTCCTAGAACGTTTTTGAGCGTCTCACAATCTCCCACGTTCTGGCCAGGTCGATGTTGTTACTACTTACTAGGACAGGAGGAACACATGGGCAGTAGTAGAGAGGACACTCTCACGATGAGACACAAGAGCTGGAGCAAACCTCAGTTTATTACTTCTCTTGCTACTTGGTGCGTTTGAGGAGACCACTACGTTTCCTTTTATAGGACTAGCTAGCTACATTTTTTTTTTGAAAATGGTAATGTATTATTAATCAAATAACATTGTTTTAGATACAATCATTCGAAGCTGATATCGACAGGCAGGTTGAACTTAACTTTTTAACACACAACTCAATTACTCAACTCTATACGGCCAAATTGGCAAATGTCATGCACGACCAAAATACAATTTCTACTGATCTTTAAGAAATTAACTTGTCGATTAATTTGGAGGCATCTTCTTTAACAAAATAACTTGTCGAACGGTGGTGCAATCTGTTTCAGTTATCAAGTTCGAATCAGAATGTGCCAGTGAAAGATTGAGGCCTTCCAGGCACGCAATTGCTTCCCCCAAAGCTGCTGATAGAGATGCAAGTGGGTCATCAATCATTAGGATACCCTCTACTATTTTTAGTTCAAAAATGAACTAACTTTTTCGAGGGTAGAGGCCTAGAAGGAACACTATAGATGAGATGAACCACTTGCATCTCCAGCTGCTGAATTGCAGTGGGTGATACAGTCCCAGGCGGATGCAATAATACTACCATTATGGTCTCTCAAAACTACACCCCAAGCTCCTGGCATATCTATAATAGAGAAGCTAGCATCAAAGTTATCCGGATTTAACCCAACTTTCTTAACTCCGTTCTCCCGCGTCTGACTATGATGCTTGATCAAATTTTCTTGATATACTTTCTCCTTACCCTTTTGTATTAAGAATCTCGCCTCCATTCGCAATGTTCAGTATGAACACTGACTAGCTCGCTACTATACATGGTGTGAACACTGACTTGAAGTCTAGCCGCCATAGCAACCTGGCCTTCAACTAGTTGCAGTTCTGCATGCTATCCTGAACACTATCATGATCTGCTGCAGCTTATCACCTGCCGCATCTTATCTTGACAGTCACATGTTAGCCATATGCGTATTCAGAGATTCCATTCCAGATATAGTTATAAAACCTCACTCCTCAATCTATTTGGGCACAAGACATTGTTCTAAAGAAAATCAATCGCGTGGAGAGGTCATGAGCCCAGCCACACTGCCATGGAGCTTCCTGCTATGCACTCTCCCGGCGGGCTTCCTGCTCCTATGGCAAGCCGCCATGCTCCTGTACAGGCTGTGGCTGCGTCCACGGTGGCTCGAGAGGGCGCTGCGTGCCCAAGGCCTCCGCGGCAGGCCGTACCACCTCTTCACCGTCGACGACGCCCCTCAGAAGAACCAACAGTCATCAATGCCACTAGGCTGCCATGACATTGTCCCCTACGTCGTGCCTCTCCTCCACGACGCCGTCCAGGAGCACGGCATGACCAGTGTCTCGTGGACCGGCCCCGTGCCGACGGTGACCGTCGTGGACGCTCGGCTCACCAGGGAGGTGATGTTTGGTAAGTCTGGCCACTTCGAGAAGCTCCGAAAGAACCGGGTGTTGTGCAGGCTTCTCACCAATGGCCTCCCAAGTCCCAACCCATGAGGGTGACAAATGGGCCAAGCACCGGAAGATCCTCGACCGGGCGTTCCATCTCCAGAAGCTCAAAGTAAGTGCAAAACTAACTGTTTGTTTCAGGAATTTAATTTGCAGTCTCTTTGTTATGTCTTTTTTAGATTGTTCACCTTGCTTGATCCTTCCAGCTCATGCTGCCGGCCTTCTCTTCCTCCTGCCAAGAGCTCGTGACCAGATGGACGGAATCCCTTGACAATTCCGAGGGGCGAGCCTGTGAGGTCGACGTCGGCCCGGAGTTCCTGAACCTCGCCGCAGACGCCATCTCGCGTGCCGCATTCGGCAGCAGCTACCTTGAAGGGAGAAGGATCTTGGAGCTGCAGTCCGAGCAGGTTGAAAGCATCAAGGCCAGCGGCAAGATGATCTTCATTCCCGGCTATATGTGAGTTACTCACTACTCCCTCCGTCCCATAGTATAAAGATGTTATTACAGCCATTATATTAGTTAGCAGGCTGTAATAACATCTTATATTACAGTACAAAGGGAGTACTCGGTTCAACTTCGTTAGCATTTAGTTGCCCTTAAGCTATGTTTTACAATTGGATTCTACTTCAGTGGGTTTTCATGTTACCAAAGTACTGTAAGATAACTAATAAGTTCCAGAGACCATACCAAGCTAAACCAAGTATCATTTTTACAAGTCATTAGGCATCCATCATTATTTAATCAATGGCAACAGGAGCCGCAGGCCGGTGCACAGCTGTTTTAAACGCTCAGATATTATTCTAATATACACCTACTCCATCTATGCCAAAATATAGTGTGTGTGGGTTTTAGTGAAAGCCAAAGTTTATAAAGTTTGCCCAAGTTCATATATATAAAACAGATCAACGTCTACAACTAATATGCACCATATTTTGGCATAGAGCGAGTACTTTAGTTAGCATATCTAATCCACCGGAAAAAATACAAGGAGACGGAACTCGGAGGCATCACATACCCCGCTGGAGTGATCATCGAGATGCCGGTGCTTCTCATTCACCATGACCCAAACATCTGGGGAGCCGACGCACACGAGTTTAGGCCGGATAGGTTTGCTGAGGGGATCGCCAAGGCATCCAACGATCCAGGTGCCTTCCTCCCGTTTGGTTGGGGGCCGCGAATCTGCATTGGGCAAAATTTCGTGTTGTTTGAGGCTAAGATGGCAGTGTGCATGATCCTTCAACACTTTGAGTTTGAGCTGGCGCCAACGTATAATCATGCACCGAGTAACAGAAAAATATTACGTCCTATGCATGGTGCACAGATTATGCTCAGGGCCCTAATCTGAGCGGTATGGCCCTACACATGAAATTAACCTATGCAATGAGGCTTTAATTTACCTATAACTATTATTTGAATAAAAATCCAGCAATGCAGGCCTAGACAACACTTGCATAAATGCATTTTGGTCATCGTGTGGTTACTGATATTCCTATAGAGCGGTGGAGACCAGATTATTGGTTGCCTTGCTCTGTTTGTGCCACAATAGTTTCTCTGGCTATGCATTGCTGTGGTTCAGGGGTTGCTTTATGCAAGATCCTACCGATCTGGTTTTTCTTTCTTTTTCTTGTTTCTTGTGGTAGGAGCATTGCCTCTCTAACTACTTAGCAATATGGTCAATTATCCTTTGCGACGTCGCCAGCCAGTTTTCCTAGTTAAATACAAAGCCGTTTGGTATGGTTCCTGGCTACCTAACCGTAAAATAACACATTCTGATCCATCATATTTCTGAACAGTTCTTCGTCATGTGTTCCTTGCGCTGTGCTGCTCTCGGCGTGATCACCGTGGCGACTTAAGAATTTGTAGCTGCCGGAAGTTGATAAAAGAATTTTGAGCGACTGCTCGCAACCTACTCTGAACCTCCTCATCCATCCAACTGGTTCCTTGCCTTCTTGCACACCAAAAATAACATGGTCGCTCATAATTTGACAACCCGGATATTCCCGTTGCCAGTATTTATATATCTGCATCACCTCAAGAAGTAAGTGAAGTGACCCGGCACATGCACCTGCAGCTGCTGCTAGCAAACTAGTTGCCTCGTGGAGCACTCATGAGACCATGGTGCTTCCTGCTATGCACTCTCTCGGTCTCCCTGCTCCTATGGCAAGCCTTCATGCTCCTCCACCGGCGGTGGCTGCGGCCACGGCAGCTCGAGAGGGTGCTGCGTGCCCAAGGCATCCGCGGTAGACCGTACCGCCTCTTCACCACCGACGACGAGCCACGGAAAAACCAACCGTCGTCAATGCCGCTAGGCTGCCATGACATTGTCCCCTACGTCGTGCCTCTCCTCCACGACGCTGTCCAGGAGCACGGCAGGTTGAGCGTCTCCTGGACCGGCCCCGTGCCAACGGTGACCGTCGTCGATGCTCAGCTCACCAGGGAGGTGATGTTTGGTAAGTCCGGCCACTTCGAGAGGCTCCGAAAGGTCCCGGTGCTGGCCAGGCTTCTCACTGCCGGCCTCCCAACCCTCGAGGGTGACAAGTGGGCCATGCACCGGAAGATCCTCGACCGGACGTTCTATCGCGAGAAGCTCAAAGTAAGTGCAAAATTAACTGTTTGTTTGTTTCATGAATTAATTTGCAGTCTCCTTGTTACGTGTTTGTAGATTGTTCATTGTGGTTGATCCTTGGATATTTCCAGCTCATGCTGCCGTCGTTCTATTCCTCCTGCCAAGAGCTCGTGACCAGATGGAAACAATCCCTTGGCAATTCCCAGGGGCGCTCGTGGGAGGTCGATGTTGGCCCGGAGTTCCGGAGCCTCGCTGCAGACACCTTCTCGCGCACCGCATTCGGCAGCAACTATCTTGAAGGGAGAAGGATCTTGGAGCTGCAGTCCGAGCAGGTTGACCGCATCAAGGCCAGCGGCAAGATGATCTTCATTCCCGGCTACATGTGAGTTTGTCAATACTCCCTCGGACCCATAATATATATAAGATGTTATTACAACCAATACATGAGTTAGCACGTTGTAAATTTGTAATAGTACTATCTAATAATATATAATACCGGTTCAACTTCGTTAGCAATTAGTTGTCCTTAAGCCTTAAGGTGTGTTTTACCACTGGATTCTACTTCAGTGGGTTTCCATGTTAAGAAGGTACCATAAGATATCAAATCAGTCCTGGAGTGCATTTTAGATTATCTCAGCGTTTAAGACAGCAGCACACCTGCGTGGCTCCTGTATTTATATAGACTAGGAATTAGGCCCGTGCGTTGCAACGGCTCTATAAGAAATTGCTACATGTTCACAATGATGGAAAACAACGTAATTGGTTTTTGTTTAAACTATTTGAATTTGTTTTAAACTATATGAAATAGGGCTCGCTGCTTGTTCTTATTAAATATTTGAAGACCGTGGAGAGTTTCACTACTTCAACTTAGTTTTTATGTTAACTGCATAAAGCGCATTTCTCATCTAATTGTACCCCACAATTCTGGTACAAATGTATAATAGAAGATAAATTTCCTCGGTGGGAAATTCGTCAATCACCTACTTCTTGTAAGGAGGTCGTGCTGGTCGGTCCGATGAAGTGCCATATGGTCATGGGAATCATCCTGAATCTGCTCCATTTTGGGCCAAACTTCACCAGGCTCCGCTTGACTTTTGCCAAGACAACACGTCATCGAAAAGAATCGGCGAGAATTCATGCCAGCCAAGCCGAGACACACGTACTGAAACTTGGTCGATTTGTTCTATGGGATGTACTAAGCCGGCTAGCTAGCTGATGGATTTATCGATTAGGCTCATGGCCTAGTACCTTCTCGCGAGGACCTACAGACGTAGATGCAAAGCTATCCACGAAGCAACGTTTTTAAGAATAATCCACGAAGCAACCTGCGATATACTGTACGAAGTTGGCTGGCTAGCTGATGAATGGATCGATATCCTCTTGAAGAAGGAGTACTTCTTTTATAGGGTGAACCGCAAGGGCGGAGCTCAATGGACGGACCCTGAGGCTTTACCATCCAATACGTGAATGTGCATCAGGCTCGCTCGGACGTGGTGCATCAGGCTGGGCTGCTGGACCTGTGCTGGCCGTCCCGCTCGCCCGAGCCTAGCATGCCCGGGTGGACTCGTACGCATGCAGCAAGCTCCAGAGTCTAGAAGGCGACGGTGTCTCCCCTCGTACAACATCAGTTTTGCTCGATCGAATCGATGAAAAGCTAAAAGAGAGGCAAGAGCGTCTAACAAGAAGGAGAACTCTGCGTGGTAGTCGCTTGCACGCAGGGCGCAATCGCGCAAGGCCGAAAGCAAGCAGCAAGCCACGCAGATCCGCAGCTCCTTCGATCGGATATCGGTCATCGGCTCATCGCCCGGCGCCTGCTCATCCTATCGCAGCAGGATTCTGCCCCGTGGGTGCCTCCGATCCTTACTTTACTAGATGACCCGTTGCGCGACTGCGCAACCGCCGGATGCAACTACCACATTGTTGCCACACGCTTTATTCGTAGGTGAAAACTAATTAATTTTATTTGCATTCATTTAACTTATATCATATAGAAACCCGTAATTTGTACGAAGCACCAGCACCGTTATCATTTGATACCAAAAGTTATGTACCTAAACAGAAAGAATCGTTTCTTTTCCATGTCTCCAGTTTCAGAAAAAGTGAAAAATTGAACGTTGCACTTACACAATGCAAATAAGCACTCATAGGTCGACAAAGTTCAGACATAGGCAGATATCAAATTCAAAAAAGAACAGAGCAGTAGCACATCCTCATGCAACCACAATGCGCAACTGCACAACCACCATAAGGTTTGACTGTAAATGTTGCATGAGGCTTACCATTTTGCTACCTATAATTTAGATGGAATTAAGTCAATTCAGACTACTAATATAGTTATCTGTTTTATTCTACTATTTTATTTATTCTTCTTAGTCAAGGCTAAATTTGTGGTACTTATAATTGGTGAAATTAAGACTCCTTGTTGAATTATTGAAATGCAAAGTATAGTCCAAACTATAATATTATTTTGGAGACTTGTTAGATATATCGTATTAAATAATTAAATTTAAAGTACAATCCAAATTATTAATAATTGAATGCAAAGTACAATCCAAACTGCGCAACTACCAAGCAATATCTTGTTCCTATAGGCTCTTTTTGTTTCGCTACCATCATTTGATTGAAATTTAAGCCAATTTTGGGCAATAAATTGGCGGTCATGTTCAGTTCGATATGGCACATTATATTTTACATCACACCACCAAGTTTTTTGGTCTAATACTTTATTTTTAAGTAGGATCTCAATGATTAATAATGTTAAGCCCTTAGACAACAATACAAAACACCACATGGAGCGATATGATGTCCAACTTGAGTTTAATCATGATGTTTTTAACGACTGAAAATATGATGGGAAGAAACAATGTAAGTAACTCATTTTTTTTACCTCATTAAGCTCGGTTACATATATGGATACTAACTCGAATGATAGTAGGTTGTGCAATAGTCTCTGAAGTATTTGAGGAAAACATGTTACAATTGCTTATTATGATGCAACAAAACAATGCAGATGAACTAAGGAAATAACTTTATAAATAGTGTCAGTTTGTAATCAGACCCTATTAAGTGAGACCATAGTTGGATTGATGAAGGAAACAATAGCCACTACTCATAGAGCGCTTCTATTAGCATCTGTCCGAGAACGTCACCATCAATACCTACCTGATATGAAATAAATAAGAATTTGGGATGACTATGAAAGTGCCTATCAGCTTCTCTGTAGCTGGGGAAATAAAATGTAAGGAAACACTGATGGAATTCTCTAAACAAAGTCTTTCCATGATAATATCTGAATGTACAGATTTTGGTACCTCCTTTATTAAAGGATCACGAAGGTAAAAGCTTAGTTGAACTGAAATTTGTAGCGGCAAAAAGAGATACCACGAATAATGATGAAATGTATATTATTATTACACACTGAATAATCTCTACATCTGAAATAATCATGCATGTGTGTGCACACACTTCAGACTTCTGGAGAATCGTATGACACACAATACACTACCCTGATGGTATTGTATGCCACAATAAAAACTTCTATTTGCTTTCCTCTTCACACTATTAGAACCCTATTAGCAAATCAAAGGCTAAATCTAAGAAATTGACAACCACGATTAGGAGATAAAGTTCTTTGATCTATCCAAGAGTGTTTTTTACCCAAACTTGCTTCAGAATAACTTGTAACTTTGCCTCAGTATACGAACCCTGGTGTAATTCTAAACAAGCCAACAATACGAAGAAACTTGTTCATCATCAAACAATCAGACTGGAAGTCACAAATACATGAGCAAGTTTATAACTGAAGTCTCAAATGACCTTAACAACCAGCAGTGCACACAACTCTGTGCAAACTGTCACATCGTTTAGCTTACACCATATAGAAACCCATACAACAGCATCACATGATTTATGCATAAGTGGTAAAAGATATAAACTATAGTATGTCCTCATCTGAAGCTCACGTAACCATTAGTGCTCGCAAATGCTTGGTGCGAGATTCACTGGATGTTAAACGACAGTGGAGAGGAATACAAGCACCGACAGGTCGACGGAGATAGACGCTAAGGGAGAAAGCGCTGACAACCCACTGTTTCACGCCTGGTTCCCCGGCTGCTGTTTGGGAGACGGCAGAGGAGGTGTCGTCGCTAGCGAGCAGGCCAGGCACACGACCACCGGCGGAGTCGTGCGCAAAGATGAAGCTACTCCTGGTGATTAAAGAGTTATTATGCCATGGAACTAATATGAGAAAGAATATGCAGTTTCTGCAAGCCAAAATACAGCTCTGTCGCCAAATAATGTAGAGAAGTTGCAATACTGATACTGCCCTCGTGATACTGCCCTCGTGATTAAGAAGGGACAGACATGGACTATCAATATGCCAAATAGCCAACAAAGCAATCCTGATCTTCTGGTAAAGTCATGGAAGGGACTCATCTATATTGCTTCCATAATTACTGTTCGTTGAAGGAGATATTTCAGCAGCACACAAAGAAACTGTGGTAGGAATCATTATGTTAGATGATAGTTGTATGGCAGGACAAGAAAAAAGCACATAAGGCAACAATATACTCAGAGTTCATATATCCACTTTCACATCAAGAACATATAGACAAGCAAATACTGCAATCGGACGTACAATAGATATGTAAAGTGTAACTTGTGGATAGTGAGGGGGACTAATTACTATCAGGACTTGAATGTGAGATAGAACCAGAACCTAATAGCTCAATCATGAATTAGAAGGATTTTTTGCTTGTACAAAACAAAAAACCACCTCGAGCGCTCCCAGTTTTCTCAGGGAATAAATAGGCATCAATAATCTAGTGCAATCCTAGTCTAACTGTGGGTTTGTAATAAGACTTACTTTTGGACTTCAGAAGAAGCATCATTTTGAGTTGAGTCATTCAGTCTTACAGGTTATGCAAAAGAAAGATGAAACCAAGTTCAGTACAATGCAACTAAAAATCGACAGACTTTTGACACCCAGTCAGTAACTAATTGGAATCAGGGCTTATCATTGATCTATGAGGCATAGGCATCTGAGCTAAATGTATGGACAACAATTGTGAATTATTTACAACAGAAGCCACAAAGAAGAGCCGGTAATGAACCAGAAATCACATGGACAATGAAATGAAGACAGACAATAGAAGTAAGCGCAACACATGAACGGGGCATAAGAATTCAAACCCAGTGGGGACGATCTGTATGGAGCAGGAAAGAACAGAGATACGATAACAAGGTTGAACATAAAAGAAAAGAGCACACCAGTTAGCCAATGACCTAACGCAGATCGAACTTCCATAGTGCCTCCTTGGCCACAACCTGAAGATAAAAGATATATCTGATACAAAAATAGTGTTTGTTGAATACTTCTATAGTTCTGTGGTCAGCGATAACACACCACACAGTATCAAAATGGTATTCAGAACAAAGGAAATGAATAAGCTGAAACAGTGAGCTATAAGACCCTAAAAAAAGATTCAAGGTCGCCTACATCCAAAACCACTCTAGCGTACTCCAAGACCTCCTCCTCTTTGGTAGAGGCACTGTGCTCTGCATAATTTCCTAGCTTTGCGGCATATCCCAATCTCTAACCTCGAATCAAGATTCATCTATTATCAGCTTGATTAACATTTAGAACATATGTAAAACATCTAAAAGAAAGCTAAGTTTACGGTATCAGTGTATATGAGACCCTCAACCCCATTGTGCATCCTTGCTTGCAGCCTGAATGGATGAGACGCATAATAATTTATAAAAATAAATTATGTGGAATATTTGTAGGGTAACGAGGAGTAAAAACAGGGCAGGAGAAAACAGAAGGGAAGAAGAATGTATGAACGGTGTATATACCTGCAATAGCCATGGACGCTTTGAATAATAATTATGCCTCCAATCGCTAGTGGCAAAAGAATCTTCTATACACCCAAATCATCAGGGGCAGAGTATGCATCTGCCAAAATAACGAAGGTAGGGTTAAAAGGGAATGAAAAATATGCACTAAATAAATATTTGCAGGCTAGTCAGCGAAAAAGCTAAGACGTTAGCTCAGGAGGCACCATAGAACAATGCTTAACTTGCTCTGAATATAAACCAATGTTCTACCTCTTACACAAAAACAAATCTGCATAAGTAAATAGAGGAGAGCAAATGTTGAGATGTACACGTTGCCTAGGTTGTGCTTGATGGGGAGAGAGGCATAGAGGAAGGGAACAGCAGCGTCAAACATCACCAGGGAGTGCAAATTTGAAGGCACTTGCATCATGCACTACCACTTCTAAACACTCTGCTCCAGCTCTAGCTCTGAAACCTCACATCACATCCCTGGAGCCAGCAAAGCACGATATCAACCAAAACTGCAAATAACACAAGCCTAAATGCACAACATCCACAGAAAACTCCGATGCCAAAGCAACAAAAAAATAATCTATATTACCTGATCTGTAACATAGAAAGTAGCTTGCCATGAAATTCAGAAACTTATTAAAGCTCTAGGGATCAACATCAACTTCGTTTCTTCATACTCATCTAATCTATGACAGGAAAAATATAGCATTCAGCGGTGAATTAATATCGGGGTAATCATAATCACTTATAGCGACCACTATTATGCACAAAAAAATCACACTATGACAACATATTTGTGGTAAACAAAATCCAGTGAAGATCAGAGCTTTAGCATATCCATAATAGTCAAATCTGATGCATATAAAAGCTCCAAATAATCTGATAGCACTGATAAAAAAACTTACGATGGATCTTGCCCAAACCGTTTCTCTGCCGGAGAGAACCCGTGGTGTAAATGTCAAGAGTTACTGAAACCAACTCATTAGTCTATAACTGCAGAAATGACGGAGATAAATTAAAATATTAATTAGCAAAGAGAACATCTGAGCAAGTGTCCAACTACGGAAACCAAAAATTCCCCCTGTTACCTCTATATGATGGTATTAGTATAGCACACAAACTTCCAAGACTCGGTTTATGAAATAGGCAATGAGAGGCAAAGAGCAGAGCTAATTTCCACTCCTTTGTAACTATAGAAAATTTATAAAACACAGGAAAAAAATAAGCATTGCCCACCAGGTGGATAGAATGAATCACCACTTACCTTCTTTAGGCAAGGATTCTCAGTGTCCTTACGTAATTAACACCAACGAGTGCAATACAAATTCCAGCCAACACATAAGAACTGCTTCCATATTTAAAGGACAATTAGCTATTGTCACGGGCTATTTAACCTGCAGGGATTACAAACATCATCAGTACACAAGCACCCCCCATGGGCTTTTTGACCAGCCACCACATATTGTATTTCTCATTCCCATATTTGTACAAATAATCTTCAAACATCAGTACACAAAGCACGTAGAATAAATAATAAGTTGAAATAAATGTTTGGATATATGTAGGGAGAAAATGACGAGGATCATAAAGTGAAGCTGCACATCAGTACGCTCCCATTGAACGGTGCCAAGTTTTTATTACCAGTGTTGACATCGGATTCAACGCTTGCATCCAACAGTAATGTTTCACCTCCACACCCCATCAACTGAACTGAAATCGAAAAGAGAAGAATCAATTAATTCCTCATCCAACAGTAATGTTTCACCTCCACTCCCCATCAACTGAACTGAAATCGAAAAGAGAAGAATCAATTAATTCCTCAGGAACCTGTTCTTGCTGAATATGCACTGACCAGGCTTACAATGCACAATCATAACATCAAAATTCATGAGGACTATGTTCATAAGAAAGAAAGAGTCAAAGAAATCACCTCCTTAATCATCAAACTTACCCTCTAGATCCTTCATACTATCATATCTATCACTTGGTCAATGCGACACGCTCTATGTATGAAACTTTGGAGTCTTGAGATGGATTGTACTGGAAAATAGAGCACACAACTTTTTATCAACTGACCACTCGAAGTAAAGAAACACTTTAGAGGGGTAAGAAAATAACAGTATATTGTAACCTGTACAATTTGAAACAAGAGTGGGAAGCGATTATAGACCTTTCTATTCAGCAACTCAATCCTTTCAAATTGTTCATAAGCCTTGAGATCTTCTATCTTAACCAAAAACCAATAAGCCTGCAAATCAATCAACAACACAAATGGTAGTTTGTTAGCAAATCCAGCTTGATATAATCCCATGCTCTAAACAGGCCTCAACTTGATATATTCATTGTATATGAACTTCTGCACACACATACATTACCCCTGGAATGTAGTAGTGCATCCACCGGAAGCTAGTTACAAACAAATTGTACATGTGAAAATTGTATAAAGCAAAAAACAAAGAAAACACCCGTGCTTCTGAGGTAGTAGTAGTACAACAAACACACATACAAGAAAGGGGCTCACCAGTATGTTCGTGGCCGTCCTGGCACCTGGCATACAGATCCAATTAGCCCATGGACGAGCTTCAGTCCTTCCTTCAGGAAGGTTCACACGGGAAAGCTGCAAGATAAATATCTAGGCCAATTCTTATCTGGTGGGATCTGAAACAGAGAAGACAAATGGTCAGATAAAATCAAATCAAATAACGGACAAATCTGGAAAGAATGGGGACCTTTGTATTCAGCAACTCAATCCTTTCAAATTGTTCATAAGCCTTGAGCTCTTCTATCTTAACCAAAAACCAATAAGCCTGCAAATCAATCAGCAACACAAATGGTAGTTTGTTAGCAAATCCAGCTTGATATAATCCCATGCTCTAAACAGGCCTCAACTTGATATATTCATTGTATATGAACTTCTGCACACACACATTACCCATGGAATGTAGTAGTGCATCCACCGGAAGCTAGTTACAAACAAATTGTACATGTGAAAATTGTATAAAGCAAAAAACAAAGAAAACACCCGTGCTTCTGAGGTAGTAGTACAACAAACACACAGACAAGAAAGGGGCTCACCAGTATGTTCGTGGCCGTCCTGGCACCTGGCATACAGATCCAATTAGCCCATGGACGAGCTTCAGTCCTTCCTTCAGGAAGGTTCACACGGGAAAGCTGCAAGATAAATATCCAGGCCAATTCTTATCTGGTGGGATCTGAAACGGAGAAGACAAATGGTCAGACAAAATCAAATCAAATAACGGACAAATCTGGAAAGAATGGGGTGAAAGAGAGGAACGTGGACAGGACAAGAAGGTGCCAACGACCCTGCTCGTGGTCGTCTCTATTCCCTGTTCCAATCCGACCGCCATCTTCGTCGGAGCTCCCGCAGCAACCGGCGCCACCCTTACCCTTACCCTGCTCGCCGTCGCTCGTTCCAGTCAGGTCGCCGCCGCCGGAGCTCCATCAGCAATCACCGCCGCCCTTCCCCACTCGGGCAACAGCCGCATCGAACCGGAGCCGCCCTTCCCTGTTGAGACCGATGCGGAGCCGCCGAGCGCGGCACGGAGCTCGTCGGTGCGCCACCTACCCTGCTCCTCCTTCTCCACGAGCTCCTTCGAGGCAGCGGCCTGAGACGCGAGCAGGAGGAGATGCGGTGATTGGGGAGGAGGAGACGGGGAAAGAAAAAACGAGATTCAAGGGGACGAACCTGGATGGGCCGTTGCCGTCCGGGCCGCTGTCTTCCTCGCCGGCCTCGTCCCGCCAGGCCGCCATCCGAGGCTAGACGAGTCTAGGCTGCCGATCGTGTGTAGTCTGGCTGCGCCGTCATCCACGGCCACGCCCAGGTGCTGCTGCTCTACCGTCCACGCGCCGTCGGGCCATCCTCATGAGGTGCGGTAGCAAACAGGGAGGATGAGGTGGAGGAGAGCTAGGGGAGGGGCGGCGGCGGGCGTGGCAGGTGGAGGAGGAGAGGCACGGGAGGAGAGGGGATTGGAGGAAGAGAGACGAGAGCGGATTGGGCTAGGGTTTCACCCTCGGGCGCTGATTTTGTCTCGCCCCGACGCAAAACGAGTGAGAGAGACGCGCCGACGCAGACGAGGCTGACGAACGGGTCCAAGCGAAAACTGGCCCCTGCTGTCAGCGCCTGTGCCCCTCAGTCTTTTAGTGCAAAACCGTTTTCACCCGATCCAACGGTGAAAAAGAATGACAACACGATTTTGACTGCGATCCAACGGCCAAAAATCACAGATCGGGGCAGGGAGGGGCAGATGGGGGCATATGGCGGGTAGATCTTTGGCTTTTATAGAAGTAATAAGTAGCAGCAGGCTAGCCCAAGGCGGTGCATTGGCGCCTGTAGCGTATCCCTTTTGGACTCCGTTACAACAAATCGATCGGTTTTTTTATGTAGAGTACGAACCAAAAAAAAAAAGGAACGACGACAGGAAAAGCAACGGACACAGAGAGAAACAATCCTTCCGAACCGTTATTGACTTATGGATGGCATAGGTGGGTAATTATTCACAACTTTATGGGCAAATCTAATCCAATGACACACCAAACCACGGAAGCCTTAGCGCTTTTATTATTGGACCTTGCTACCTAGCGACCGTGCCCCAGCCAACCCTTTCCATACGGCGCCCGATAACCTATTATCGATCCCGCGCATCGAAGGAACCCGCGCTTCCAAGTGTGCGTGCGTACGTGCCAGCTGGATCCAGCTCGGTGACCTGGGCCTTCAGGGTTTTCTGGCCCAATCAACCCAACTGCCCACTGATAATTATGGCCAAATCCACATGACAAAAAAAACAACTGCTCGATCTAGAGATTTTCAATACCAGGTTTCCAGTTAAAAAAAAGATTTCCGTCACCCAAATTCATATGCAAAAACAACTTCTCTGCCAGCCTTCTCCCCTACTGAGATCCAAGGCAAAAAAAAGAAGAAAAATATGTGCACAAACCATCTGGCAAGTTTTAGATCATTAAACATGTAGAGGAAATCTGGTGATCTAGTTACATGAACTAGGTAACATAAAGGAAAAAAAAGAGAAAACTGGAACCATTATGTAGACACATACATCTGACAAATTTAAATAGCTAAACCCATAGAGATATTCTGATGATTTAGATACATAAACTAGGCAACTAGGTACACATGAATTTTTTTGGGAGATATAAAAGTGGTAACATGAACATGAACAAGAACCTGGAACCACACTAGGAATCTGGCAACTAGGCAATGTAAACTTCTTGATGTGCTCAATATCTATAGGTTCCATATAGTACACGTTATTTTTGCGCTTACTGTCCTGCACATCATTCTTGTCAGCCATGACGTCATAAAACTCCCAGCACTCTGAAACAAAATAGAAGAACTTCTTAGATAACTTTAAAGTTACATATTTTGGTATTTTGTAACCGGTTGTTTATTAGTGCTTGCAAGGTTACTTATTAGTTGCCAGGTTGTTTACTGGAAGTTGCCATGTACTCTTGGCTGTGCTAACCAGGATTTAATCTACATGGGCCAAAGGAGTGTCTCGGCAAAAATAAAAACTCAAACACAATGAAAAGGAGATCAAGTTAACATGCTATGCATCCTGCCACACATGCCACTTAAAAGGTGAGTGTAATAAAATCATTTCATGCAATGCACTTTTTTTTTGCAAAATTTAGCATTACTTCTCAAGTTGCCTAAAAACAAATAAATAACTCCAAGTTGCCACATTACAAAGAAAACAAAAGATGTGCACAATAACTACACAATGCTGCTGATGACTGGAACAGTAACCCTCCAACACATACTACAATGTTGCAAGAATCAGGTATGCACTTCCTAGCTGAATGTGGTTACCATCTTGTTTATATGCAGTTAGCAGAATATATTAGGTGAGTTGCCAGATTGTCCATCCGCAATTACCAGCTTCCCTGTTGAATGAGGTTACCAACTTGTTTATATGCAGTTTCCAGAATATATTAGGTAAGTTGCCAGATTGTCCATTCGCAATTACCAGATTACCCTGCTGAATGTGGTTACCAGGTTGTTTATATGCAGTTACCAGAATATATTTAGGTGAGTTGCTAGATTGTCCATTCACAATTACCAACTTACCCATTTTAAGTCACCAGGTGGACTACAACTAGCCATAACGTAGTAAAAAGGAACAAAAAGCATGAACAAATATAAGAGCTCCAAACCCCCGGTAACTACTAAGAACAATCAAGGTGACTAGTAATGCTTTGGTGACTAAAAGTGTGAACAACTTAAATAAAAAAGAACACATAAAACATGTACAATATAAGAGCTTCCCCACCACCGGTAACTACTAAGAACAATCAAGGTGAATGCATAGTTTGGTGACTAAAAAGTTTGAACAACTTAAATCATAAAAGAACATAGAAGCATGGAAATATAAGAGCTCTCCCACCCCCTCATAACTACTATGAATTATCAAGGTGACTAACAATGCATAATTTGGTGACTAAAGTGTATACCAGTCAGACAAATTATAAACACAAATTATGCAGAGAATGCAAAACGCAAAAACTGGCATGCACAGATTATGCTCAAACCCTGGTGACTACTAACAGTAGTCTAGGTGACTAAAACTCACTTAATCTGGCAACTAAACATGTGTACCAAAAACCTTTGCTGCTCCGGACACTATCCTCGAGCGCTCAATTGCAGCTTGGCCACCTACAAGGCTGTCTTCGGCACCTCTTTGGCTTTGTCTATAACCACCTTCAGTACCGGATTTTTAGTCCGATATCACCACCCTCCACTTCTTCACTGCTCACAACTTTCTTCCTCCTAGCCCTTATAGCAACCTGTTCAACGTAACACAAAAATTGCATTAGTATTGTGCCTAAAATTATGATGAATAGACATGTAAAGAGCCAGGCCATTACAAAATGATCTTAAACCACCCCACCCACCTCAATAACCTATCAAAAGCATACATCTAAAGAGCAAAAACAAATGGATGGTGCTACATAATGATCGTGCCCTAGCTAACCTCCCCCGTACGGCGCCCAATATCCCCGGTAACGATTCCCGCACGGTATACCAGCTGCGCGTGTCACCACGACCGATACCTCCTGGACTACTGAGCCACTATGGCACTACCTTGTTTCTGGCCCATAACCTCCTGGCCCTCACGCCATGAAACGCGGAGAAAATGAAACCGATCAAGATCACCTTGCTATGACCAAGATCTGTCTTCGAAAAAATTAACTACATCTATGAATCAAGTAGCACAAACTTACCAGGTTTTCTTTAACCAAAAATCCAAAGTAAAAAAAATACCTTTCACCCTTCCCAAATAAAGATCCCAGGCAAAAAAGAGTACTAATTGTACAAATATAGAGACACCGTATACACACTATCTGATAAGTTTTAGGTCACCGAACCATAGAGCAATACGGTTGCCAAATAGTCCACACCTGATTGCCAAATAAACTACACATGGTTTTTGGGCTTTAGACAAGGCATATTCCTCAGGAAAATGAAAAATACAGTTGCCAAAATAATTACACATGATTGCTCAATAATCTATACATGATTACCAAATAAACATCATGTGGCTGCCGAAGTTTAGACGAGGGATACTTTTCAGATAAATAAGAAAATACAGTTGCCAAAATATCTATACATGGTTGCCAAATAAACTATACATGATTACCAAATAAACTGCACGTGGTTGCCGGAGTTTAGACAAAGAAAATTGCCAGGTAAATATAAAATAAGTTGCCAAAATAACTACACACGATTGCCAAATAAACTATACATGATTACCGAATAAACCAAATGCGGTTGCCGGAGTTTGGACGATGTGTATCCATTAGGGAAATAAAAAAATAAGTTTCCAGAATAACTACACATGATTGCCAATAAAATGTACATGATTACCGAATAAACAACACATGGTTGACAGGGTTTAGACAATGTGTGTCTGTTAAGAAAATTAAAAAACAGTTGCCAAAATAACTATACATGACTGCCACATAAACAATAGGTGATTACCAAATAAACTGCATATGGTTGCCGGGATTTAGACAAGGTGCATTTGCCAAAAAAAAGTATAGTTACCAAAATAACTATACATTGTTGCCAAATACATTCTACGTGATTGCCAAATAAACCATACATGGTTGTAAGGTTCAAACCACAGGTTATGAAATATGCTTGTATTTTAAACGAGGTAGATGGAACATACAGAGAGAGAGCACCTCACGAAACAAAAGCCAAAGAAAGGAGAGGAGGTACGAGACTACTTGCCTATTTGTGATTAGCTAGAAGAAGGCATGACCGGAAAAAAACCTTGAATAATATGCAAAAACAAGCATGACCAGAAAAAAATCAACACTGATGATAACCTAGACAACCTAAAACAACAACCAAAAAACTCACACAGCCATGGTGTGCATGCCTTTGGACAGAACCATGGGAAACTTCAAAACGGACCTAAACCAACCACTGCTAAAGTGCCAACTTCTTCTCAAATCGAAAAAACCTACCAAACCGCAACATCACATCACCATGGATTTCGATTTCATACACAAAATCACACATAACTCGCCCATTACATCATGTATCCCACTTGATTTCCACCGATAATCGCATCACACAAACAGAGTGCTGCCTAGATCTAGCCCACCACACCAAATCCACACCATATGTTCCTCCTAACAACGAGAAAGCGGTACCTCACCGTCTAACCGAATGAAAAACTAGAACAAGGGCTTGAGATTCGATAGGGCACACCTCCGGTCGACGCCGCTAGTGGTCACACGTCCCAGAGCGGGCGACGAGCTCTCCCCCGCTCGAACCCTACGGATGTGAGCGCCAGAGAAGTAAATCAAGCCACCACCGCTTAAAATCTAGAAAACTCACCGCAGCCCTACGGGGTCCGGCCGCCGGTGCGCGTCCCCCGCCTGTGGAGCGTCCTCGCCGGCGCGCGTCCCCGTCGGCGCTCGACCTCCTTTGCTGAGCCTCCATCCGGCGCGCGTCCTCGCCTGTGGAGCGTCCTCGTCGGCGCGCGTCCCCGCACCGCGAAATCGCAGGAGAGGAGAAGAGGGTGGAGAGAGAAATGGGCAAAGGGGAAATGAGAGACGTGGCTCGGGTCCACACTCCACACCCGTCAGCGCGCCCGGTAAGGAGACCGGATCGGCGCACCCGCAGCGTCGGCGCGCCCGTTACGCCAAATGACCACGTTCGCGACGCTTGGATTGTCGCGGGGCACAAATCTTGACGCGCCGGACGGAGTTGGTTGCTAGGTCACGTTCCCTAAATAGAATAACCATTTATTATTAGGTAATTATATTTGCAGCTACTATATATAAAGAACGAGATTACTAGAGGAGCCATCAAATCCACTCTACTACAAGAAAATCTAAAACATGATTAATACATACTCCCTCTGTTTCTTCATATAAGGTGTCTAAGTTTTTTTTTTTCAAAATATAAGGTGTATTGCGACTTATGTACAATTTTACTCATCAAAAAATGAGCCAAATCTGGAATGGAGGAATTTGACGGATTGTTTTGAATTTGTGGATGTTAGGGACTCCATTCTCTCGATTTTTTTGGGAGAAAATTAGTCCATCGCAAGCAAAATACTGGTGTCTTAATATTCGTGTCAAAACCTTAGACATCTTATATCAAGGATCTTCTGGGTATAGACGATTATCATCCATTGACCTGCTGCCCATTCTACCAGCCAAAACGGCTGACATTGTGGAACAGTGGGAGTAATACTATAAAACATTTCCTTTGGCCATATTCTGCACAGATCGACTAGACAGGGCTCTAGATGATAACAGTCCAAAACAGACCATCAATACCAGTATAGCCTATATCCTTTCATTTCAACATGTGGCATCAAATTTTGGAACAAACATGGCACAAATGACAACAAGTGAATTGACACTGCACTAGGGTCATATGTAGTGGCGGAGGCAGGGGGACCAGCAGGGGCCTGCCCCCCCCCCCCCCCCCCCTAAGATTTGATATTTCAGCTTAGGTCTCTGCCTATTTATGCTATAGTCTTTGCATTTCTTTCATTCTGGCCCCCCTTATAGTCATATTTTCTGCTTTGGCCCCCCTGATACTTTATTTCTGCCTCCGCCCCTGGTCATATGACTGGCATCGATACATGTTTTCCTAAACGGCAGACCAGATAATCATGGACGATATCGATACAAATAAGCACCAGGTCAACTGAAGTAACAAGTGCATGCATTTACTGAATGAATACAATGAGAATAAATTAAGCTGCACGTTGCATGTTGACATATACAATAGCTAGTATCAAGCAGCAGCTAGCTAGCGACGACATTCCAGCTCGCTAACAGCTGCACTTGCAACAACCACACATAGCTCTCGGAAACAACACTCGCTAAGGCTCCAATCAACAAATTGTAGACTTTTAGGTGAATATAACAGAAGGATGCGTAAAATTGGGAAGAAAATGCAAGCTATGCGAGAAGGGGAGAGCACTAAATGTGATTTGCTCAACCTAATGCTCGAGCCAAACATAGGGAAAATCGATCACAACGCACAATCCATCATAGGACTGGCCATTAAAGATGTGATTGAAGAATGCAAAAAATGCTACTCCCACTATCTCAAATTACCCTGTGTTAGTTTGGTCAAAGTCAAACTTTTTAAACTTTGACCAAATATATAGAGAAAAATACCAACATCTATAATACCAAATGAATATAATACGATTATATATTTTACGATGATTTCACTAATATTTATTATAAAATTTGATTTTTTTCTTATATGCTTGGTCAAAGTTTACAAACTTTGACTAAACTCAGAACGCAGGGTAATATTACGATCGAGCCCATAGTTTGAACCTACTCTGAAGTAACCTCCTCATCGATCGATCCAACTTGTTCCTGGAGCTGGCCCCATAATTTGACAAGCCGGAGATTCCCATTTTATACATCTAACCAACTCACCGTAAGAAGTAACTGGCCCATGGTCCATGGAGCTGCTAGCAAACTAGTTGCCTCGTGGAGCGCTGATGAGCCCAGCCACGCTTCCATGGAGCCTCCTGCTATGCACCCTCTCGGGCTCGCTGCTCCTATGGCAGGCCACCGTGCTCCTAAACAGGCTCTGGCTGCGGCCACGGCGGCTCGAGGCGGCCCTGCGCTCCCAGGGCCTCCGCGGCGTGCCGTACCGCCTCTTCCGTACCAGCGGCGACGGCAACAATGGGCGCCGGAAAACACCATTGCCGCTCCGCCGCCACGACATCGTCCCCCACGTCGCGCCTCTCCTCCACGACGCCGTCCGGGAGCATGGCAGGACGTGCCTCTCCTCCTGGCTCGGCCCCATGCCCAAGGTGACGATCGCCGACGCCGGGCTCGCCAGGGAAGTCATGTCTTTCGGCATGTCTGGCCACTTCGAGAAGTTCAGTCGGTTCCCGGCGCTGTCCAGGCTGCTCGCCGCGGGCCTCCCGACTCACGAGGGCGAGAAGTGGGCCAGGCACCGGAGGATCCTCAGCCCGGCGTTCCGTCTCGAGAAGCTCAAGCTCATGCTGCCGGCCTTCTCCTCCTGCTGTCAGGAGCTCGTCGCCAGGTGGACGGAATCCATTGGTAGTGAGGGCTGGGGCGAGGTTGACGTCTGCCCGGAGTTCCGGAGCCTCGCCATGGATGCCATCTCGCGCACGGCCTTCGGCAGCAGCAGCTGCATTGAAGGGAGAAGGATCCTGGAGCTGCAGTCCGAGCAGTCCCACCGCGTCTCGGCCGCCGCCAAGATGATCTTCATTCCCGGCTACCTGTGAGTTCAACTTGTTGATTAGCAGCATTCTAGTCAAATCACTTCTCTTACGTATTTTATATTCCACTAGAATTCAGTAGGCATGTTCATCTATGATTAGTCAATGTGTGAAGGAGCAGTCGCATGTGCACCATCTATCTATTATATACTAAAAGCAAAATGAGTTAGTTTTTCGAACCACCACGTTAATCCACATCATCTAAATTATATTAACCGTTAGATCTAATATATATGACTAGGATTTTAAATCATAGCCACAAGATTTACGTAACAAATATAACGCACGTATTTAAGTTTGCGCACACATTGGGCCCAACACGTAACACACATTAACATGCATACGTTGAGTCCAACTGGTCACCTAACTCACGTACACATGAGTTGGATCCATCGCGATTTAGTTTTTTTCTCACCAACGTTTTAGCTAAATTGCCTCAGACCTCGCGTGCAAGCCACGGACACGTGCTGGTCCGTATGGATGTATGGATAGATTCCGTTTGTTCCGGCCGGCCGCAAATGAAAAGGAGTCCAGGTTTCGTTTAAAGAAAAGGTTCATGTGAAATACGAAAATGCATATGAAATTGTGTTGTAACCCTTTTAGAAAAACAAAGAAAATCGTATTTTGGTGGAAAAACATATATGATCTCAATGAATTGCATGGAAGAGATCTTTTGGGCTGTAGAAACTAGCAAGTATATATTAACAAATACACACGAACATGTACAACACTACTTCGTGCACCAAAGGAAAAATATATACTATACAAATATTTGATTGGTGGCTTATTTATTTTTATCATGTTAATTTACACGTGTTGTTCGTATGAGAGAGAGAGAGATTGAATTTCAACATTGATATAAGGATTTTCATTTGCATGTACCAACATTATTTTAAAAAATATGAATGCCTGATGTTTTTTCTTTGTTTTAGATTTAGCACTTTCATATGATAAGAAATTAAGTTATAAAATAAAGGCGAGCAGTGCTATCCGTACAACGGTAAATATGTCGTTGTTTCAAACTATGAGGATAAGACACCATCTTATTTTCTAAGAAGATAGTTTGAAATTTACATGTTAAATTAAATAATTTTATAGATTTAGCACAAGAAATGTATGGAGATATACATTATAAGCCTTTCAAAAAACAAAGGAACATGTGTTGCTTTCACAGCTAAGCTTTAAAATATCAATACAAAGTAAAACTATAGGGAAGAGCGACATAATTCTCTCAAGTATAATACTACCTAACAAAGTTGGCTGACATTGCCGTAATTCTGGAGCTGCACAGTCGAGAAGTGAGCGAGAGTGTAAACATATTGGGTTGAGGGTGGTTTAGTAGGGAGAGAGTTAAATCATGAAAATCAAATAATCAACTTAAAGGAACGATAATAACCTTCTGGCTGGCTAGAGTTTTGGGGCGCAATTAAAAATATTATTTTTAATTACTTGAAGTGAATTGGTGAGTGATTAAAATGCTCAAACTAAATATGTTTGTTTTGTAAATTTAGTATGTTGACATGAACATGTGCCATCTCTCCCATAAATATTTTTGAAACTTTTAATTCCGTGCTGTTAGTTTTACAAGAAAAAAAATGTGACCTTTATGATTTAGATTTCCGTCTTGCAGTATCTATGAAATCACAAATTTAGTTTATAAACATATTCAATACACCAATAACAATGCCCTCGCATTTGCGAGGGCCACCTTGCTAGTTTTGTTAATTGCAAAGTCAAACAATTTCCCTTATGTCTTTATTTATTTTACAAGTCAGTAGGCATGTTCATCCTTGATTAATCACTGTCTAACAGGAGCGGAACGCTAAGATATAGCCAGTTTAAAAAAATATGTCTGCTCCCACTATGCCAAAACCTAGTGTGTATTAGTTTTGATCGAAGTAAACATTATAAAGTTTGACCATGTATATATAGGAAAAATATAAACGTCATAACATCAAATACATATCATATATGAAAGTATATTTTATGGTGATTCACATAATATTTATTTAATATTGTAGATGCTGACATTTTTTCTACCACTTGGTCAAACTTTACGAAGTTTGGATTTGACCAGAACTATATGCACTACATTTTCACATAGAGGAATAACTAAATTAGTGTACCTAATTCATCGGCAATTTGCAGGTCCTTGCCAACAAAAAACAACATGAGGATGCGTAAAATTAATAGCGAGATTGAATCCATTCTAAAAGGACTAATTGGGAGGAAAATGCAAGCTATGAAGGAGGGGGAATGTACCAAAAATGATTTGGTCGGCTTAATGATCGAGTCGAACATGACGGAAACCGATGGCACCAGACGACCCGCCACAAGAATGACTATTGAAGAGGTGATGGAAGAATGGAAAATGTTCTATTTTGCAGGGTCCACGACGCCATCAACGCTGCTCACGTGGACAATGGTCCTACTGGGTATGCACCCTGAGTGGCAAGACCGTGCAAGGGAGGAGGTCCTTGGACTCTTTGGTAACAACCAACCTGATTACGACGGCTTTAGCAGACTTAGAATTGTGAGTTCATACTAGGATTACATGATTTAGTTATGCAACCACAAGTATTGTATTCTTACTGGTGTATGATGCAGGTTACTATGATTCTATATGAGGTCCTTCGATTGTACCCGCCGGCCATTGCATCCGTTCGAAAAACATACAAGGAGACGAAAATTGGGGGCATCACATACCCCGCCGGAGTGGTCATTGAGATACCGATAGTGCTTATTCACCATGACCAAAACATATGGGGAGTCGATGTGCACGAGTTTAGGCCAGAGAGGTTCGCTGAGGGGATCTCCAAGGCATCCAGCAATCCAAGTGCCTTTCTCCCGTTCGGTTGGGGGCCACGGAGCTGCATCGGCCAGAATTTCACCCTACTTGAGGCTAAGATGGCAGTCTGCATGATTCTTCAACACTTTGAGTTTGAGCTTGCACCAATGTATACTCATGCACCACATAACGTAAAATTGTTACTTCCTAAGAATGGTGCATATATTAAGCTCAGGGCACTAGTCTGAGCAGTATAGCCATACACATGTCCTTTACTACGGAGTCTTTTAGCTCCCGGGATCTAGTGATCTCATTTTTCTAAATTAATTTTTTTATTTTTGTGCCTCAAAAAATTCTGAAAAAAAACATGCACGTATTATACATGTCTAATATGTGCAACCAAATTTTTGGCAAAATATATTTTCCTACGTGACCTGCACAAAAAAGACAAATGTAGCAACTATTATGAGTTCCTTTTTTACCTTTTTTAGAGCCATGATTTTGTGATTTTCTGTAGCCTACAATACAATGTATTATCAAGCAAAACAGTACGAATATGTAGATACCATGTGTATGTATCTATGTGAATTATTTTGATTTTTTTAAACTTCAAAATACCATTTTCGAATTTTAATAATATCATGATCACTAGTGCTCGGGAGTACAAAATCCTCTCTCTGCAACATGCCCATACTTTACCTATAACTGGTTGAATAAACAGTTCTACTAATTCTCGAATTTAGTTTTTTTTTAAAACGAAGGCAAAAGTTTTGCATTTTATATTGATATAGAAGAAGTAAACACGACACGGCCGAGGCCAAAGTAAAAACTGTAAATAAACGAGAAGATAATGCATTATCGAATTTAGTTAGATAATGCAAGATATGCGAGAAGGGGAAAACACATAGTAATTGATTTGCTCGACGTAATGCACGAGTCAACATGAGGGAAACCACTGGCAATAGATTATTCGTCAAGGAAATGACTATTAAAGAGGTGATGGAGGAATGCAAAAAAAATCTATTTTGCATGGTCAAGGACGCCACCAACACTTCTCATATGAACAATGGCCTACTGAGGATGCACCGCGAGTGGCAGGACCGTTTAAGGGAGCAGGTATTTGGCCTATATGGGAAGAACCAACCTTAGTATGTCGGCTTTAGAAAACTCACACCCGTGAGTGCATATTGAGATTACATGATTTTTGTTATGCAACCACAAGTACTAAAAATCATTAACGATCTATGGTGTAGGTTACTATGATTCTTTATGAGGACCTCCGATTTAGATCTAGCCATGGGCAGCCCAGCCTAGAGGAACCGACCTGGCCGAGCCCAAGAATTTCGGACCAATCTGGGCTCGGGTTTACAAAAAAGACGACAGGGGCACCGGGCAGGCTGGCCTGTTAAGATCGGGCCACGTTTTCCCTGTTTGGGCCGGACGAACTTGGGCGTTATTTATAGGACCCAACGGTCGGACTGGGCTGGGCTTGGCCCGAGGTGTCAGCGTCGGGATTTTTTAGCCCTGGCACAAGTTATACTTAGGTCCAATCCGGTTGTACCGGCCGACCATTGAATTCGTCGGCAAAAGGAGGAAGAAATCGGTTGCTACCGAGAAAAAATTGTGTCCCCTTGCCCCGACCACCACCGCGCTAGCCCCTGCTCCTTATGCCGGAGTGCCGCCCGGCTCCTCCCACCGTGCCACCGGCCACCTGGTCCAATGCTTGTCTCCATCGCGGCCGACGAGGCCAGCCACAGGGACGGCTACGCCAGCGCCGTGCTCCCTGTCTCCCTCGCCGCCAAGCCACAGGCCAGCGGGGCCACGCCTACGCGTTCCCGCTCTGCCGAACCGTGCTCACCCTTGACTCCCTCGCGGCTGAGCCGGCGAGGCTGGTGCCTCCGTCACGCCGTGCGCTCCATGGCGGAGCCAGGATCCAAAACCTGTGATGTCATTCCAAATCTGTGATGTCCTTTTACTAATTTTTAATTTTTTCTTCGTAATTTTTGCTTATATATAAAGGATTTGCAAAATTCCTGTGTGGTCAAGTGACCACACAGGTCAAAAGGTGGCTCCGCCACTGGCTCCATCGCCTCCCTCGCGGCCGAGCCACAGGGCCGGCGACGCCATGTTGCTGCAAGGAGGCCACGAATCGGAGGCAAGCACCGGCGAGGTCGGTTTTGAGCTGGGTGTGCAGATCTGAGTGCTTTTTTCTTCTTTCTTTTGCTATATGTGGTGCAAATTTTTGCAAGGTTTGTAGCAATTTCATTTGTCCTTTGACGCAAATCCACCGCATGATTGTAGCATTTTTGTCCTCAGATGATGCATTTTTTTGTGATGCAAATTTTCGAAAGGTTTGTAGCAACAAAATTCCTCTCTGGATGCAAATCCACATAATTGTAGTAGCAAATTTATTTTCTCACATGCTGCAATTTTTTGTTCACGAGATTTATGCAAATTTTTAGTGTGGTGCAAATTCTGGAAAGGTTTGTAGCAAAAAGTTTCCTCTCTGGATGCAAATCCACTTAAATTGTTGCAGCAATTTTTCTTTCTTCACTTGCTGCAATCTTTTCTTTTCACGCGGTGCATTGTAGCAATTTTTTCTCTTTTTTGCTACTTGCTGCAATCTTCTTCTTCACATCAGGTGCATTGTAGCATTCTTTTTCTTATTTTGATGCTACTTGCTACAATCTTCTCTTCAGGAGGTGCATTGTAGTATTTTTTTCTTTTTTATGCTACTTGCTGCATGTACAGATGCTACTTGGTGCACACATAGATTCTACCGCCGGCGTGGATGCCGCCCTCGCCAGAGTTGGACAGCGGTCAGGTGCCCAGGTGACTGGCGTCTTCTCCGGCGATGGCCAGCGAAGCGATGGGGGTGATGGTGCGCAACGGCGACGCCATCTTCCCCGACGACGACATCTTCTCCGGTGACGGCAGACCGAGCAACAGGGGGATGGGGCGGCGCAATGGGCGATATGGATTTGTTTGGTTTCATAAGCCAGAACGGAACGTCGCGATCTATTTTTCTGTCATTGACTTTTTCTCTCGTTGACTAGCTAGTACGGGACACATGTCGGCCTCTCCACCCAGGGGCATCGGAGGAAATTGTCCCTCGTTGAAGCGCAACTTAGTCGGAAAAGGCAGCTGACGAACAAATTGCGCGCACAGTCCCAATCTCATCCGTTGCTTTTTTTTTAGATTCGGTGTGTCGAACTCAGCACATGCCTTTCCCACCAAATTAAATTTTCTTCACCAAACATACTACTAACTAAAAAAGATAGCACAACTTTTGAATACCACGGCGAATTTAGTAGTTTACATATTTGACTTCCTCGCAATGAACTATTCAAAATAAGTAATATTCAATAATTTAAAAAATTCTAATTTTTTTGCTCTATGCGGCTACAATCTTTTTCACTGTTTGTGACTAAGTTCAAACGACTTAGTCAGAGGCATCGAGAGTGACTTACTAGAAGGCTCGAACTGTACAAGTCCTCCTCAGCCGACTCCAAAACATCAATGTCAATCTAGTTTGTGCCGCAAGTAGTGAAGAAGATCTCGTCGTCAAACGAAGAGTCGAAGATTACTTATTATAGACCATTCCATCTCAATTAATCAAGAAGATGAATACCAAAACCCTAACCTAAACTGTTGAAAACACTACAAACTCCACTCATAGATTGGGTTCCCCGCCGCTCTCGACGACGCCGGTGAGGCTATCCCCTCTGTCAAGCGCTTTGGAAACCTATCCGCCCCGCCAACACTTCCGCCTCCTCCATAGGTCGGTTCCCCCTCCTCCGGTCGGCCTCGCTGGAAGGATTATATTTGTCTAGGTTTGGTCCTTCATATCTTTCAGATCTTATTTCGCCAGATCGATTTTGGATTTTTTTTTCTCTCGGTTGCCGCTAGGAGGTTTGTCCTTGCAATATCTCTCTCGGCTGCTACGTTCTCGACAATGGTGATTCATACCCTCGGCTCCCAGTGACGTCGACTAGGTTGTCCAGTTGTTTTTCCCTGAAATACTGGTGTTGATACTCTTGCCGATGTTAGTTGATTATTTCAATGATTGCGTGCGTGCACGTCGTCTAGGTATTGCGGTTCAGAAAAATTATAGGAGAACCCTCGCTAGTTTTTACAGGTTTATGGTTTGTTATCTTTGTCTTTGTACGACTGTTTCAGAAAAATACAAGATTGTGTCATGAAAAAAAAGAGTTTGAAAATCTTAAAGATTTGTTCGTTTCTTTTAGACTTTATTTTGTAATTGCTGTTGTCAGCTCATATATCTCTACCATGTACCGTTCGCCATTATAATATATCATGGATTTAACTGTAAAAAAAGACGTATTATATATATGGATCCTAGCCGTGTCCCCGAAATTATACATATCGATTATTATGAACTTATTTAGGAATTAATACATCAATAAAACATATAATGTCGTAAAATGCATTTATCATCAAATCCTGCAATTTGTTTTTCAAGGAAAGGGGACTTTGCGTCCTACATTTTTTAGAAACGGGTGTCTCCGGCCTCTGCATCATGACAATGCACACAGTCGTTTTGTATTAAAAATACAGAAAGAGTTCAAGTGGCATCAAGTTATTACAATCAAATATCAACTAAAGTGGCTACATGAATAAGCCACCGAAACAAAGCACTATAGCGAAGACTACGCAACTTGAAGTCTCCTAGCATGCTAAATCTGTTGTGGTTGAAAATAGCTTGAACAACCGTCATTAAACGGGTACACCCAAAGTCCATGAGTGCTCGCTGGTCCCATGACAAGAGCAAGGACCACATATTTTTCCAGTAAAGGGTCTTGTGAACCACCTGTAAAAAATGAGCACCGCTAGTCTAAACAGTCTAAACAAAAACATATGTACCAATGCGAATACGAGCCTGTTTTTTTTGTCAACTCCATCTAACCAATGTCTAAACATATTGGCAACACTTAGTAGGTGGAGAAATGCTAAAGGTAAAATGAATCAATCTCGATATATGCGGAGCAAATATATCCGCCTGATCTGCTTCCCGATCCCCAGATCGTGTCGCGTAGTAGCGTTTTGAAGATATGACGATATATCTTTCTGAGAGATTAGACGGAGTAGGATGATTTGGATCCTCGCGGGCTACTTTTCTTTCGTTTAGTAGGCCCTAATATGTATGATTTTTTTCTTTTTGGCCTCGGCCGTATCATGTTTACTTCTGATATATCTATACTATTATTAAAAGAGCAAACTTGTGTTGATACATTAGATCTGAGCTCTTCAATATTTGGTCAACGGTCCAGATCGCTCCAATGTTTGACAACTCAACACGCCTTTTCAATTTCGCCGTAATTACAAAGATTTGCCACCGCAAAAGCGCTTGCGAGCCCGATGCGAGGCTGCGAGAAGATGACGACGACGGGCGAGGGAGGAGTCCGACGGAGTGGATGTCGCCGGCGGGGGTGGCCGGCATCCTGTGGCGGCACCCGCTGCCCACGCTGTTCGCGTGTGGGCTGCTGCTCTTCATAGGCGTCGAGTACACCATCCCAATGGTCCCGGCCGCCGCTGAACCTCGGGTTCGTCGCCACCGCCGCGATGCAAGCCGGGATCGCCGCCCGGCCCTGGCTCAACTCGCTCCTCGCCGCGCCCAGCTTGACCTCGGGTTCGTCGCCATGGCCGGATTATTCCCTAACTGTCTCCGATAATCCAACCATAAATCTGTCCAGCGACTCCCCATCCGCAATTACCTCGCCGCGTGAGCGCCACGCCCACACGCGCGTCGCCGGCCGCTCGCCCGAGCGCCGCCGTCGTCTCAATCGCACAAATCTCGCCATCGATTGGAACCAACAGCATTGCCCACACTTGACACTTCGTCGGCGGACGGCGGTTCAGTGCTGATCTGCAACGATCGGCTACCTTCGGCTTGGCCCATCCCAATTCCCAACGAGTTCTACCTCTCCAGGGGCAGGGGCTTGCGGCTGCCCGAGCTCACGTGCCTCGCGATCTCCTGCGCACTCGATCTCGCCCTGTACTTGCTGTGGTTAAAGATTACGATTCCCTACGCCATTGTTGTCAATTTGGAGTGCTAGCACACGTTTTGCTGTTTGTATGTGCAAAACTTGTCTCGCCATCTAATTCCTTATACTCAATTCACTGCTATATTTGACACCAAACAGGCAAACACCAAGTACCGCATGTTGCTGCAACTGTTTCCGTTAGCTTAATTAATTAGTCATGCGGAAGATTTAAGTTCTATTCCCGTGTACTCAGTCTAAACTGATTTCTGTAGTTCAGACTTTTGACAGTGTGTGAATCCTGGCAATTTTTTTCTTTCAATTTTGAATACATCTGAGTTAGGTTCTGTATCAGAAATTCAGAACGCATTTCAGTTTTGATTTGAGGATGCCTTCAGTCAGGTAAATATGAGCACATCTTCACCGTACAACATGCTTCATCTCTAGCGTTGTTTAAACCTATATATAGTTCGTGTATTCAGATTTCAGAGTTCTTGAAGCTCATATCATGGCCTAAACCTAGAGGCCCAAGTACAGATTACTATGGTCGACCTGTTTTGAACTTTGGAGTTAAATTTCGTTTCCTTGCTTTGTACATCACCGCTTGTTGTCCAGCTCTATTTTTCCCCTTCTGTAAGCCTGTGACAAAGGGATGAAGCTACTGGTTTTGAACGCTGAAACTAATGACCGAAGTTGGCACCAATGCTTCAACGCAAATTTGATACAGCAAGAGTAGCTTTCCATTGCTTTTGTTCGAATGCGTAGCACAGAATCATTTTTGTTTTCATTTTCTTGCTGATACAACTGTGCTTGCACCTATAAAATGTATTGATTTTTATGCTTCTTCCACTGGTTTTTGGTTTGTTATGGAAACAAGAGAAACAATAAAGAAGAATTCTAATTTGTATGCACCTGTGGATTTCAAAGGTTGTTGTTAACTCTGACATTGAAACTGCTGTCCTGCTACAAGAGTTGGTACCAAATGTACAACAGAACACTTGAATGTTAACTACAGGAGGTGATTTTTTCTTCCCAAATTCTTATTGGGACTTGTATATGTAATTCTTACTTTTCTATAGTATGGCAACACATTCAAAGCAGTGTTTGAACCATAGATAAATCTATTTATTAATTAGCTCAAAAGTAATGTGCTAGGAGTACCTAATGTAACAGACGTATGGAGTTATGTACTTGTCGTATATGTCCATGAAAACGTGAAGAGGAAAAAATTATACTAGGAGTTTTTGTTGCAAAAACATATTGATTCTTGTGTTCTAAACTGGTTACTAAGATGGGCGTCTTCAAGATGAACTCCTGCGGAGATAGTGCTTTCATTGGTTCGGGTTTACGCGTATGAGATGAAATGTGCCTTGCACCGTGATTACGAGCTTCAGGACATGAGGTGATCCGAGAATTGTTGGACATTATGAGTTTCACAGTTATGTTACCTCCCTACTGAATGTAGCTTATGTAAGGTAGTTGTGTTTTATGTTATTTGTTACGGAAAGTAGTGGTAGCACAGTTTTAAACATTTGTTAGTTCCTTTATACATGAATGCATCTTAGTGAGAGGTTATACAATTATTGTTGATGTTTTCCTATTTACACTTGAGCTACATAACGTCACTGAGGAGATGATTGGCTTTAGGTACATAAGGATAAATAATGCTTACATATGAAAAGTTAATACCTATAATTTGGGACTTATGTAAAATCTAGAATTATTAGAATCGATGAAAAATCCTTCCTTGACATCTATCACATGTTTTCGTTGAACCTGTAGTGATTGAAATGAAAACGCGCAACGCGCGTCTACTAGTCAATATAAAAGGCAAAACTTTTGCCTCGTTTCAAAAAATAAATAAATATGCGGAGCAAAAGAACAGGCAATAAACAAATGCTCCACGGACTCCTTAGGTTGACAAAAAACACACTGTATATTACCTGTCCAACTACATGGAGCTCCGTGCAAGCACGTTGGTCACCGCGGCGATCTGAGTCGCGAACCTTGCCATCGCCGCCTCTGGCAAGCACATTGGCACCACGAGACATTCCTCGCCGTTGGCGTCCTTACAGGTCGTATAAAAGGTACCCACGTTCTCGACGATATTCCCTCCGGCCATTGGCACACCACCGCCGACACGCTCCGCCCAACCTATGTCCAGCGAGTCGTCCCCGCAGCGGGTTATGTCGGACACCATGAACGTCCTGTAAAGCTCCGGCTCCACGCGGCCATACTCGCCGGTCGCCATCAGGTCCAGCATTGACCGCACGTGTTGGTCCGACACACGGAGCTTGGCCTCACGCACGAGCTCGACGGCGCGCGCCAGGGATGGCAGAAGCTCGGCGACGGCAGCCTCCGCCGTCGCGACGAAGAGCGCGTTGCCGTAGAACCCTGGCGGGAGCGGCCAGTCACGCTTCCATCTCCCGCGGGCGTTTGAGGTGAACATGACGCGCACCCGCTCGCCCGGTGCGTGCTGTAGCGCCGCCACCCTGCACCGCCAAGCGGCCGCCGTGATGAGCTCGAACGTGGTTGAAGATCCGCCGAGCCGCGCCGGGATGCGGCCCCGCAGAGCCTCTATCTCACTCGGGCCGAAGAGGAAGGAGCGGGTGACCGCTTCGTCGGTGCTGAATGGTGGTGTCAATGGCGCCATCGGCGGTGCGTGCGTCGGCGCCATCGTAGAGTCAGATGCAGCCGGAGACGTCAGAAGGTGTCTCTCCCATAAGGGCAAGATGGCGGGAACCGATTGACCTCGTGCTAAATCGAGTATGCATGTCAAGATCTGGATCATGCCGAAGGCATCGACCATGCTGTGGCACATGGCCAACGCCAGGACGAGGCCTCCGCACCTGAGTAGCGTCATCTACATGCATGCATGCATATAATTAAGCAGGAATCAATATATTTCTAGCTACGACTTGATGTGGTAGCAGGAGTATTTGATTTTGAGCTCGACCAAACATGGAACGTACCTGCAAGTAGAGCAACGGCTTGCCTACGACAGCGCCATTGTCGCCCACGTCGCACATGAACTGGTCAACGCAGGGGTACGGCGGCACCAGCGGCTGGCCGAGCTCCTCCAGCCGCACGTCGGCGTGCGCCTCCACGAACACCGCTCCTTCCGCGGTGCAGTCCACCGCTAGCTTCCTGCCCCCGGGAAGCTCCCGCAGGCGGCCGGCGACAGGATAGTAGTGCACCAGCGCCTCCGCCAGGGCGGCCTTGAGGGAGCTCGCCGGCGGTCCGCCTTCGGGAGCGCGCCGGCACCGGAAGAACTCTATGAGGGACACGTATCCTCGCAGCCCCGGCAGGTTGTCGATGTCGGAGAGTGACTTGACCTCGCGCGGCGTCGCCCGGACAGGCACCACCACCTCAGGCTTGCTCCGCCTCGCCGTGAAGCTCACCATGGATGGAGCGTACTGGTGTGCTAGCTACGGTAGATCTTTGCCTAGAACGTACGTATTGTGCCTTCGACCACTACTTGCACATATATACCATATATGTAGGTTGGCCAAACAAAATAATGCGTGCATACAGTCATACAGGGCGTGTCTTCTTCGAGGCAACCAAGAAAGAGTGGTAAATAACAATTTGATTCAGCCTCCCCCAACGACCCTGACGTTGCTTCGCAAACAACCAAATTTGCGTCATACTCCCTCCGTTCACATCTAACTTTTATTATAAGTCAAACTTTTAAAAATTTGATCAACTTTAGATTAAAAAATAAAAACATATATGAAATTAAATTGGTATATTTTGAAACTTCATTTCAAGATGGATTTTGTGATATTAATTTACTGTCATAAATAATGATACTTTTCCCTATAATATTGGTCAAATTTTAATAAGTTTAACTTGTGACAAAAATTAGATGTGCATCTATTCGAGGATGGAGGGAGTATAGTCCTTTTTTTAGGAAAACAATTTTTTTGTGACCCGTGAAAAAAAAGATAAGAAAATGTCTCGTACAAAGTCATTTTGGAGCGTCTGGTTTTGTCTTTTTTGCATAGCTCACAAAAAATATCTTTTATTCACGAAACTTTTTGTGCTAATATAAAAGTTTTGAAATATATCCAAAATATTGAATTTGATTTTTTGACATTTTAAACAGTGATGCATCTACACCCATGACCCGATATGGATTTCCCATCCCCTCACTCCATATTCTTTCTTGGCCATTAAAGCTTTCACCGCCTATATCCCCGATGCTGCCTGCATTAAGGAGCTTGGTGATCTCCACCCGATCGCCTTGAGCAGGTCCTTTACGTAGCATCAAAAGTTTTGTTTTCCCGGTTTTGAGTCTGACAAGACGTTGAGGGAGTGTATGCGCTCGGCTGCGCAACGACGAGGAGACAGTGATAACCTCGTTTCGGACCCGAAATCTTCATCTAGAGATGTAGGGGCTGTTTGGTTTGTGCCCAGCCCCGCCCTGCCAAATTAGGGGCGAGCCAAAATTTTGGCGTACGATTTGCCCGCCCCGGTTTCGCCAGCATGTGGGCAGAATATTGAATGCAGTGACCAAAATTTTGGCTTGGCTTTGATTACTGGGCTTCAATCCAAACGCTAGCACACCCCACCAGTCAAGGACAGAGATCCAGTGCCTCGCCTCTGTCAAGGCACGCTGTGCCTCGCGGCACTGGATCCACCGTTCGCAGCCCATCCGACGGCCACGAGCAGTCAACGCGAATTGGACCAGCTCAACTCATCCCCTTCCTCCGTTTCTGACGGGAGCGACAGCCAAAACGCGGGAAACGAGTCCAGCATCTCGCTCCCGCGGAACTTCCACCGGAGGCGCCGGACCTAGAGCGCCCTCTCGCCGTCTAGGGCCACCCACATCGCCGCCTCCTCCACGCCGAGGGAAACCTCGTGCTCCTCGCCCGCCACGCACACGGAGGTCCTGTACGCGCCGCCGGAGCCGGTCTCGCGGTGCGACAGGAGGATGCCCGCGGACGCCGGCGGCGCGAGGTCGCCCACGGCCAGGGCGACCTCGCCGTCGACCGTCACGTGGACGGAGTACCCCGACAGCGGCTCCGGCCGGCGCGGCGCGTGGCGGGCGCGCGACAGGTCCCAGGAGAAGGCGACGGAGCTGCCGGACGACGTGGAGAAGCGCTTGGAGCCGCGCCGCCGCCACGGGAGCCACGGGAGGAGCACGAAGCGCGCGGGTGTGGCGGCGCCACCGGCGAGGCTGACGTCGGCGGTCAGGACGAGGCCCAGCGCGGCGCGGGACCACGTCAGGTTGATCGAGCCGAGGTGCGTCCAGTAGACGGACGTCGCCTGGGAGGAGTCGTCGCGGCCGCCGGCGAAGCAGGAGAGCGGCATCGCGCTGGACGCGGCAACGACGGATTGGTTTCGTTTTTGTTTGCGCAACTTGGAGGAGATGGTGCGCCAATGCGTACGTGGCGGCGACTTGATGGGAATAGAGGAAGCCTGCGATGGTTGACGGCGGCGGCGGGCGGAGGGGCCGTCGGGACCAGGCAGCGGCCGGATGGGAAGCAGACGGGGCAGCCGGAGGTGGGCGGATGGGAGGCGGGCGGAGCAGCCGTTTCCTCGTGTCGACGCCGACGGAGCTCACTCTGGAGGAGAAGACCAGCAGAGCGGCGGCGGACCAGCGGCGGCTCGGTCTCTTTCTTGCAGCGCGGCGGCGGACCAGGCCGACCAGCAGCGCTCGCTTCTTCAGTTGCATCGCGCTCGTGAGAAACAGAGGAAGCAGAGGAGCGGACCGGGTCCAATTCGCGTTGACTGCTCGTGGCCGTCGGATGGGCTGCGAACGGTGGATCCAGTGCCGCGAGGCACAGCGTGCCTTGACAGAGGCGAGGCACTGGATCTCTGTCCACCAGTCAACGCCAAATTTTTGGAAAGGCAACCACCGGCCACCATCCAAACAGGCCCGTACATATAGTTACATATGGCCACGAACTTGGCAAAGAAGGGCCGATCCAGTATGGCATGGTGTGCGCTCAGCTGCGCAACCCCGAGAAGTCAAGCAGCTCTGCTCGGGAGTTGTCGGGGCCGCCGAACGCGACGCCGAGGGTGATTGTGCCGAGCGGACAATCTTCTTCCTGGGGATGAAGCCATGGAGAGTCATGGTGTCCCGTCAAATGATCGATCACAGTTCAGAGATTATGTCAAGTGTGTTGGTGAAGCTGGCATTGATGCCACTATCTCCATCCATGAGGGCTCGGTCAAGACCCTCACCATGGATGAGAGGACCAACAACAAAGTGGCAAGCGCCAAAGCGCCCCATGTACGGGACGTGTCCGTCGTGATTGTCCTGTCACTGGTAAGAAATAGCCTACTAGTGGCATGTCGAATTGTCTTGTATTGGCACGTTTTGCACACGCCACAGATCCCCCGGGCCGCGCCTAGGTGGCGTCTGGAGGCTGTGGGCCTCCCCGGACTTGTCCTTCTCGCTTAGAGAGTTTTCTGGCAAAGTAGAATTTCTAAAAAAATCCAGATTTTTCTGAACACTTTCATTTTTGGACTTTTTTGCAATGCACAGACATAATAAACAGAAATTGCCATTGGGCACTGGGTTAATAGGTTAGTTACAGAAAATGCTCTAAAATGATATAAAACTATATTAGAAACATTTAGTATTTGATATAAAATAAGCATGAAACATAAAAAATTATAAATACGTTTGAGACGTATCATCTATCACCGCCGGTCTGCACAAGGCAGTGTAGACCCCCACCGCATGGAAGATGCAATCGGGGGACGGCACCAGCGGTGGGGAGTTGAGGAGCCAACATTTCTCTATGGTGTGCTCAGCGTATGGGGCGTCGATCTCCTTGCTGCTTGAAGTTGAGGTCGTCGATCACCTTGCGGATGACTCCGCGCCTTGGGTTCGGCATGGACTCTGATACACGTACTCCACCTCCAATGTGCAGGAGTGTCCGCAAGGAGATCGACCACCGCAACTTCCGTATATCTCGTAGAATATGCGTTCGAAGATCTTTGGCATGGCTTGTACTAGAAGAAGAAGATGCGTTCGCCCCCTGCCTCGGGTTGGAAGTTGGAACCCTTGTGGTGGGTCACTTTGTGGCGAGTAGGTCATCATTTGCCTTCGTGGGCCTACCGAGCACCTATCATCACTAGGATTTCAAAAATTATGAACAATACAATCAAATCTTATGTTTCTAATTGAACAAAAAAGGAGAACAAAGGGGATTACCTTGAAAATGGAGAGGATATGAAATATATGGAGAAACCCCTCCGATGTGGATGGATTTAGAAAAAAATGGAGTAGAACCTGTGAGGGAGAGAGGAGGCACCGTTCAGGCTAGAGGAAGGAGAAATTGTGAGGGAATGGGAAGCCTTGTGACCGTCTTGAGTTAAATCGCATATCACCTTCGTGACGCCATGGTACTGGTACAGCCTACGGGCTCGGCTAGATTGATGTGGCAGGATCGATGACACCCTTAACTAGGGCATTGCGCTATCTATCGTGACTTCTCAATGCCGACGCCATGCCAAAGGGTTCATTTTGTGTTGAAATTTTAAAGTTGGGTCAAATTTCACCCTAACATCAGATCGCCAACCGAGTTTCGAGAAGAGAGTCCAATTTTGAAGAGGGAAGGCTATCCCGACTGCCGAGCGAGTTCTTTTTTTGGCGAACACGCAAAAGCTTTGCGTGCCAATTGCAATAGAAGAAAAAGGATAGAGTCCAGCTTACATCGATTCCGGCATCAACGATGCGGTAACACAGCCAAACAACAGGTCCTCACAACGACTAAGTGAGGAGGTGTCTCAACCTACAAACTACAACAACAACATGAGACATCGCTCAACCTTGCCTCCATCCATGTCGTAGCCATTGCCAACTGCTCCCGGGAGGATCATCACTCCAAAACTATACCTAGGCCAGAGAACCACACACCTATGTGCCAGAGAGTCGGCTGGTGAAGGGCAGAGCCCGACAAGAACTGGTATATCGATCATCAGAGATAAGCTGGCGCTGGCATCCATTGCGTCTCGGAGGTCCCCGCCCTATCGACTCCGGAGCCACGCTTCGCCGCACTGCAGCCGCTACATCGGAGCCACCACTTGCAGCCCAAATAGCGCCCGCAAGAGGGGAACGGTGCTAAGACGCCGCCGCTGCCCGATCAGACAAACCGAACCTAGGGTTTCCCCCGGTGCTGGAGGAGAAGTTCAGCAAGGGTCATGCCAATGCCTCCAAGAAGGTAGCGGCACCCTCGGGCGTCGTTGTTGACAGCGCGGACAACGCCACGCTGGGATTTCACCCCGACCCAGAGCAAGGACCCCCGAAGATCGCCGAAGCAGGGGCAACCCGGAGATGGCAAAGCAGCTCACTTGAGAAGACCAATGGCGCAGGGGGCGGAGCCTCGAATGATGTTGTTGTAGAAGGAAGGCACCGCCAACAGGTCAGCCACCGCAGGGAGCGCGTCGAGCAGGTGGCGACGAGCTGCCATCTGCGCCGCGCCGCCGCCGGCTATGGCCGTTGCACACTGGTCCAAAACCTCCACTGTCGGGATCCACCGGGGCGCGACAGAGCAGGCTCGCGTGGCATCCTCCACCAACGGCGGCCAGGAGAGGTGGGAGGAGGGAGATGTCTGGTTGGGCCGGAGGGGATGTCGTGTAACCGCAGGCCAGCGAGCACCCACGACTCCACCACGCGCCGCCGGAAATGGCGCCACCGCCGCATCTCGTCCTCACCGCATAGGCCGAAGCTCGCAGCGCCACCACACACTCCCACAGCACCACCACGCACAGAGGGCCCGCGCCATCCTCGGCCCGCGCCGCCCGCCGTCGCTAGAGAAGACCTGGCCGGAGCCGCACTGCCACCAGCCACCACGGCCGCGTCCCGCCAACACGGAGCCAGCCCCGCCGCCGAGCTCCAAGGAGGAGCTCCGCCACGCCACACAGCCCCCGCCACCGCGGCATCCCGACCCAGATGCGCTGTCCCGTGTCGGCGCCCTTGCGCGAGGAGGCGAGATGCCCCGCCGCCGCCGACGCCGGCAGGGCTTTGCCCGACCGCGTCCTGGTGGCAGCGGCGAGGGAGGAGGAGGGAAGGGGAGGGGTGGTGCCCGGCAGCGGCTAGGGTTCCCTCCCCGTCGCTCACGGGAGCAACAAGGGAGGGCAACGAGGGAGGGAGTGATGCATGTAAAATGCATACATGAACTTTGCACTTTAATTGCTTATATTCCAATCATATTTGCATCATATAAGAGTTATATCAATGTTTTATCATGATTTTGGAAATATCTTAATGATTTCCTATTTTTATGGAATTAACCCTGCACAGGCAGAAAACCCTAGTTTTGTATTTTAATGTTTCAGGGACCCAAACGTCAACGAAATCACCTGGAAATTTACGGGCGTCAATATTTGGAAGGAAGAAGGACTACGGAAAAAGGAAGCGAGCAAACGGAGGCCCGAGTGCCAAACGAGGGGGGCCCACGCGGCCACAGTACCAGGCCGCGTGGGACCCACCCATTTGGGCCTCGAGGCTCCGTTGCCGTCGATCTTTGCTCCACCGACATAGTTTTGACCTAAAAACGCCTATAAAAAAGGTCCCCCGACGTTCTCTGGAAGGAGCGCCGCACAAACACAGAAACACCGAAACGGAGATCAGGAGCTGCAGATTGGAGGGGGAAAACTCCGGCGGGGCGTTGCCGGCGTGGTCTCCATCTTCTCCATCGACTTTTCCACCGTCTCCATGATGAAGAGGGAGTAGTCCACCTCTGGACTATGGGTTTGTGGAAGTAACTTATGTATCTCTCCTCTCTTGAGCTTCACTAATTAGCACCGTATGAGCTGCTGAACATGATTACGGTCACCGTTGTAATACCTTTGTGGTGGATCTTTATGAGTTAATATATGTTTGAGATTGCAATGTTTGTTTCAGTTATGAGTATAGATGCATATTATGTACCCTGTTCTTGTCTACTTGTTTTGATCAAGCATGTTTATGAGAGCGTGTGTGGGGGAACGTGTGCATTAGTTGGAGTAACGGGGGGTGGCTAGTGCAGTGAACGTGAGAGAAAGTTCTGCGATCCACTTTGGTATCTTTACCTTACTTTGTTACCTCACTAGGGATAAACTAAAATACCATGCTACCGGGGATGTGGGCGTGACCATTGCCACTACTCCATGACTAGATCTAGCATGTTCTTATTTTCACTTTATGTCATGATACTTAATGCTATACTCTAAGTTATCTTAATTACTGAGGTGTTATGATTTAGTTCGCATCTTGGTGGAGTATAAGAGAGGTTAATAACCAAAAGATCTCTATGTTATGACGTGATGCCCATATATCTAAGTAACTTGTTATCAAACCCTGTGTTGCAATCTCATATGTTAACTTTGTGTGTTCCATTGTCTACCACTTTATAAAGAGAGAGTGCATTTGTGAAACCATGAACCCCAGTCCATTTTTAGTCATAAGAAACACCTTTCCAACACCATATACCACTTTTCTATTTTCAGCCATCATTAAATCCGAAAATACAAAAATATTTTTGATCTTGCATACATCATTCAAAAACCCAAAAATATCATTTACCATTGCATCCACCATCATTGCATATTTATTTCTTGTTTGCATTGCATAACTATTCTGATATCATTCTTACACCTTGTGCTTGACAACCACAGGTGAGGTTGAGGATCAAAATATCTAACCTTGTTTTGTAGGTAACCAAAAGAAGGATAAGAAGATAAATCTACCACTTCAGATTCCCCGATAGTTCGATATTAAACCCTCGAGTCACCCCTCGTGGGGAAAACTGTCTTCCACTTACTATACACTCTGCACTTAGAGTCTCAAACTAATCCCGTTTATTTGTGCAGGCATCAAGACTTGCTCTTCAAGACTTGCTCTTCGGGATCATCAGGGAGCGAGTCACTCTTCGAACGAGTTCAATGACTAGGCGAGGTCGAAAAGGGTAGTTCAGCTCGAAAAGTGTTTTTGGCTCTCAAGCTCCAGTGCTCACTCCGTTTAAAAAAATAAAAACCATACATGTGAGTTTCAAAAAATTATGAAAAAAATCTGGGTATAGCAAATGTATCTCACAAACGTGCAAATTTAAATTTAAAATACTATATTATATTGACTATAAAAAAATAATAAATCCGATAAAACTTAGATATTTGAAAATACGTATACTTAGATCTACACCCGGATTTATTTTCAGAATGTTTTGAAACATAGAGTCCAACGACACGCGTCACCCGGATTTCGTCTCGCCTCCCCTCAAAATCAAATCTCCCCCAGAGAAACAACACTTCCTCCGGCGGCGGCGCCGCCGCCCTCGTGCCTCCCCCGGCGGCGGCCTTATCCTCCCCGCATCCCGCATCCTTGCCGGCGCCGGGGAGGGCTAGCGGCGGCGACGACCGTGAGCGGGAGCAAGAGCGCGCGTCGGCGGCCCTGTGAAGACCTAGCTCGGTAATGCCAGTCCCCTCTTCCAAATTTCCAAGCTCTACGCACTGCTGCGAATCGAAGTGTTGGTTGCTAGTTCGTACCAATCGATAGGAAGATTTTTGTCCAACTCATTAGCGGTCTTTTTTTTTCAATTTTACTGCTCCGTGTAGTACTAAAACCATTAGATGTATCTCCAACTAGGGGCTCTGCAGCACAAGAAAATTTCAGCTTACGCACTTGTATCTAGTAATCAGACAGTAGATGTACCTAGCAATCAAACAGCAGACGTATCTAGCAATCAAACAGTAGAGGTATCTAGCAAGTAGGAGCTTTGTGGCACAGCCAATAAAAGTAAATTGCGGCTCGCAGTGTTCTTGATGTTGCATGGTCCATTGACACACTTGCTCGATCGGCCATGAGGCAACAGAGCTATCCTTTTTTTGTTTTCCTCCCGTTTCAAAATCTGACCACCGCCAATCAGTAGTACATGCGCTAGCCATTGTTGGGAAGAATGGCAAAGGGAATCCATGCATGTATGTAGCGAGCAGTGAACCAAAGGCAAATGGGTCATCCTTAATTGCATGGACCATGCTTCCCCATACGCGAAATCCAAGGAACTTAGTACTAATTTTCTTAGTGCGGAGTGCCTGTAGAATGTTAGGTCGAGCATGCAGCGCTGCTGCGTATTTGTTCAGGCTGAGTATCTTGGTTGAGATGGCGAAAAGCGAAACAGTCGCTGGACCTCTTCACTGAGTGGATATCCTGAAGGGCTTAGCCATTATATTGCACTAGTACTTCCCTTTTTTCTCGCCCACAGCGAACCAACTTGGCTTTCATATTTCGATTTGTCCCAGAACCATATTTCTCATACGAATAAGCAACTACAGTTCCACACTTAATCCATGTAACACCCTGGCGTCCAAACATGCTGCCATCTACCTCCATGGGGTATGGGCTATGCACAAGCAACCAATTGCTTTTTTTGCGAAGAAGGTTAGCTTTGAGATGCTTTTTGGAGATGCAAGGTTTTATGTTGTGGTCTCACATCCTAAAAGGGCAGAGGGCAGGGACCACTATGTATCCATAGTTAAGACGTTGTAGGATGTTCGAGCAGAGGTTGACTCGACACACAAATTAGCTATCTCGATATGAACGAAGCTTGTGGCGACGAGCTCGGGCACGAATAGCTCGACAAGGATTGGTTGGAACCATACGCCTACAATTTTGACAGCCTACACTCACTTTGTCAAGCCTTGTTCAAGCCTCCATTCCTGCTTTGTCAAGCCCATATCCGTGGTTCTGTGTCCCAGGCCATCTTCGCTGGCAACTGAACATATGTATGTATGCTAACAATAATCTGAATTATCAAGCAGGAAATGGCAAATAATATATGGTAATAAACAAGTAAAATATTTTTTGACCGATCTATCATATGACAATCCACCCCCTCCTGGATTGACGGGTATGTGCGACACGGATACGCGCAGCGGTACATTCACATCAGTCCAGCTGGCAGCACTCCAAATTGAGCACATGCCTGTTTTCATACTGGAACCTTTATTTGGATTGTTGTTTCCTCATTTGGATGGCGATAAATACATGCAGCCCTGCTGGATCCACATCCCTTTCCCACTGGGCTGGACCTGACGAGTGCGGGAAAGAAGTTAAGCAAGCCGAGCCGCAAAGCCCCCCTTCGCCGCCGCCGCCGTTCTTCCGTCGGAGTCCACAAAAAAGCCATTGATCTCCTCTGACCGCTACCAGAGATCTAGCCGGGGCAACACTTTTTTCTTGGTAAGCCTTTGGTTCGATTAGTTCCAACTGGATCTCATTTCCTGCCACGAGCACTCAGATCTACCTACAGGATCAGATCCAGTTCATGGATACTTAGTTGGAATATTTTAAGCCATTTTATTGATATGTGCATATGATTCTTGTGCAGAAAATTGTTGTATGTGCTTGTGCGTGCTGATTTTGGTGGTGTCCTGTGATCCTAAGGGAATTGAAGCGCTTCATAGCGAGGATGCCTGGTCTACCTTTACCTAACCATGATTCAGCGTAATCCGCTATCAAGATTCTCTGAATTTATTATTATGTTTGTCTTATATGTTCTCTTGCTTTGAGATTCTCTGTATAGCTTTTCGCAAATTGCAAGGTTCTGTTTATGTCTGGTAGATAGGTTTGGAATCCAAATCCCATGATCTTTGGTAAAGTTACACCATTAATAACCATCGGATGATTTTACACAATGTCTGAATAACTGTCTATTGCACTGTGAAGCATTTTAGGTCTGATGTCTTTAGGTTTATATATGGTTACATATGAGTTTTGATGGTAAATGGCTATCTTTGGCAGTTAATGATTACTCACTGAAAATCTGTGTGGTACCTTGGCTAGTAATGGGAACTAGTCAAGTTGTTTTGCATGTATAGTGGATGGGCGAGATGGATTCTTCTTTTTATTTGATTTAACTGTTTTTTTTTGTGTAGGAACAATGGAAGTGAAACCAGTTACCCCAGGTCTGCAGACCAGACGTGTGGTCAGCAGTCAAGAGCTCAGTTATCTCCAGATGAGGAACTTGCCCCTGAGGAATATTTGGCATTATACTGCAAACCAGTTTGGCTGTACGATCGTCTTCGAAAAAGAGCCATTAAATATGTAAAGTTTATCCCATATTCTAACATGGTCTGTGTTAACTTTTTTTTAGATACCACTGACTTAGTTGAATTTTGCAGCCCCTTTCGCTTCAAAGATGCCTTTCTTATAAGATAGAAGCAAGACGGAAAAAGAGGTAAATTTATTAAACAATTCCAAACTGAAGTATTTTCACTCTATGGATGCATTATTTCATATATTTAGCGGAGCATCTTGAGAATGGAATTTGGTGCTCTTAGTAATTTTCACGAACTAATTTCGTACTTGACCTGAAGGGTACTCAGTTTAACAAAGCCTTCCAAGTAACTTGTTTTTGGGCAAATACTGACCTGTGTTTGTGCTAATAACTGTAGGATACAGATATCGGTATCAATTACTGGAAGTGCAAATGCTGAATTGCCAGCACATGGTATTTTTCCTCTCCATGTTCTGTTTGCTAGAGTAACTAGTAATGATTCGCTTGATGGGGTAAGCACGTATTTTAGTCAATGGAAGATAGTAGTATGTGTTTATGAGATGGTCTCTTTTCTCATTTGTAGCTTCATATTGCAGCATTCTCCAGTGTATAGGTTCAGCCGGGCTTGTCTCCTGACTTCTTTTCGTGAATCTGGAGATAATGACCACACTAAAGCCACATTCACTATCCCCGATTTGAAGAGTTTAGCAACCTCCCAAGTTTGCAACTCTAACATTATCCTTATTAGTTATGGTATAGTGTGCATCCTATGTGATTATTCTGGATAACACTTCTTTGTTGTCACCAATTTGATTCACTTTTCTCTTCATTTCAAAAGGCCAACGTGGAAAAAGTTTTAGTGAAAACTTCTCAGAGAACCATTGGAGTATTCTTCTCATCAAAGTAAGTTATGGTTGACATTTTCTGGTAGACATTCAGCAGTTGATACAATATATTTGTTCGCCATATTGGGGTTGATCTTTTTTTTTTGTCTCAAACACCAAATGGTTGACCGGGCTGGAAGTTAGAAGCCTTTGCTCAACCTCTGCACTCAAAAGATGGAAGGGGAACCATACTTTTATGTCTTAAGCCTAACAATGTTCTGCATCCAGCACACACCTGTATTAATCGCAAACAATCAAACCCTTTAAACCACCAACAAACCTAGGTGGTACATTATTAACAACAACTTGCCAAGCCTTCTCGGGGGAAGATAAAAACTTATAGCTTTTACTCAGAACTTGAAAACCAGTAAACATGGCGTTCATCCATTTGTAACTAAAAAGATGTATTGTGTTAATTGAAAAATAATTGGCTATATTTGCCTTTCTTTAGAGTAGTTAAGATGATCAAATCAATAAACTATCCTAAAAGAAGTGTACTTAGATAAGATGCATGTCAATAAGCCCTCTCATTTGTTGGAAATATAAATTCATCTTTTATCATGTTCAGGGATTCTTTTTGTTGTAGCTTTCACTCTTAGCAAATAGTTCAACTTGTGCCTTTGAAATATATTAAACATAAACACTGGTTTTACATCTCAGGAATCAACAATACATTTGTGGTTGTATTGATGGACTAATTCTGTACATCTGGTACATTTTATCAGAGCTTGGAGGCCAATGTTCCTGGGGTAAAATACCAATTGATTTACTTTGCGCATCTCTGGATAATTGCGTAACTTTAAGTTTGGGGCAGACTGTGGAATTGAATTCAGAAATAAGTATGAGCCCAGGCTTCATAGAGGTATGCTGCCATTCAAGTATGTGTTGCATATTCTGACGTTTATTGCATTTTTATGATTATTATGTTCCACTCGATTCCTCATGGGACAGATGCGCTACCATTGTTATATGATACTTGTTTCAGAAAAGAAATCACCTTACCACATTCACTTGCACTCTGCCACCTGTTTGAGTTTTGACGATTTGTTGTGCATATTGCTACATGCACATTCAACAACTGGGAGTAGTTGACGGTGTTTCCTTCTATATTTAACACAATACTTTCGATCTTCAGCATCTGGTGCAAGTTCCAATTTTACCTTTATAAATGGTGCAAATTTACACATATTCATCATTGAATTTTTTCAATGCTTGCTGGTGGAGGGATAAGCTTGTAGAATAGTACATAACTGCCTGTGGTCAATTGGCACCAAATTCAGTGGCAAATTGCCCACGTGAAAAGTATATTGCATTAACTTATAGGTGGACGTGATAAACTCAGAATTAACAGCACAACACTATGCAATTTCTGAAGTATATATGTCTCTTGAACATCAGGTTCCTCAAATTTTTCTATCGTCTTTGCTTTCTATATAAATTATTTGTTGACTCTTCTTTTGTTGCACACACAGCCAACATTTCTTGAGCATGGCAGTTGCTTTACATTTTGTTCTCGAAAGGCAGATGCTACAGTAAGCTCTTCTCTGTTTGTTTGTGTAATTTAATTGTTATGGCTTCCAATTAGTCGGGTAAATATAGTTTTGAGCATAGCAACATTTTAGTTTGCTGAAAACTGCGAGTTATTTCCAGTAGCTTTGCTTAGATCTCTACTTTTTGTGTTGCAGGGTTCATATGAATTACAAGCAAGCATAGATGCACAAGAGGCTGGCGCGGAAGAAATGCAAAAATCTCCTTATAGTCGTTACTCCTATGCTGATGTCCCACCTTCGTCATTACCGTACATCATAAGGTAAAGTAAACCAGCATACATAGTTCATTTCTGAAATAAAGCTTTGTTCCCTTATTTTATTTATTGTATGTCTTAGTTCGTAATGTTTATGTGCTTTATCCATCAAATGTGAGATTTTATTTGCTCTTTGGAGTATCATGAGATGGAGCTGCAAATCATTACATGCTGTCCCGTAGGTGGTCTGTCCTAAAAACATATGCATTGACTAGGTTGAGTAGAATGCAAGTGCTTGCTTTGAAGAATCACGCCGACATACATCTTTATAAGATGTTTTTCTGGCTTGTGCTGCATTTGATAGTAACTAGTAGAATACAGAATAAATGATATACATCCTTATATAACTGCTATTCAGCACCGATGCTCACATTAGCCGCACCATGGTGCATCCTATTTCCGTGTTGGACTTAAACACTTCAAAATTCTTTTTGCAACTAAGATTCACAAAAACTACGAATTCAGGGATTTCCAACTCATATGAATTGATTAACTTCCAACTGGGATTGAAAAACATCCAGTTTCTTGGACCTTCCAAAAGCGATGGGAGGGTAGCTCAGTTTGGGAACCTTTCAGTTGAGACTTTGGAAAACATCAACTAGATTGTCTGTTCAACATTCAACTGGGTGAATAAACCTGCAATCATTTGAATACAATTTCATCGCACACCTATTTTTGTGTTGTGGTGGGAACCTAGGATGCCACTGCTGCCTTACAACACATGGAGGATGTTGCACCCACAACTTCTTCCCGCTTTGCTGTCTTCCGACACCTCATGCCCTAGGTGGTGCTGGTCAGGCGAATGGCTTGTATGGCCAACTTTGCTCTCTTATAGCGACCATGGAAGTGGGGGTGGGGAAGATAGGATTTGACGTAAGGGGGTGACAAGTGAGATGGGCCATATAATGCAAGAGGAAAGTGGGAGGGGATAGATGGATACTCCTAGGACGTGTTCATGTGTTGATCAGATCCTTGCGTTGTGGAGGACGAATTTGTGGAATGGTGGTCGTTGGTACTCAAATCCACCCCGCGCTTGCGGCGTAAGGGCACCTCTTCGGTGATCATGCTCACGGCCTGGATTTGGAAGCAACGTAACGTGATCGTCTTCAATGGGAAAGTGAGAGGAGATAGATGGATACTCCTAGGACGTGTTCATGTGTTGATCAGATCCTTACGTTGTGGAGGACGAATTTGTGGACTGGTGGTCGTTGGTACTCAAATCCACCCTGCGCTTGCGGCGTAAGGGAACCTCTTCGGTGATCATGCTCACGGCCTAGTGGATTTGGAAGCAAGGTAACGCGATCGTCTTCGACAATGCATGTCCCTCAGTTGGCGCTTTGGTGGAAACTGTTAGAGAGATAATTGTATATTGTAGTTTTCCTATTAGATAGGGGGTTTACTGCATATTGTCACCTGTACATGTACTATATATTGTGGCCTTTGGACCCTATGGAATATAAGTTGCATATTCCTAACATGGTATCAGAGCAAGGTCAGGGTTTTTCTGCACGCGCAACTTGTGCAATTTTTTCCATCTCTTCCTCCGTCTCTGGCCGGCCCTGCCCCCGCCGCCTCCTTCTCCGGCCAGCCCTGACCGTCCCCGTTTCCGACCCCGCCCTGGCCACCCTCGTCACCGGTCGGCCCCACACTGGCCGGCCCCGCACTGGCCAGCCCCGCCTTGGCCGCCCCCGTCTCCGGCCGGCATCGCTCTGGCTGCCCTCGTCACCAGCGGCCACGCCCGGCAGCCCGTCTTCGGCCGGCCCCGTCTCGGCCGCCTCCGTCTGGCCAGCCCTGGCCGCATCCGGCCCCGGCCTGCCCGCCCGGCCGCCCCCATCTCCGGCCGGCACCGCCGCGACTGCACTCGTCACCGGCCACACCCTGTCTTCGGCCGGCCCCGTTTCGGCCGCTCCCAGCTCGTTCGATCCGGTGCGATCTAGATTGGATCTGAGAGACCGTTGACCTCCAATTAAAAAAAAGAAAAAAAAAGAAAAAAAAGATGTCGTTGTTCGGTGCTGATCCTCTTCTTGGCTGTCCCGAGCTTTGCGACGGTGGTCAGCCTCCATCGTTCATGCACCTTTCGTCTTTGTTTGGTGCTCCTCAGCGGCTCTTGTTGCCTGTTTCGTCGCCTCTCCTGATGACGTCCGCCTGCCACTCTACGTCGACTCCCGTAGCCTCTGTGCGTGGTTGTGGCTGCTCTACTTCATCTTCATCGCCTCGAGGCTTTACGTCGACTTCGTCTATGTCGACTCACCGCTTTTCGTCGACTCCTCGCGTGGCTTGTGCACACACTTGTGACCACTCTACGTCGACTCCCCATGCGGCTAGCACGCATGCCGGTGATTGGTCCTCCTTGGTTGACGCCGCTACCTCGACCTCTTCAGTTGCATCTATGACTGCGTGTGAGACTGCGCAACTTCGATGCCTGCTTGCTACTTGGGACTCTTCACCGACACGTACTGCCGGTTCTGCAACTGAATTTTCTCACTTTCTTCTCATTCAGGTACATCCTCTTGGATTCTTGATAATGGAGCATCTTTCCATATGACTTACAATTGTTCCGCTTTGAGCTCTATTCGACCTTTCGAGTCTCCTGTCTTTGTTCTTACTGCTGATGGGAGGCATTTTTAGCAGTTCCGTGTTTCATGTTCCTTATGTTGCTCATATTCCTCGACTCACCATGCAACTTTTCTCTGTTAGTCAGATTGTCGACTCTCGTTGTAGGGTCACTCTCGATTTTGATTCATGTTCTATTCAGGATCGTTGCATGGGTGCTCTGCTTGGTTCTGGCCCCCGACTGTGGGAGCTATTGAAAAGAGCTGGTGGATGTGGCAATAGGGGCCGAGAAACTGGCGGCGGTGGCAGCGGAAGGAAGACGAAGCCAGTCAAGGTCCCAGAGGCTGAGGTGACTTGGTTACGGTGGTTACCTGCAGATTTTGGTGTCTCTGTTACGACACCCACTAGTTTATATTGTCTGACAGCACAGGTGCTATCAGTATTGCACGTGACTCGGGGAAGCATGAGCTTACCAAGCATATTGGTGTTCATGCTTCTTTTGTCTGTGCTAGTGTGCAGGATCAGATTATCGCGCTCCAGTATGTGCCTTCCGAGTTACAGTTGGCGGACTTCTTCACGAAGGCCCAGACTAGAGCACAACATAGCTTTTTCCTCTCCAAACTTAGTGCCACCATGAGTTTAGGGGGGTGGGGGTGTTAGAAAGATAATTGTGTATTATTATTATAGTTTCCCTATTAGATAGGGGTTCCCTGTATATTGTCACCCGTACATGTACTATATATATTGTGGCCTTTGGCCCCAGTGGAATACAAGTTGCATATTCCTAACCGAAACCATCAAGACCGAGGCTCATTCTCGAGTCTTATTTTTTGTCAAATACATTTCATATTTTGATGTAACCAATTTTACTGTGAATGTTGATTCTGCAGGTTAAGAACAGGCAATGTGCTCTTCAAGTACAAGCACGGCACAAAATTGGTAAGAACCGAAGGTTTGTTCTCTCTCTCTCTCTCTCTCTCTCTCTCTCTCAATTTCGTTGTCACTTGCCTTGCATCATGTATTGGCATTTTTTCATAGGTCCAATGTTTTTCCCATTCCATGTATCTTGTTTTGGAACAAAAGACATTTAGTTGTGGTCTTGTGGTTTGGTTGGGGAAGAACTTAGGCTGGGCGTGGATGAACAACACATGCTGACAGAGGGCGAATAGCAAAACTAGGAAGATAGAACAGCAGGGAGAAAAAGAAAAGGAATGTAAAGAGATTAGTTCAAATAATATATTTTATTTTCTTGCTTAGCTTAAAAAGAGCTCACTTCAACCAAATGCTAAGAGATTCATAAGTCCGAGGTTAAATTTTTTGACTTCACTATCATGAGTTATTAAATCCCACCAATTGCATGGGATGTTTAGAAACCGACTTTGCCAGCACAAACTCCACATAAAGGCGAGAACCTGAAGGAGTGCCAGCGTTGTGGCAACTTTTGTTTTAGGCAAGTAGTTTTTTGTTGTGTCAAGTTATTTGTGACGTGATAATATTCTTGAAGAATAACAAGACAATATAGCGTATTTTAGTATTCGTTATGTACATATTTGTGTGTATTGATACACAAGTAAACTACTAGGCAATTTTGTGCCGTTAATTTTTTGTTTTGCACATGGTCCTGGAGTTAAACTTGGCATTTCATTACAAACGTTAGTGATCTTGCTGTGCGCCTGTGTTTGCATGTTTTTTAAAACTAAAGAACATGTCTTCGAATTTTTTTTACAAGTCATCTCTATTTTATTATTCATCTTTCTGACATCAAGCTAGATCTACATTGTCATATGTTGCTATTTTCTTTGGCTGTTGTTCATGGTCAAGATCCAGAGTTCAGTTTCTTGTTTTACCTCTTTTTTTTGCGGGAAGTTAGCTGTTTACTTCAGTTATGCACCACTATAGCGAATATACTTTAGCCTAGATAGTTTTTTTAATTCTACTATCATCGGTTCCTATTTCTTATTGATGTGTTTATTCCTTCTTACCAGTTACGGAAGATTTTTCTTGCGCCTTTTGCTTGGTACAGTGCGGAAGCTTCAAGGTAAAATGTGAAGCGAAATTTCTTCTACGGTTCTACCTTATTTATCATCTTATCTTTCTGGTTGCTGCTAAATGATGGTTTTAAAGATCATCTCAACTGCCTAAATTTATGATTAAGGCTGTGCTATTTTTGTTGTGTTGCACTGAAACATTAATGTTTCTCTTTTCTACTTGAGGAAACCAAGTTTTTGTTTTCTTTGTCCACAGTTCCACTAAACCTTTTTGTTAAAACCAATAGCCTTCCATTTTTGTTTACTCAAGCCATATCTTACTGTGATTCTTTTTGTGTTTCTAGGGTCTGGAATATCATTTAACCTCATCTCATGAGCTATTCCACTTTGAGTTCTGGGTTTGTTATCCTCTGAAATTTCCATCGCAAATCTTATTCAAGCACACATGTTTGATAATTAGTTATATTTTCTTGTCAACACAGGTATCTGAAGACTGCCAAGCTGTTTTTGTTAGTCTGAAGGTTGATACCCGGACAACGGAGGTAAATTGTGATGAACGATGTACAATGTACTCTACCATTCATTAACTAAGAAATAAAATGATGCTGGTATATTTGGAGATATTGTTACTGATTCCAATACTTTACTAGTGTTTCAAGTATAACATGTCTATAGATATTACACTAATGCAATCTCAACATTGGTCCTTGCTTTGTTTTCCTTCCTTTGAATTCAAAAGGGAAGGGTACACCTAAATCGGATGGAATCCTGCCCGACATGATTTGGGATATTTTTTCATCAAAATGCTGCTTTAAATTGGGAAAGCTAATTCTCTGTTCAATTTTCAGCCTCTAAGTACTGCAGGAGATGAAAGGGATGAACGAAGCGAGAGACAATTTTCCTACCGGTGTGCTCATACTCCATTACTTGTAATAATGCTAAATTCTCTGCTTAATTTGCCTAACTATGTTCCATCAGATCAAGGGTTAAGAAGAGGTATAGAAGATCAGAAACAACAATCAAGAAGACAAGGCATGTACATCCACATATCCTGGAACCAGGATCACCTGCAAAGACTGTTCCTCTGGACAAAGATGTCGTGGAATCAGGATCATCCAAAGTTGCGCATAAAGGGTCTGAGGTGGATTATGTCCCAAACGAAAATGGTAAATTTCACACCTTATGGGCTCTTGGCATATTAAACAAATTACATTCAAATAAATACGCTATAGTATTTCTAACCCTTTATCCAGTTTTGATGTATTTTGCTCAAAGACAAAAAATTACATGCCATCAAATGTTGACAGGATCTCAGTTTGTCAGCTATATAATCTTTATTTCAGTGCCACCCATTTTTAAAACCTAAACCTTACCCTTATTTGCCAGTGTCGTTAGCCCCGTTGTCACCAACTCCCCTCAAAATGTGTTTTGTCGCTTCAATGCCTATTTTGCCCTCAAGAGTTCTGTCAGATTAATTACGGACCCCAATGTGAGTTCTTCCATGGCCCCTTTCGAATCCCAATTCAACCTCCGGACAACTTAGTATTATTTATGTTCATCACCATGGCCCCTTTCGGCTCTATTGAGCTAGAGCTTGCCATGTTATTGCTTGTACTAGTGATGTGCAGGCGATGAGGCATAACACTTTTTTTTTTCTTTTTCTTATGCTTGTGAGTTAGCCACAGAAGGGCTATATGTTCGTTTAGCAATCCACTTAACAACAATTGAACGGGGCCGGATGATGGTGGGGAATTTCTTCAAAGTTTTGGAAATGGGTAGCACTGAAGGAAGATAAATTTCTTCTCTGACAGATTGGGATTACATTCAATAGTCGGTGGCATATAAGTTTTTTCTATCTATATTTATTCCGTGCTATACCTTGATTAACGTATGTCAGCTTGTTAAATGGAATAGCTACGATCCTTCTGTTGGACATGTTGTCTCCTTTGAGTTTTCAACTTTAGTTGATAGTTTTTTCTTGGGCTACGTAACTTAATAAAACATTTTATGCACTGCACGCTAGGAACCAAAGTTCAGTACTTCAATCTTTACCTCAGTGTTGATTATGGTGATATGTTCTCCTGACTAGTGACTGTCTGCCGAACTGGTTATATGTTGATTTCTCATTATAATTCAGCTAGCATGTAGACGAAAACCTACAATATTGCGTTGATTTCTGTTTTCTTATGCTCTGCTACTCTCAGTGTCGGGATGTCATGTCCCCGATTTAGCCTTCTTTTCCTCATTCGGGTGGATAACTAATTTTTATTTACCTGAAATCTGTTGCGTATTTCTTCCTGATGCTACCTGATTTTTCAAGGATTTTCCTGATGTTGCCTGCATTTTCAGGGAATTCTGTGCCACAAGCTTCAATTGATTCTCATCCTACATTAGATGGTACCAGTCATTCAACACCAGCAGTTCTACAGTTTGGGAAGTCAAGGAAGCTCTCTGTTGATCGAGATCACCCTAGAAAGTAGTCAATTCTCTTTATGCTCTTGATATCCTGTTTAATTTCCATTTAATTGTTTTTCGAGGCTCTTCTGAACTAACTTGTTGTTTGTTTGTGGCTTTGTGCTTATATCATCTGGCAGTCATCTACTGCTGCAAAAACGCGAGTTCTTCCATTCTCAGAACGCGCAGGTGATTACAATCATGCAATACTCAGCCATCTTTTGTGTATGTGATTGAGCATGTGTGTGTATGCTTGTTGAAAATTAGGCTTTCACTTCTGTAATCACATGTAACTTTTGAAACACACATGCATGTCTGAACATAACGCCTGCACTTACTGAGGATATTTAAACATTATATTTACACTTCATTTTACATATGGGGAAAATTGAAGCTTTGTTTCTATTATTTCATCGCTAGTTTTTGGCCGAGGTCTTAAGTATCGAGGTCTGTCAATAGCTGAGGTTGGTGGAAAGTAGTAATCCTTGTTCCCTTTACTTCTATATTTGAGTGAATTAAGTAAAAATAAATCAATCATTTGAAAATAAATCCTCCCAAGAAAGTACAACTAGCATGCCGACTACAGGACAGCATTGTAGCTGCAATGTGCTGGGCTATATCGTTTACATTTACTAGTTCACAACAATCTTGCTATTATGCTTTCATTTCTCTACAATATAAGATTTTGATTTGTATATCTATAAATTTAGTGCCCAACAGGATATTTGTGAAGATGTATAAAAGCTTGCTGACGTCAGTTTATCTTCAGGGCGATTTTTTTTTCATTTTTCACTTGTTAATATTAGTAATTTTTATGGAGTTGTTAGCGGCAGTTTTGTTACTCCCTCCCACCGGTTTAAAGGGCCTATCTCAAAAATTAAAATTTTCCTATCTGTAAGGCTCATTGTTTTGGGAATATGGAAATTAGCTATGCACACATCAAATTCTGTCAATTTTTGGTTCCCAATGTAGAATCAACCTATGCTTGAAGGAGTGAGAAGGCCATGCATTTAGCACTTAAAATAGGCCCTCCTTGATTGTTGTGATTTGCAAGATGAGCCCCATAAACAGGAATGGAGGGAGTATATGATATTGCTCTTTGCTAGACATTCTAGTTGTCTTTCTAGATTTCTTTCATATGATTGTTATTTGTGATTTGACCATGTTTACTGATATTTTTATTTTGTAAGATCATAATAGTGCACTCAACCGTAGTGTGATTTTACGCCTTGTAACTGAAATTTAGCTGACCGCGGTTTTACATTTTCTAGAAAATGGAACTAGAAGATGTTTTGGCAGATCGTGATAGTGAAGACGAAATTGATGATGACATCGCTGACTTTGAAGATATGACGGTAACATGCTATATTCCTTTGGCTCCGCTCAAACTTGGAATAGTTGCAGGCTTCTATTTGCATGTGTAAAATAGTTAATTCTGCTTATCTTACTTTGCCGAGTAAATGCAGATGCTTGATGGTTTTTCTGATGTTACAAAAGACGAGAAGCGTATTATGCATATGTGGAATTCATTTGTTCGGAAACAAAGGTCTGGCCTATCCCCAACATTTCCTTCTTAGTTCTGGCTATGATGGTACATAGGAGAGATATGACCTGCTGCAGCTATTTAATATTTTGCTATTGGTACATAGCGTGGGCCTCGGTGTACCAACTCCAATAGTTTTACTGATAAGTCATGTTTTAGGCATTTTATTCCTATAAAAGCTAAGATGAATAAAAGTTTCTGCTATGGTATTCGATCTTTGCCCTGGATGGTATGGTACATTGAAGTACCCTGGAGCCAATGAACTAATAGTTCGTGCTACATTCTGTATGCTTCTATCCTGGAGATACAAATTCCAGTTTTGATTCTGTATATATGTTAACTGCAGGGTACTAGCCGATGGTCATATACCTTGGGCCTGTGAGGCGTTCTCCCGGCAGCATGGACAAGAGCTCGTGCGCAACCCCTCTCTACGATGGTAAACGACCGCTTTAGAAAATCTGCTATGAACACCTCGCGCTACTTGTCCGCAGCTCGATTTATAACTTTCTACACTGGATGAACAGGTGTTGGCGGTTCGTCATGATCAAACTCTGGAACCACAGCCTGCTAGACGCCCGCACCATGAATACCTGCAACAAGTTCCTTGACGACCTGGAAAGCGAGAACTCTGACCCCATGCAAACCTGATTCGTGGAAGACATTGCATAACTTGATCCCTTGGGCACCCCCTGATCTGCATGCTTGTGGTGGTGTATCATGGCACATTTTGATTTCTGGCACACCCTCATTGGACGATTACAGGATTACAGCTGGGTGACGAGGATCTGTCATTTTGGGATTGGCCGAGTTATTGTGTGTTCTGACAGATGTTTTTTTTTTCTTTTCTCTTTGCGTTGCATTCTCTTTTTTTTTTGCAAAGCCTGCGTACAAACGGGTGTACCACATACACCGTATGAAGTACAAGAAAGAAGATCAAGAGTACATACGCAGGGGAACAGGAGCAAGAACAAGCAACCGCAGATCTACCGGCGATGAAGACGAAGACCGCCGACCTCCAGCATGCCACGGCCCGAGGGCACCTCCTTCGTTGAAGAAACGCCGAAGAGCCCGTCCGCCGCGCCGCGACGGAACTTGTGCCGGTGAACAAACACGGCGAGCACCCTTCCGCTCCAGCAACTCCACCTTGCCGCAGCCATCATCGTCCTTGTTTCATGCATTGCTTGAAACATTTATGGACAGTGGAACCTGGCCGCGTGTTTGTCTGTTTCACGCGGAATCATGAAAATTAGACCTGTTTTTTTTTTTTGGAATGATACTTAGACCTGTTGTAGTAGGATGAACCAACATAGAAGGTTTGGCACTGAGCTGAGTTCGGTTTGATTCTCTGTTCGTTTGCCTTGGTTCTCTGTTCCATATCTGTGATCTAATGTTTTGGATTTTTTCTCGATAGTTATCTCTCTTCGGATCCAAATGAATACTGGCCAATGTTTACAACTTGTGACGCGACACCAAAAAAGATTTCCAGATGAGTCGGTCGGCCATCTTTGGTTTCCAAACTCCTAATAACTGTCCGTGGCATCGACACGTGTTGTAAGCTGGCTGCTGATCCCACAGGTCGTGGTTGATTAGTCTGTTTAGGATGTAATCGATCCAATCATAGAGACCAACATGGGACTAGTGCTGATGCACAACACATTGCCGCCAAGTAAAAAACAACCCAAGTGCCTTAACTGGAACGAGTCATTAAGACAATTTCTTCTTGTCGGTCTGATTGATTATGCCCTGCACAAGTCAACGGATGGTAATTGGGTTATTTCATAGTTTTATAACGTGTCCAGCCAGGTTGAGAAGTAAATTGATGGAGCCAATGTTTAGAATCAAGTCTTCATTTCTACGTTTTTCTTTCTTCGGAAAGCAGGGGACTCGTGGGCTCTGCGTCGACCGATGCAAGCTTCCATCCCTCCTTAGATCGATTAATGATACATGAATAATATGAACATGTTGGATTATTTTTTTGGACTATTACGCGGTCGTGATGACGGAATTGGGAGAGCATGGCAAGCAAAGAGAAGTGATGAGATAAGAAATAATCAAGAGCATGATCGAGCAGAATGCGTTGGCCATTGGAATTTTGTTTGACATGGAGGCAGCTCCTACTTGAATGGGCACAAAGACTTGTATGGATGTATGCAGATCTCTTCCTTATTTGTTTGGGCACAAATCATGCTGCTGCCAAACTGGCCATGTCATGGAAGGTGCGAGCCATGTCCTACATACATGCATGCTAGGCTACTAGCCACTCCAGCTACCACCAAAGTATCAAAGAAAAACCCACAAGAAGATTATGATGAGAATCTATCTTGCGATCACATATGGGATCATGCCAAAATTCCATTTCAGGAGAGAGAGAGAGATTAGTTAGAGAGATAGTGAGAGACAGAGGTTGGTTAGAGAGAGATGTTTTGTTAGTTAGAGAGAGATTTTTGGGAGAGTGTGGATCAGTTGCTTACACCATCTCCACTACTAGGCTACTACTGCTACCAGTCCACACCAGAAGCAGCTGCAAGCACACATAAAGTATATATATAGCTGCAACTTACAGGAAAGGCAATAGCAGTAGCTGCATGTTTTTAATACACAAGCCATCCATCCAACCAACCTCTGACCAGAACAATTGTTTTATTTTATTTAAGCTCAGTTTAACAGGCTAATCAAGCATTCAATCATTTCACATTAACATAATAACATGTTGAGTGTGGAGTGTGAATTCTGTTAGTTAAAGGGACCGGGCAGAGAGTACTTGTGGTCTTGTGGTAGAGCTATGGAGGCAGTTGTACTTAACACTAGTACTTGGCCTCGAGTGAAAGGACCGGGCAGAAAATAGAAAATTGCAGTGGTAGGCTTTCTCACTGAAAAAAAAGGGAAGGGGGAGCCCATGCGCCATATAAATTGTAAATTCTGTGTAGATAAAAATCAAGTGGATGACGATGTCTCTAATTTTCTTCTTTATGTGTAATAATTTTTGCACACACTTTTTTTTGTCAAAGCCATCGGGTTTTCAATTATGAAAATGGAAACTAAAATTAATTGAGTAAATAATTACTTTCACTATGTGGCTAGAATTTGTTTAGCACTTGGTAAAGCTAAGCAAGTGCACATGGTATTTGACATGGAAAAAATATGGAAAGGAAAAAACATAAAGTGAAGCAACAGAGAAAGTAAAAAGGAAGTAAAGGCGAATAATTATTTTACATATTATTTTCATGTTCAACCTTTTGACTCGATTTCGGTAACTAAAGGAGTTGGGATAGAATGAGTAGAAACATGGGTTCTGTTTTTCAAAAGAGGGATCTCCTTTGAACTTAAAATCACTTCATTTTCCCTTCAAGAATCTTCAATAAGATTTCTCAACTTTTCCTCCTAATCGCTACACGATTTTTTTTTTGGCTTATATGCTAATTTAGTGCTAGCCAAACATTCTAGTCACATGGTAGTAGTTGTACTTGAAGGATGGAATAATGGCTTCAACTAACTTGCACATCCCAATATTTCCTTGAGACAATCACATGATAAGTATTGAACAACCAATTTGAATTGAATGTATTTGAATACTAAGGACATCATTTGATTTAATAATAAATTTGAGTATGTATGTCTAAGAACTATAGTGGAACCTATGATGAATGTTTAATATCTACAAAAAGTTGTGGTAAAAATATTACATTCCCAACTATCTTACAAAACAAAATCAACCTCCCAGCTTGACTGGTGAAAGAAAGTAAAACTAAGGGATGAATCCATTGTAATGTTCACCTACCAATGATACATTCACCTTGTGTTTTCATATCATTGGTGGAATATCGATGTAAATATCGTCAAAGATGGTAATGTGTGTTCATGGGCTGCAGTACTTGGAAGCTAGAATCTTGGATTGAGCAGCCTTTGCTTATTAATTCAAATTTTCACAGATTGATTGGAATGTAATGTATTAAATATAAATGAGCTTATGTGTCAATGCCACTACCATGTGGGTTTCTATTAGACAACAGTGCAATGATGTGCATATTTAACTACTCACTTTTGATGGTTCCCACACAACCATGTTGGTCTTGATCGTTAAACCAATTGGTCTACACATAAGGCACACATCACAATTAGATATACCAAGAAGAGGATGTTGCCATAGTACTTACATGTTTTCCTTACTAAAGATGCACCTAATTAATTCACACATATACCGCAATATCGTAAATGTGTACACGACATATTTACGTGTGACAACGTACCTATGCAAATTTGGGGTGAACTTGTAACATGTAATGACGTTTTTCTTTTACTAATTTTATTTAAACAACATATGTAGGAACCTAAACATTGACTCCCATCTCTTTCTATAAGTTATAGCAGGAGCCAGAGATGCAATGATTTTCTCGAAGGGAATAGCATGTATATGAGCGTGCATCTGACATTTCCTCGCTAACAATAGTGACAAATAGTATATATTTAATGTGCATTAGTTCTATACATAGATAGATTTAGCTCCTACGCGCGGAATATTTCGGTGTCCCTTGGCAGCTCACCATCCAAACGTGCCCACGCACCGGAACTTATCCTTCTTACACCTGCATTCCTATCATACCGTGTTTTTTTTCTCGGTGTTCATATGTTCCAAATCAAGAGCCATTAACGTCAAAAAATGAGCCATTGGCACACTTCACATATTTTTAACCATATGAGTGTGCCATCAAATTTACACATGTCCCAAAATAACAGACCTAGCTAGCCCAACCATTGATCAACATCACTAGTATTCTATTGCCACATTGACAGAGATGCATCCAGGGAAGAATCAAGCCTAGCCTGGCCTTGTTGACATCTCCCCAATCTCCCACTTAATTTATCATCAGCACTCCACACACACCACTTCCTTCCTCTCAACCCACTCTCTATATGCTAGCTGCAAGCAAACTCAGCATCCATCGCCAACCTTCCTCCCGTCATCGTCGCCTCGTGTTCTCCTCCGGCACCTCCTTGTTTCTCACGCGCGCGCACGACTCTTGACCGATCGTGCCGGCGGGGAGGATCGGTCGATGGCGGAGGAGCACAGCGCCGGTGCCGGCGATGTCGTCGTTGTTGACCCGCCGCACGTCGTCGTCTGCAAGGGCAAGCGCAGCAAGCGGCAGCGCGTGCACGCAGCTCCCGCGACGGTGATCACGGCCAGCGCCGCGGATGTCGTCGAGTCGTCGTCCTCCGACCAGGAGGCGGCCACGGGGTGCGTCACCGAGGAGGAGGAGGACATGGCGCTCTGCCTCATGCTCCTCGCCCGCGGCGGGGGACGGGCCGGATCGTCGTCCTTGGCAGTGGTGGCTCCGGACGCCGCTGACTCCACGGCGTCGGTGGCCAGGAAGGAGGGCAAGTTCCGGAGCCGGCGTCCGGCGGACGGCGCGGGCGACGGCGAGTTCGTGTACGAGTGCAAGACGTGCGGCAGGTGCTTCCCGTCCTTCCAGGCTCTCGGCGGCCACCGCACCAGCCACAAGAATCCCCGCCTCCTCCTCCCGCCCACGACTACACCGACGACGACCGAGGAGAAGAAGCAACGGCCGGCCCTGGCCGAAGAGAAGTCGCAGACGCCGTCGCCGCGGCCAACCGACGATCCGATCGTGATTGCGATCCCGGCAGTCCCGGCGACGCCGCCGAAGCAAGAATCAGCCGCGGCAACCAGCGGCCCGTCGAGGCAGCAGCAGCACAAGCTGGGGATCAGCAGGGTGCACGAGTGCTCCATCTGCGGCGCCGAGTTCGCGTCCGGGCAGGCGCTCGGCGGGCACATGCGGCGGCACCGCCCGCTCGTGCCGGCCTCTGCGGCGTCGTGGACGACGACGTGGGAGCGGCGGTGATCGGCGGGAAGGAGAAGAGCCTCCTGCTGGAGCTGGACCTCAACATGCCAGCTCCCTGCGACGACGCAACCTCGTTGCCGTCTCCCGCGGCGATTCTGTTCCGGGGGTCGCCGGCGTCGGCGCTGGTGGACTGCCATTACTAGCAGCAACCAAGCAACATACAGTAATTAGCTTCCCATTGATCGATTCTATACACACAGATACATACATGATACAACATGCCTTGCTTTGATCAAAAAGCACATTCTTTTGCTCCTCCTTTTTCCTTTGTAATAATTCCATTCTTTTTGTTCAAATTATTGGTAAAAAAAGTGTTTGAGAGTTGACATTATGTGATCAAATTCTATTGATTCATCCATCCATTCATTCATTGATCGATTAATTGTTCCCATGCATTTTCCTGGTGTTGATTATCAGAACAGGCAAATGTTAGCATTGCTCTCCATTTCTGTGAGTGTTTGATGATCATTTCTGTGGTGTGGTGAGCTGACGATGAGTGGTGCACACGAGTGTAAGTAAAGTGGCAAGCAATGCAAGAAAGTGAGCTGCATAAAGGTGTGGCATTGTGCTCGATCACGTAAAGGGAGCGAGTGTTAGCTTGGGTATTGGTCTGGCTATTGCTCTACCACCAAGAAAGGAAGGATGCAAGCAATGGCTCACTCTCCATCACCTCCCTGCTCGATTCTTTTCTTCAACTGCCCAATCCCTATCTAGCAATCTAGTTAGCTAGCTAGGTTCCCTCACCATGCTGCCCAACTCCAACCAAACCCACCACATCCATCTTTCATGCCACATTGATCCCTAGCTAAACCAAATCACACGTTTTTTGTAAGATAATGGATCAAAGAGCTTCGTTGCGTGTCGCCGTCTGTGTGGTCTTCAGCCGCTGCATCGATCGATGCACACGATTACACAACTATGCGCGCAATTGTGGATTAGAATGTGATCTTGGACTTAATGGCAGGCTAGTTCAGGGTGTTGTACCACCGGAAGGAATGTGTATGAGTGAAGAAAGGTGGACAGCAAGTCAGCTACTTGAAGGAGTGATTAGTTGGGAGGTTAGCTAGGAGTGTGGTTGGTTAGGGAGGGGAGTGTGAGGGAGGTGCGGACAATCAGGGTGAGTGAGCTCGTGTGGTGGGGTACCGGTGGACGGACAACCAACGAACTGAGAGGAGGCAACATGACAACTAACTGGCAGCCTGACTGAGACTGACAGGTTGGCACCACGGCTTCAGCTAGAACACCTGTAACGTACTGCCCCTCCACTCCACTCCCCTAGGACCAGGCTGGCCCCTGCTCCCATCGTATATATAAAAATCTATCATGTCAACGGTTGGTGTTTTTTCTTTAGCGAATTTTCAGAACATGGGTATACTTATGAACCCTTGTCTTTCGGAACTCGGTGCATCTCATATAAAACAATGTATATTGGGTTTAGCCCAGTTAGTTAGCCCAATAAATTCTGAAATCTTAAAGGTCCATCCATTCAGTTTGATGCATATTGTGTTGCGTACAGGAAGTGGTAGTGGGACTAAAGTTTAGTCTCATACCGGCAGTTGTGAGAGAGTTGAAACAGATTATAATGTGAGCTATTCTAATCTCACTAAATGAGTGAGCATAGAAAGAGTTCCCGCGCACTCCTCCTCCGCCGCCCAGCATGACTCGCACGCATGTCGCATTTCGTGTATCCAGTTCGAGTTAGAACTCATTTTTGGTGGAACATTATTTTTTATACTCACCAACCGTGTGGACGTGCCATCAGACATGTGCATGCTTGACACGTATAATGTTTCTTGCACCGTGTGGTGCATGTGTTCTCTGCCTACAGAGAAGAGCACAGACAGATCCAGAACTGTCCTCTCACACACTCCTTCATGTCTCTATTGGTAGTTCTTTTTGTTGTGCTACTTCTAGACTTCTGCATCCGACGACCGTATGCACAATCGTCCGGGAGAGCCGGTATCCAAAACCCCGCCCCTTGAGATCCTACACCGGGATAGGGCCGATAAGATGTCGCCATAGTACTTCCCAAAACTATGGGGGGGGGGGGGGGGGGGGGGGGGGGGGTGAAAAGGGAAAACACATTATTTTTTACTAAAATTAAGGGTATTAGCAAGAGAAGATTTAGAAGGGGGACTAGAAAACCTGAACAGAGCAATTTACTGAAAATAAATGGCTATCAGTGTGTATGCAATGGGTTTGGTCAACATCACTTGACCTTCACAACCACACCACATCGCTCGATCAGTAGGCTGCCATGATGCTACAGCTGTGCTGAAAACCGATGGAACATGTGAGCGCACATCACTTTTGTGTGCGTGTGAGCGAGTGATCTTGCTCTAAGCAGCACTCCCTTTTCACTAACCAACAAACTTAGCTGCTAGTCCCCATGAGACACCTCAGTGCTAACAGTTACTCCCTCCGTTCATAAAAGGATGTCACAACGTTTTCCAAACATGCATGCATCTACACACTAAAGTATGTTTAGATACATGTATGTTTGAGCAAAGTTGTGACATCTTTTTTATGAACGGAGGGAGTACTAGCTTGATACATCGCGAGGTTAGTTAGTACTTATGTAACTGCTCAAAACAAGTATTCCCTCCGTTTTGAAATAAGTGGCGTGATTTTAGTTCAAACTAGTGGCGTGATTTTAGTTCAAACTGAAAAGGAAAAAATATTCGTACATCACGTACTTCTCCATGAGTTAGTGACATGAAGGGATCATACAACGTTCAGCACACATGGTTGTTGATCGATCATATTTACAGTGCCCACTGTTCGGGAGGTTAATGGCTTTAATCCTGATGAGATTTTCAAACAAAGGTAGACTTCCTGCTGACAAGTCCCAGTTAAAGAAAGCTTGTCACTAGTTGACATAACATGGCACTCTTTATTAGAGACACATGACCCATTGATCGGCACACCCACTACTTTGAGCAGCTGCAACCCTCCAATTATAGCTCACCGATGTATATACACATGTGACTCTTCTTCCTCACTAACTAAGAAACTAGCAATCAAACCGTCTTCGAATTAAGCAGTAGACGTACGCATCAAAGTGGGCGTGCTAAATTTAACCTGGACGTACGCACCTAATTAGTTAAGTTTCAAATTAATTGAGTAGAACCTGCTGGTTCATCATCCATAAAGTGCATCTCTTGAGATTAAATGCCAGGTGTGGGTGTCTGAGAAAGAATGACATATAGAGGTTTGGGCCTTGAAGTGATCAGGTCTCGAATTACACTTACAGAGAAGTCTTATCTCAAAATATGAATATGATAATCTGTGCTAGGATTACAAACAAAAGAGTGAATTTGGTGGGTGTGTGTCGTGCTTAGAGCAGGTTTGTGTGTGTCTGCCCAAGTTGAGTAGAGCAGCAGAATCACCAACTAATTAAGAGAACTGTAGCAGCCGTAGTAGTGGAGTGGAGTGCTTCACACTCTCAGCAAAGTGGACTTCACTTCCAGTGGCGTTAAAGCACACTCTCAGTTGTTAGAGGTCGTTGGAACCTACTGCCCTACAGCTAACTGCCTCCAAGCATCCATGAAAATCGCTATGTGGACACGCCATCTTACACTAGCATGCATGCCCCACTTGAGCAAAAGTAGTTTGTCAAAATTTAGAAGATTCATCTTACTCGCGGTATCGTATTAAATAACATACATGTTTCTGTTGTACCGGAAGGTTAGTATGCATGGACTTTAGGCTTAAGTTGGTACCGTGTTGTCAACTTGAGCATTAAACTAACATTAGCGCAATACACAACCATGTGTATCATGCTCTTCTACATTACTTTTCCTATGTTAGATCACAGAAGATTCAAGGCATATCTCAGTTAAACCAGGGGAGTTCCATATTCTTCGGTGCATCTTTACTACTCCAAATATCAAGTGTCCTACAAGTTCATCCCAAAATTTACAAAAACACTTTGTCAATGCAAAACAAACTCAAGTTCTGGTGCCAATTGTTAATTAGAGAAGATACAATACATCTCTATAAAGAGCACCACCGACGAAAAAAATGTTTCTTCTGCTGCAAAATATGAACCATTTTACTTATGAGAATAGACTTCGTCAACAGATCATGGATACACCATATACGTAGAAGTAGTAGGAATTACTCCCTCTGATCCAAAATATGTGTCGCGGTTTTAAACTGGGGTTAGTTTAGAACTGCGACACTTATTATGAATCGGAGGTAGTAGAAAATAGGGATACACTATATTGTAGAAGTCCACCGTCTAAACTATTTCCTTAGGAGTTATGTGCAAGTTGATCAATGATCCTCCAGTCTTCATTGAAATATATCAACTTCCTTAACCATCGCCCAGCTGGGACCACGAAAATTATTTTTAGAAGTATACTGCCTAAATAATTTACTTAGGACTCAATGCATGCCGATTAACCCCCATTCAAGTTTTTTTTCTCGAAAAGGGGAAAAGGCCCCGGCCTCAGCCAAGTCGTCATAGAAAATATCAACTAGCTTAATTAACAACCCCCTTTCTAACACAGGGTTGACTTCTTGATTATCATCTTTGTTGAAAAAAAAGGAACATATTAGCACCCAAATATGACATGTTCGGTTTACTCTACTTTATTTCTGACAGGTGGTTCTCCGTTTGCTACTCTACTCTAGGTAATGAAGTGTTATTATTATCTTGGATGCTTCGGAACGGCCTCTGAGTCAAAGAGATTTTGTCAGAATAAAACTTGTTCCTGTCAGCCATATTCAAAAGGAACAATTCATCCGATTATCGATGCCTCTCTTTTTGGCAGAATGTATGCTAAATATGGATCAAAATATATCTTATTTACTTTTCTTTTTTGTCAAGCTGTGTGCATCACTCGATGCAGAGCCTCGGATTTTATCCCCATTTCGGAAAAAAAACACAGGTGTGGGGAAAGGGGCGCATGGAGTGGGGCAAACACATCAGAGAAGCATCAATTTTTAGCAGAGATTTAGTTATTTCTTTCTTTAGTTCCTCTTCATCATCTTCCACGGTTTTTCTCCCCCTCCCCGATTCTCACTCTTTTTCCTTTTTCTCCGGGCTAGATCTGTTCGTTGTGTGGAACTTTTCCTGCTGGATTCTTTCGTGAGGACGAAAGAAACGCAGCTGCTAACGGGGTGTAAAGCCCACAGCGTGTTCTGAATCAATTCGGCCTTTTGGACCACAAGCCATATCCAGCTGAGCTGATGGGCCCAACAGAGAAACCCATATCCATTTGATGGCTTGCAGCTGCAGGCTTCGCGTTGCCTCAAAAAAAATTCCAAGTGTCACGCGCGCTACCAAATGGGGCGAAATCTGCTGAAACAGGTGGCAAAGACTCACTGGCCGAAAATGTGACTGTTTTTAAATTGAAAAACAGCTGGCTGTAATTTAGACAGTCGCAAGAACAAAATACATGTGTTGTTGTGCCCTTTGCTCGGGGAAAGTTGCAGCAGACGAGAAGGTAGAGGAGCAGTATGCAGACGAGATCAGGGAGCTTGTGGACTAGGTTGGGGTCAGTGCGTCTGGCCGCATGCGTCTGCAGCGAGATTTCGTGTTATTCTTCCCAAGTTCCCATTCGAACGGCAAAGCTAGCTAATCATTCTTACCTCGCTTCGCTCAGGCCGGCTGCGTCTACATGCACGGCCCATTGGCTGTTCAGTGTTCCAAATATATGGACCAACCCATATGGGATTTCAGATTTTAGGGCCATGTTTAACGAGAAGTGTAAGCACAATTTTTAGTTCACATTGTTAGTTGAGAGAGAATGAGATCACCTTATATAGTGGAGTTTTCACTAGCTCAGTAAGTAATTAGAATTAGAAGAGGAAGAGAACACCACACACACTTGCTCGTCTCACCAAGCCGGAGCAGTGTGTCGAAATCCAGTCTATTATCTTGCATGGGCAAGACCTCTTTTTTTCGTTTGCAATTTTTCGTTTATTGGATGTGAAGTCTGTGAGTTAATATCTAAACGGCTTAGATCGTGATGACGAAACAATACCACTCGGTTGTCCCCTGCTATATTTACGACATATCGGCCACCGCCAAATACACATCAAACCGCTAGGATTTTCGTCTCCTCTCGCTTTTGGGCTACTAGTGTAGTTACTCCATCCCGAACGTCGGCATGCACCAGCGGCGAAGGGGAGAGCATGTCTCCAGAATCACTCGGCCTTGTGATTTTGTACAATAGATGGCGAACTGTATTTTTGGAAAGCGCTTGTGACTGCTCGCGTTTTTCATCATGGGTCATCTACCGCGCAAATCGGGCGGTCCTGCTTAACGCCGTCTTCAACGTTGTTTACTGCGACTTGTCTTAACCAACGTTATCGTCAATAACGTTATTGCTGCACCAACGATTACTACATCTACAACTGATCCATATGTGCAAAAGATTCCAATCTACTGTATTTTTTTGACTGTTGTTGCCTATGTGTTGTTACTGTTCATGATGTTTAATTCATCAATATATTTCATATTATATTTTCACAATATGTGTCTTATGATAATTTTTTTGAACACAACGGGCAATTTGCCTCATTTTATTTAAAAAGTAGGGAAAATTGACCAGTTCATTAGCGGAGAACCGGCCTAAAACCGTTACAAATGCGATGCACCAATGTCGTCATGGAACACGACCACATTGTGCACCCGGCCAACCTGACCACCCACACGGAGCACACACGTCGTCGAGTTGAGAAACCACCGTCGAGGTTGCCATCATGTGTCATCGTCATCACACCCACACGAGCTAGCAATTCCGACTTCTTATGATTATTCTATCATAATATTAATTCAAATGCCAAATCTTATTCTTTTTTCTTATTATTATGTGGCACTGTATGGTACTCTGATAGTACTTGAAACGTTTCGAGTCGTCAAGAAGAATATTCAAACTCTGGTAGAAACCAAATTTCGAAAATATAGGTGGTTGTGGTGTGTATTACTCTATTTAAGTTACAGGAGCTGGTGGCAACATACACTCAGGAGGCATGTTTTTTGGGTCCAGCGTTCAGTTTCCTGTTAATGTTAAATGGAAAAAAAATTAAATCGACCACGATATATATACTTTGAGTTGCATCTGTAGTCCATTTAGCTAAATCTGCTGCACAAAACGGTTGGGTTTAACTTGGAAGCTGAACATGGGGCAAGCACCAATTATATAGGCACAATGATAATTTGGCGTTAATGAATTTTCACAATGGAAAGTATAATATGTGGGGCCGTCACACATATACAAATGTATACCGCGTTTATCGTTACCGATGACACCGGCCGGCCAGGTCTCGTCTTTCTTCACCGGCTGATAATGACCAAACACTATATCTGATTCCGCACATGGTTCACGTTCGCTAGCTATCAAAACTCTCATCTTACGATAGTTTAAGGGTCAACGTAATCCTACCCTTTGTACCCCGTGCAAAGGAAAGGTTATTTCGTTAGCTGTCTAAACTCTCATCTTACGATAGCTTATTCTTTTCTCTCTCTCTCTTTTTAGGGTTTCCCAGTCGATCCACCTCTTGGAGTTTGTTTTTCCAACCGGGCTACTTCAATTTCCACGAATTTCTCAACGAAAATAACAAGGTTCATTACAAGATCAACGGGGTAGCGAGTTACTGCAGTAGCAAGAAACCCGCTGCATATGCTCGATGTCGAAACATATCTGCAGGGCAAAAACCTGCTACCACTCGAACTCAGGGGAATTGAACAAGTATTTGCAACGATTCATACACCCTAACATAATAAGTCTAGACAACCAACATCTAAAAACCCAGCCAAGAAGCATATTGGAGATGATCAGCCGGCCGGTTATCTATATTGTACTCTTCATGATCTATACCAACTGGCTAGCCTACTTGACTATATTTTACCATGGCTCGATTAAAAACTCCAGGAGAACTCTTGGACTCATCAACCCACCACGCTTGCAACGGTTCTTTAACACACCACCACCATCCGATAATCCATCACGTAAGTCAAGCTCGCACATGCACACACAGAGAGCCAACACACACGTGATTCACACATACCTAGAAGTTACTTCTTCACCGCTATGTGTACATCATCGTGCAGATGCATGTTTCACACATTACATCTGATTAGATTCGTTAATTTTGACTAAGCGCGTCAGCGCGCGACTAACCATATATCCACCACCCACTCTCATGCATACTTACTCTCTATAAATGACACCTAGCTTTGCTAACTCGATCAGCACAGTTGATGCATTGACCTATCTAATTAACCTCGTTGCAAACAAAGCACACAGCTCGCTTGCTAGCAAGGAGATCGATCGACATGGCGCTGGCCCAGTACCCTCACGCGCATGCGGCGGCCGGCGAGGAGCCGTCGCGGTGGGTGAGGCTGGTGCGGCGGCTCATGGAGTCCAGCGCCGAGGAGCTGGGCGCCGTGCCAAAGGTCTTCGACGTGCCCAAGCTGCTCCGGGAGACCAAGCCCGACGCCTACGCGCCGCAGCACTTCGCCATCGGGCCCTACCACTACCAGCGGGCCGAGCTCAAGGACATGGAGCGCTACAAGCTCGCCGCCGTCAAGCGCGCCGAGAAGCTCTTCGCTGCCGGCCACAAGTTTGACGACCTCGTCGACAAGTTCGCCGGCAAGCAGCAGATCATCCGGGCCCTCTACCACAGGTAACATCCTCTCTCAAACATCTATATTTTCATGCCTGAGATTACAAATGCAACCCGGGCGAGGCCCTATTTTTTGTTTTTAAAAAGTGATGATGTGCGACGAATCCGCATCTTACTTTCGATAAGTTGATTTTGCCAGCAAAAAACTTCACATACTTAACCGCTCGCTCTCTCGTGCTGTACAAAGAGAGCTCGCCTTATTCGCTTTGACGTGGTTTAGCCGAAATTAATATTCTAGGTAAAGTCTTTATTTTGCTTTGAGTGTACATAAAAGAGGTAGTAACAGTTGACGACACAGAGGTCGATGAGCACATCAATTTGACATTTCTAGCCGGCCGTCACTATTTTCTCTAACGTAGCTTTCACAAAATAGTCATCTTTATTAAGATTTTGCAATCTAATAGCATTGTTTTTACCCATGCAACTTGACGCTACCATATAAACCAATTGCACTACAGTATTATAAATGCACAGCTGACACAAAAAATGTGCAACTTGTACGTTACTCCCACCGTTTTTAGTTATAAAATGTATTCGATATTTAGATAGTGAATGAAATGAGTGAACAAATATAGTAAAATGCATCTTGATACATGCGACTGAGAGAGAGAAAAATTAGAAGATTTTATAGTTAGAAATGATGGGAGTACATTCATAATTGTAAGTTTTATGATCCTGTATATTTTATCTCTTACGAGTTATCATTGCTCTCTATTGAATCTCTCTCAAATTTTATCATCAATTTATCTATAAGAGCAATTCTCTAGAATCTATCAGCCGTGTAACAATGGAAGTACAATGAATGTAGGTTCCTTGAGCTGAACGAGCAGACGCTGGCATTGATGATGGCCATCGACACATGCTTCCTCCTCGGCTTCCTAGAGAGCTATCACGTCAAAGAGGACACTGACATGGTGTCCTCAGCGTCCAACTGGATCAACCTAATGGTTCGCGACGCCATGATGCTCGAGAACCAGATCCCGCTCTTCCTCTTTGCAGGGCCGTTGCAGCTCCGCCATGGCTCCGACGAGGTCGCCGCTGACACCGCCATGCGAGCCATCCTCGACCGCTTCATCAGGGATGTATGCCCCATCAAGACTCTCGACGTCGACTTCCTTTCCGCCGACGTCGTCGCCGATAACGATCACCTGTTGGAGCTTCTCTATAACTTCGTGGTGCCAGCCTCGGCCGTCATCACCGAGGACCCGGCAGAGCTCGCGGCCCAGGTCCCGGAGGAGGTCGTATCCATGGCCGCGCTCGAGCAGCAGGTCGACTACGACAAGGTGAAGCAGGCCTGCGTGCAGGTGTCCAGCCTCAAGGTCGCGCCCGTGCAGTTCATCAAGAAAAACCTGAACGCCGTGTCGAACCTCCCAGGGCGGATCATGAGCAAGGTGCCGGTGCTAGCGGCGCTGATGCCGCTCCTCGGGAAGTTGTTGGCCTCAGCGGACGTGGAGGCGCGGCTCAAGGGCGTGAATATGGGCACCATCACACCATCGCCGCTGGTGCAGGAGATCAAGATCCCGTCTGTAGAGCAGCTAGCGAGCTGCGGCGTGCGGATGGTGCCGGCGCTGGAAGGGATCGCCGGGATCGCCTTCGACGCGGCAACTGCGACGCTGAGCCTGCCGGTCATCTACCTCGACGGGAACACGGAGGTGATCCTCCGGAATCTCGTCGCTTACGAGAGCGCCGCCGTGCGCGGGCAACTGGTGATGGCGCGGTACACAGAGCTGATGAACGGTATCATCGACACGCCCAAGGACGTGAAGATCCTACGGGAATGTAAGATAGTCTTCAACGGCATGAAGAGCGACAAGGAGGCAGCGGACATGTGGAACGGGATGTGCCGCGCCGTGCGGCCAAGCAAGGTGCCGCTCATGGACAAGGTGATCAAGGAGGTGAACACCTATAGGAACAACATGAGGTCCGTGAAAGTGAAGAAGATGATCAAGCGATACGTGTTCGGATCGTGGAAGATTCTCACGCTGCTCGCCGCCCTCGTGCTGCTGATGATGACGGGGCTGCAGACATTCTGCACGGCCTACGACTGCAAACGTTGGTTTGGCGGCATACTGGAGCTGCCGCAGCTGCCTCCCCCGGCCGGGGGAGGGAAGTAGCCTAGCGAGCGTAGACATTGGAGATCATCGTAGCCTGGGAAAAATGTGCGGTTGCCATCTCGATCGTGAGTCACACACTGTTTCCGCTCTCCCTTTTCATTGGACGTCGTTAATTAGTAATTAATAAGCAATTCAGGTTTTCGGAGTTATCTTAAATGATTGTACTCACAATGCATTGACTTATCATCTGCGTCAAGAGTCAGGTGTCCTCGCCATGCTGATCATTTTTTACGATCTTGTAAGTGCACAATGTCAGCGCTCAATTCTTACTTTTCATACTGAAAATGGCTGCGAGTTCGATAATCTTGTTTTCCATCGGTTTCTCACATGATTAATTGCTTTCTACTACCTTTCTAGTCACTATACCTCGCAACAGAAAGTACACGTTGAACGGATGATCCACACTGTCACCAAGGGTAACAAATCTCTGGCAGTCAATCCATCCGGGCCATCCAAAGCGTTATTTGTTACTATCTACGAGCTCTAGCATTTTGATCTGGAATACGGAGGACTGGACGTGGAGCAGAATGTTTCACAGGGCAGGCTACTACAAAACCGCGAAGCACGTCGATTTTAACACCAATAACAAAGAAGAATTTTGTATTCGTTGTTGAGATGGAACAATATTCCTTCGGCAGGTTCATGTATACATGTCTCTTATCATCACACTGCACATATATTCTACGCACTTTACGAAGAACACATATTCATAATATCTAAATAGAAGCAACTCACTAAGAGAATACATATCATTTTCTCGCGCCACCGGTTCCCTTTGGGGTCTCCCCACCTTTTGAATTCATGGCTAAATGTTCAGGTTTGACGTTTCATTCTATTGACAGTTTGTTTCCCCTGTGTATTGGTCTTACTGTGTTTCTTTTGATTCATTCCTCAGTTCCTCTTCCTTGCCTTGACTTTTATGCAGCTTGCAACATCCCACAGAGTCTATCCATGTCGTCTCTAGGCATTGTACTCTCCACGCAAGGATTTTCTTGCGACCTCTGCCGACATCGACCTCCTACACACGTTCGCCGCATGTCGACTGTAGATAGTGTTGTTTTATGTTAATCTAAATTCATTTAAAGGCTAACTTCGAAGGGAAGTGGGGGCCCGTCGCCGGAGGCTTGGTACGGTACGGATCGGTTACGAGTCGGACTGCAGCCGACTTAGGGTTTTGCACCACCATATATACCTCTTGTAAGCCGCCGGTTTGGGATAAGTCGCATGTTGTAAATGCCCTGCGTTTGTAACCTCACCTGATATAGTGAAGTATTGCCGGCTGACGCCCGTGGTTTTTTCTCCTCCATTGTTAGAGGGATTTTCCACGTTATATCCCGTGTCCCCATTGGTTTGATCTTCCGCTTTCTTCATCGTTTTTTTCTATCGATTATAACAGATAGCCGGTCAACATCACCATCACACTCCATACTCCAACCCACCACTGCTTCGTCGGCCGGCCGGGTTATCCATATTGTACAACTAGAAGAATTCCCCGCGCGTTGCAGCGGGAATTTCTTGAAAAAATATTATATAAATGAAATTGGTATAAGATGCATGAAGTATTCAGTTGTCATGATTTAGTTGATCATAATAGTCGAGACACTAAATTTAATTCGTGTGAAATTTGTTGAATATTTGATTACTAAATATTAGTGAAATGGACAATGATATGGATGAAAAAGCATTGCATGGATAGCCTGCATGTAAACAATTATTAATTATTGTTAGTGGAGATGACATGAACAATTGATTGGCCAAAATAGTGGATGATGTGGATAGCTTGCATGTGGAGATAGAAAAATATTAATTATACTTAGTGGAGTTTTGCTTTATAAGAAGTATATATAGATTCATGATACCCAACTGGCTAGCCTACTTGACTATATCATAGCATGGCTCAATTACAAACTCGACGAGACTCTTGGACTTATCATACCATGGTTATTTAACACTTACGCCACCATCCGAGATAATCCATCACGTTGGTCAAGCTCACACATGCATACACAGACGTGATCGATCGGGATGGCGTCCGTGGGTGCGCGGTGTATGCAGGGAACGCCGGCGTGGAGCGGGACGACCAGCCGTCGCGGCGGGTGAGGCTAGTGCGGCGACAGATGGAGGCCAGCGCGTACGAGCTGGGCGCCGTCGATCGCCAGCGTCATCGACCAAGCCCGGCGCGTGCAGAACTTCGCCATCGGACCCTACCACTACCAGCGGCCCGAGCTCAAGGACATGGAGCGCTACAAGATCGCCGCCGTCAAGTACACGCCGATGAGCACTTCGCCGCCGGCCTCAAGTTCGACCACCTCGTCGACAAGTTCATCGGCATGCAACAGTAAAATCCGGGCACTCTACCACAGGTGCGTACGTACAATTGGCATGTCAACATATATCCTTTCAAACATCTATATTTTCATCGGGGCTATTGCCCGAAATTAATTAATATTCTAAGTAAGGTCTTTCTTTTGCCTTTAGAAGAGTTTTACAAAAGAGGGAACATTTGAAGATAAGCTTCCTCAACATGGCTTGTAATGTTACCTGTGAACTCGTCAGGCTTTATTAATTTAAAGTTGTGCACCTGGTGCCTGTTATCTAAAAAAAACAGTTGAAGATAAGCACATGAATTTCTTGACATTTCTAGCCGGCCGTCCCTAGTTATATATGCTCACGTACGTACGCAGCTTCCTCGATCTATTAAGATTTTGTACCCTATTGGACCACAGTAGCATCATCCTTACCGGTGAAAACTTGTTAGCAACCCCATATAAACATATCGCACTACATTTTTTTGTGGTGGTTGAGAAAATATTTATTTTAAGACCATAGAGTTGCCCAAAAGACAGAGTTAAATTTCTCTCAGTTGAATCCAGCTCGCTCGAATTTTAAAAGTGCAATTCTATGGAATCTATCAGCTGCGTAATTCCCTAAAAATGAAGAAGAAATTACTGCAGGTTCCTTGAGCTGAACGAGCTGACGGTGGCAGTGATGATGTCCATCAACACGTGCTTCCTACTCAGCTTCATGGAGAGCTACCACGTCAATGAGGACACCAACATCTTGTCCTCCTCCATGCAGGGAGGCTACACAGAGGTGATCTGCCGCAACCTAGTCGCGTACGAGACCGCCACCGTGTGCGGGGCGCTCATGATGGCACGTTACACGGAGATGTTGAACGGCATCATCGACACGCCCAAGGACGTTAAGATCCCGCGAGAATGCAAGATAATCACAATGCCATGAAAAGCCACAAGGAGGCGGCGGACATGTGGAATGGGATGTGTCGTGCGGTGCTACCAAGTAAGGTGCCGCAGATCGACAGAGTCATCAAGGAGGTGAACACGCATAGGGAAGCGACAGTGAAAGCGAGGAAGTTAATCAAGCGGTACGTGTTCAGGTCATGGAAGGTTCTCACGCTGCTCGCCACCCTCGCGCTATTGATCATGACGGCGATGCATACATTTTGCACGGGCTACGAATGCAAACGTTGGTTCGGCGGCATACTACAGCTGCCTCCCCCGTCCGGAGGAGGACAATAGCCTAACGTAGACATTGGAGATCACGTACCAAGTCTAGGCAAAAATGTGTGCTTGCCATTTCGTGAGCCTTCCACTGTTTCCCTTTTTCCTTTTCATACATTTCATTGTGATGTTTGCACATTGCTAGTAATAAACAATACAGTATTTTGTTGTTATCTTAGAAGATTATACTTACGCTGCATCGACTTATCCCTACGTGTCACAGGTGAGATGGCTGAACAATTTTCAGGCTCTTGGCCATACACACCTTCAACGCTCGATTCTTACCTTTCGACTAACCGGAATAGTCAGGAATCGCCTCCCGTCTTTGCAAGTGAACGCTCAATTTTTACCTTTCGCCTAACCGGGATAGTCGGGAATGTCTAGAACCACCTAGTCTTCAGCAATGTGCTCATCATATAGTTGTCTGAAGGCCCGGTCTATATAGAACATCTTGTACCTTGTGTATCACATAGTAGCAAGCACCATGTCATTGTTTTTTTTCATCATTGCAATCTCTCAAAGCCTTATAGGTTGGATCCATATGCTTAATGACCTTTCTCAATGCAATCTTGATGCTCACAATGTGAGGGTAGAATATGTTTGTGTGGGATATGATTGTGCTAAAGAAAAGCAGTAGTTACTTGAGAAAAAGCAAAGAGAACTGGCTCAGTAAGCTCAAATAACTTGCATTCATTTATCGAAGGCTCCCACTTTGTAGTTGGCATCCGATTTGCCATAAATTTGTAATGCTTTCTTTACATGGAAGGTCGGTAGATATCATCTTGTAGGTTGAACTCCACCTTGTTTTTTTTTTTGAAAAGGGGTGAAGCCCCAGCCTCTGAACTCCACCTTGTATAAACATCTATGGTCAAGTGATGACCAATAGTGAGGTCCGTATGGATTACCTTTATCATTCACCATCATCCAAACCGGTGAATACACTGAGAAGCTTGTGTCATTTTTTCCATTTCACTCTCATCTCTCCTGCAGTATTATCAATAGTTTGTTGCTCTAGTTCATCAGTCTGAGCAAGACCTAAAACTTCATCCTCAGACATGGTATCAGCATGATTGTCATCTTCACTATCATCTTCTTCATCATTGTACACATACATATCTTCTTGAATCTTTATCCTCCTCGTCAAGTTGATGTACACAACTTGCATCAAATCACCACATTTGCATATACATCAAAAAATAAAGATACACAAAAGATATCACTCACCACCGGTGTTGATGGCAATGGCCTTGAAAGATCTAACGAGGATGAGGCAACACCGATTTGGGACCGCCAGCCACGCACCTGCTGGCGGCTATGTGGGCAAGGAAAAGAAGACGCTGAGGAGGAGGGAATGGTGTTTCATGGGTGCTAGCCGCTCTGCCTTGTCATTTGGGTCGATTAGCACGATTAGCACGATGCCAAGGTTCGTTGATAAGCCAAGCTCTTGGATGCCTCTTACCTAGGATCACTCCGTCTAACATCAGATCAGCTCATTCGCTCGAGATAGAATCCCGATGCATGTGAAACCCTATTTATCATTTGGTATGCTAAGACACCAAAGAGTCGAGCTGCAACCGGAGCACATGCCGGGCTCCCGGAAAGCGTGAAACTTTGAGTATCTCTACAATCTTTTTGCCGGTTCATACAAAATCGAGTTGTCTTATCTATGCACGCATGCTGCTTCAGGAATGTGAGTCGGGAGCAAGGTTTTGGTTACCGTTTCAGAAAAAATCCCGGAGCGGGCCGGTATTTCCGGTACCCGTGGTTGCCAGAACATACCGGCCGGTTACCGGTCTAAAATTCCGGTAAGAATTTAGGATTTAAACATAAAATATAAAAAAAATCAAATTTAATTTTTTGGACCACGAATTTGGTCCAAATTTGAATATTCCGGATTTTTCTTCCGGTATACACAATTACCGGGGGTGGCGGTAAATCCGGTTACCGCGGTATTTCGGCCGGTAACCGAAACCCTGGTTGGAAGAGGATGGACATGACGACGGTGGAACAGGTGGTGACCGTGTCCACAGGAAGACCACAGAGCACTCCTCCTGCCCCACGTCGAAGAGCTGCGCCATGGTCCAGATGCTCATGGCCGACGGCACCGCGAACTGCGTCATCAGCACCAACCGGTACAGCGGGTCGCCGCGGAAATAGGTTCAGTAGTTTCGGTTTCAGTTAGCTGTTTTTTCTGAACTTTTTCGTCAGTTGTTCGAAGGCTCCAAGTTTGCTTAACAACTTGCATCAGGTTTCCACCAGAGGGTGAGGCCGTGAGGGTGATGCAAGGTATCGTGCTGTTGCTGCAAAGAGAAGGAGACATTGTGGTAAGACCGAATGAACAGTACTGAAGTTTAGAACTTCGAAAATCAAGACACGAGAAACTATCTTGTGCAGCTCGACTGATAACCAAACTACCAAATCTGAAGAGGTCAACAACTCCCAACCAAATTACCAACATGGAAGATCATGAACACTCACTGTCTGGTTCCCCTCATTCCTTGTCGGCAGCTTCGCCACCTGCTTTGAATTGCTCCTGGTCGCTGTTGGCTGGGCACTGGATGCTCTTGGACGGCATCTTGTAGTACAGCTTGTCGGACTTCTGCATCAGGCTGTAGGTGTAGGTCCATAAAAACAGACCAAACCAAGCTGCAGGGTTATGAAATAAACACTCTAATAATTGATCTCTCGGCTTCAGAGAATGGGTAACTAATTTTTATCCTTGAGGCGAAACGGTAGCATATCTCTCTGCTTGCAGCCATGTACAGTGAGGAGTAGGAGAGCCCACGCGAGCGGTACTGCTCCAGTCTTTCCCGAACGGGCTGCCGTCTTCAACGAAGACAGCCGGGACGACGATCAACAGTATGGTGCCAAGATTCCCTATGATTTTACTTTTATTTTGTCAAGATGTGGGGGACAGTATTGTTAGTGCCAAATCAGCATCAAAAAGTAGGTGGCTCCTATCTCACCCCATTTTGTTTCAACCAGCTTGTATCTGATGAGCACAATGCGATGCTCAAGGCTCGAAAATGTTGCGGTGACTTCAGGATCTTGCACGCTATCAATCCGAGAGCGCTACCGACCTGCGGGAATGTGATGGCTATATTAACTGGCATGAACCAATGTGATGGCTATGTTAACGGGGATCATGCACATGTTCGAGCAATGGCAACACTTTTCCTTCAACTCCTTAGGACCGCTATCACCTTATCAAAATACTTCCAAGCCGATGAATTCTCAGAGACCTTGTGTCATTTTTTTGTTTTTTGTTTCCTTTCACTCTTCCTCCATCTTCCTGAACTAATATCCACGGTCGGTTACTCTATTTCATCAGCTTGAGCAAGACCTAGAACATCATCCTCGGACATGGTATCATCAGGGTCAATAGAATTCTTGTCATCTTCTTCATCATTGGACACATACATATCTTCCTTGTCCTCCTCGTCAAGTTGGTGGTTCTCTTACACATCATTATCCATCCTTTTCCTGTTCGAAACAAGTAGAAAATGTACATCACTACATTTGCATTGCATGCGCAAAATAAAATACTACGACATTTCCATACATAAAAACAATCATACATTTTCATACACAATTTGCATCAATTTACTACATTTGCATCCATTAAAATAATCGTACACAAATATAATCATACATTTCCATACACAATTTACTAAATTTGCATACATCAAAATAATCATACATTTCCATATGCAATTTGCATCAATTTATTACATTTGCATACATCAAACAAATCATACACCAAATATAATCATACATTTGCATACACAAGTTGGGTTAATTTACAACAATTGCATACACCACAATAGTCAACCGAATATAATCATACACTTGCATACACAAGTTGTGACAATTTACTACATTTGCATCCCCTTCCGTGGATCCGGTTTATTCTAGATCGCTCCACATCGATCGGTCTGAGGTCGCGCACAGATTCGTCGATCAGAAACAAAATATTTCTTCCCTATCCTGGCGCGTGAAAACCAGCTAGCCGTTCCTCTTCCTCAGCATATGCTTGTGCTTTCGCCTTTGGATGGATGCACGCACGGAGAAGCTAGCTCCTCTCCTACATCTACGATCGAGGACAAGGAGATGTGGGACTGGAGGAGAGATGTAGGCCACAAGGATCGTGGGTTGAAGCGTCGGATTTCTCCTGCACAACAAACTAATTCTTTCATTATCCATTTTTTATTACGACATACTCCCTCAGTTCCAATTTAATTGACTTGTTATACACCAAATGTGGATGTATCTAGACATGTTACATGCCTAGACATGTTACATGCCTAGATACATCCACATGTGGTACATAGCAAGTCAATTAAATTGGAACGGAGGGAGTAGCTGGCTAAGGATCAGGTTTGATCTTAGATTGATACGACATTAATTAGGCTGATCTGATTTGATTCAGTTCTTCTAATCTGTACCTGACACTGCTATATACTATATACTTCTATCTCTTTTGTTTTTCACTTGCGATGGTTATTAAACACGCCACTATCCGATCACTCATCATGTACGTCAAGCCAACACACATGTGATCGATCGTGGCATTGGTTACTTCTTCACCGGGTGACAGTAGACTAGCTTCGTTATTTATTTATTTTACTCGGGCGAGCGCGACTAACCATCCACTTACATGCATACTCTACTATATATGTGCAACACTGCAACACCTAGCTAGCTAACTTGATCAGCACAGCTGCCGCATTGACCGAGATTTAACCTGGTTGCAACTAAGTATACAGCTCTATAGCTAGCAGATCCATCGATCAATATCGAGATGGCGTCCGCCCAGCCTCAGCCTCACGCGCATGAGGCGGCCGACGAGGAGCCGTCGTCGCGGTGGGTGAGGCTAGTGCGGCGGCTGATGGAGGCCAGTGCCGAGGAGCTGCGCGCCGTGGCCAAGGTCTTCGACGTGCCCAAGCTGCTCCGGGAGACCAAGCCCGACGCGTACGCGCCGCAGCACTTCGCCATCGGGCCCTACCACTGCCAGCGGCCCGAGCTCAAGGACATGGAGCGCTACAAGCTCGCAGCCGCCAAGCGCGCCGAGAAGCGCTTCGCCGCCGACCACAAGTTCGACGACCTCGTGCACAAGTTCGCCGCCAAGCAGCAGACCATCCGGGCACTCTACCACAGCCACAGGTACAATTACCTTTCTAACATCCACTTAAACATCTAGTATATTTTTATGCTTGAGATTACAAATGCATATAGGAGTACGTAACTAGGCATATTATTCACATACTTTGTTTTTAAAATACGCATTACAAGCATGCATATCTTCGATTAAAGATAAGCACATCTCAATTTGACATTTCTAGCCGTGCGTCACTAGTTTCTCCAACTTAGCTTTCACGAAATAGTCATCTTTATTAAGATTCTGTAAATCTACCTAGCATCGTTTTTTACCTATGCAAGTTATAAGCTACCATGCCTCAAAACCAGTTGCTATAACTGACTAAAAAGTAGTATGCAACTTGTAAATTACATTCATCTTTATGAAGATTCTGTAATCTACTAGCATGGTTTTTTACCCGCAACTGGTAAGCTACCATATAAACCAGTTGCACTACATTATTATCAATGTATAAAATGACATATAAAATGTGCAACTTGTTAGTTATATTCATCTTTATTAAGATGTTTTAATCCACTAGCATTGTTTTTTACCCATGCAACTTGTAAGCTACCGTATAAACCAATTGATGTGCAACTTGTTAGTTACATTCATAATTATAAATGTAACCAAGTCATAATGCATAAATTGGAATAGAAGCGAAAGTTATGCTTCCCTGTTGAGCATACAATACACACTCAAAAAGGTGCAAAAAAGAATGTTTTTCTTTTTGCGAAAGGTGTAAAAAGAATGTTACAAAAAATCTTGGATTTCTAAACTCAATGCGCAACTCAATGCAAGCCCAACACCGAAATGCATAGGCTCACTATAAAACATGGTCCATTGTTAAGAAACATCAAAATTAAAAATCTTGTGCCCAAGCGTCGTCGATTGAGTATTACGGCTTCCTGTTTTTGTGGTGGTTGAGAAATTATTATTTTAAGTCCATCGGTTGTCCACAATATAAGACATGGAGTTAAAGATTTATACGGTACTTTACATTGATCTCTTTTCAATCTCTCTTTGAATTTTATCATCAGTTAATCTATAAGTGCAATTTTCTGGACTGTAAAAATGAAGTACAATGACATGTAGGTTCCTTGAGATGAACGAGCATACGCTGGCATTGATGATGGCCATCGACACATGCTTCCTGCTCGACTTCTTGGAGGGCTACCACGTCAAAGAGTCCACAGACATGGTGTCCTCCGCAAGCAACTGGATCAACTTGGTTTGCGACGCTGTGATGCTCGAGAACCAGATCCCGCTCTTCCTCTTTGCAGGGACATTGCGGCTCCGCCATGGCTCCGACGAGGTCGCCGCTGATGCTGACATGCGGGCCATCCTTGACCGCTTCATCAGGGATGTGTGCCCCATCAAGACCGCCGACATCGAATTCCTTTCCGCCGGCATCGTCGCCAATAGCGATCACCTGTTGGAGCTCCTCTACAACTTTGTCATGCCAGCTGTCTTCGCCGACGACGCGGCAGAGCTCGCGACCCACATCCCGGAGGAGGTCGTCTCCATGGTCGCGCTCGAGCAGCAGGTCCCGGACTACCACAAGGTGAAGCAGCCGTGCATGCAGGTGTCCAGCCTCAACATCGCGCCCATGCAGTTCATCAAGAAAAACCTGAGTGCTGTATCAAGCCTCCCAGGGCGGATCATGAGCAAGGTGCCGCTGCTAGCGGCGCTGATGCCGCTCCTCGGGAAGTTCTTGGCCTCAGCGGACGTGGAGGCGCGGCTCAAGGGCGTGAACATGGGCACCATCACACCCTCGCCGCTGGTGCAGGAGATAAAGATCCCGTCCGTAGAGCAGCTGGCGAGCTGCGGCGTGCGGATGGTGCCGGCGCCGGAAGGGATCGCCGGGATCGCCTTCGACGTGGAAACCGCGACGCTGAGCCTACCTGTCATCTACCTCGATGGCAACACGGAGGTGATCCTCCGCAATCTCGTCGCGTACGAGAGCGCCGCGGTGCGTGGTCAACTGATGATGGCGCGGTACACGGAGCTGATAAATGGCATCATCGACACGCCCAAGGACGTGAAGATCCTGCGGGAATGCAAGATAGTCTTCAACGGCATGAAGAGCGACAAGGAGGCAGCGGACATGTGGAACGGGATGTGCCGCGCCGTGCGACCGAGCAAGGTGCCGCTCATGGACAAGGTGATAAAGGAGGTGAACACCTATAGGAACAACATGAGGTCCGTGAAAGTGAAGAAGATGATCAAGCGATACGTGTTCGGGTCGTGAAGATTCTCACGCTGCTCGCCGCCCTCGTGCTGCTGATGATGACGGGGCTGCAGACATTCTGCACGGCCTACGACTGCAAACGTTGGTCCGGTGGCATACTGCCGCAGCTGCCTCCCGCGGCCGGAGGAGGGAAGTAGGCTAGCGTAGACAATGGAAATCACGTAGGCAATGTGTGCTTGCCAATTCCTAATTAAGTCTTCCACTGTTTCCCCCGTTTCATATACTTCACTGTGATATTTCTACGTCGCCAGTAATAAGCAATCCTGGTTTGTTGTTCGACGGGCGTAAATACACGGGCACTCAGCACAAAACTCTGGCGTACAAAACAATGCTCAGGCTTTATCTCGAGTATGGAGAAAAATACACTCGGCAAATAAGAAAAACTCGGCATATTGAAGGGAAACAAAGAGCTTATTGAAGGAAAACACATATCAGGGCGTTCTAAAATTAGATTTACCAGGTTCGTTCCTTGGAATTAATCAACCACAGGGTTAGCCAGCTGGTACACCCGAAAGCCTACGGCTGTCTCCGGCTGATTCTTCCTCCGGAACGACTCACCCTCCATCTCGGCACCTTGTGGCGGAGGTGGTCCGGCCAGAACTGGCTCCCATCCTCGATGTGCATCTCCTCGAGAACCAGGGCATTCTCTACGATGAACTTGGCGAGCTGCACCGGGAAGCAGTTTACCTCCTTGGCGTTGAACTGCAGCGTCACCTTCCGCAGGCTCGTCTGCAGGCAGCTGAATGTGCAGTTGGTTGTCAAGGCCGTCGGCATCTCTGAGACCTCGTCGAGCTCTACAGCATTGCGATGCGCATTGGACATCGAAGCTAGCCTCTCGAACCGACCCATGGATTCGGCAAAGGGCCCACCGACCACATCCTTTGTCTTCTGCTCGTAGAAGTAGTCATACTTCATGTCTAACCTGAGACGGAGCTCGGACATTACCGGGCAGGAGCGGCAAAGCGGCGATTCCACAACTAAGATGATATCCACATACTATCCTAGCCGTTCATTTGTCTTGGGATCACAGCCCACAGCGGGCCCACCAATCTAGCTTTGACTTGCCGCACAACGCTAATCGCAGCAGAATATTCCCTCCTCTCCCAAGTACAGCGACGGAAGTGCCCGAAAATACCCCTCGCCTCACTGGCAGCTGTTAGCATTAACATAAACTTAGTTTATATACTAACACAAATTTATTCAGATTACGTAGTAAAAAAACTTGTCAGATTATGCTCTAACAAGAATTTTACAGATTATGTACTAACAAGGTTTTTTTTTACAGATTATGTACTAACAAGGTTTTTTAGTTTATGTACCAACACGAATTTTGTAGATTATATACTAACATGGATTTATGCATTAACATTTTTTTCTCTGATTCTCCGCTAACAAGAATTTCAGAGATTATGTACTAACGAGGCAAGTTATGCATTAACAAATATTTTTTCTGATTACGCACTAGCAAGAAATTTAGAGACTATGTAATAACAGGCAGTGGCGGCGCCAGGAAATGGCGCCTGGGTATTCCACCAAAAAAAATTTTTTTGCTCTAAATGTAGTATATGAAGCAAATCAAGCAAGGAACAATTTTTTTTTGCTCTAAATGTAGTATATGAAGCAAATCAAGCAAGGAACGAAATTAGTACGAAGCTAGTAGGAGTGGATGATTCATCTAGGAAGCAAGCAATGAAGCAAATCAAGCAGGAACGAAATTGGGGGCGAGGAAGGCGGCCGTACCTTCTGCGCTGCTCAGGGACGCTGGGGCGGGGCGGCGCGGATGGGAGGAGGGGCGCGGGGCCGTCGCCTGCTGCTCCGGGCTGCATCGCCGGCGGCGGTCGTGGGCAGGTCTAGGTCGATGTGCGTGGCTGTGTGCGATGCGATGCGAGCGAGAAGGGCGGGGCGGCGCGGACGGGAGGAGGGGCGCGGGTCGGCGGGGGGCGGGGCGCCACCGCGGCGGGCGCGGGCCGTCGCCTGCTGCTCCGGGCATCGGCCGGCTGCGGTCTAGATCGAGCCGTCGAGGGAAAGGGCGTCCGTGCGTGGCTACGACCCTGCGTGCGATGTGTGTCCTGCCTGGCTGCGTGCGATGCGAGCGAGAGAGTCAGAGAGGGAGCGAACTGGGCTTTTTCTTCCGTTTATGCCTTAGTGGGCTGGGACAAATACCTACATTTGTTTTTCGCGTCCAAAACATGGGTATTCCACGGAAGACAGGGAATACACGCTGGCGCCGCCGACCTCCACCCTCAGTCCGAGGCGCGATCTCCGACCTCCATATCCAGATCGAGAGCTCCGTCGGGGGACACGGCCCCGAGCCACTCCACCGCCGCCCGGTCGCGGAGGTCGTCGAGAAGAGGACTCCCTCCTTTGCCGCCCCGTCGAGGAGGTCGCGCCGAGCTCGGGCCGAGGTGCGCGAGCTGCACACCACCTCTCCCCGGCGGTCGACCAGGAGCGACCTTGCCTGGGCTCGGGCAAACCCACCCCCTCCCCTTCCCCTCTCTATGCCATGGATCCGGACATGTAGGATGGGGATCTGGACTAGCTTGAGGGTCTGGTGTGGAACTGGGCTCACTACCTACGGATCTAGCATCGAAGGGAATATCCGTTCTTTTGTACCAGATCTAGCTTTGATTCTTGTTATTCGTTTTTTATATTGAAGATGAAATTCGTGTGTATGAATATTGGTAGGATGCCCCTGTTGTTGTATGCATCTTCCCAGATTTTCTTCTTGATGCATTTATCCAAAAAATCCTGTTAATGCATGAATTTCTTTTTCCATGTTAATGCATTCGTGAGTAAAAAAAATCCTTATATGCATGGATCCAAACATTTTATGTTAATGCATCAATCCCCTGTTAATGCATGGATTTATTGTTCATAAAATTTATTTTGACCCTAAAATTTTGTTAATGGTTTTTTCTGTTTCATTTTCCTGACTAATGGCGGCGCCAGGAAATGGCGCCTGGGTATTCCACCCAAATTTTTTTTTTTGCTCTAAATGTAGTATATGAAGCAAATCAAGCAAGGAACAAAATTTTTTTTGCTCTAAATGTAGTATATGAAGCAAATCAAGCAAGGAACGAAATTAGTACGAAGCTAGTAGGAGTGGATGATTCATCTAGGAAGCAAGCAATGAAGCAAATCAAGCAGGAACGAAATTGGGGGCGAGGAAGGCGGCCGTACCTTCTGCGCTGCTCGGGGACGCTGGGGCGGGGCGGCGCGGACGGGAGGAGGGGCGCGGGGCCGTCGCCTGCTGCTCCGGGCTGCATCGCCGGCGGCGGTCGTGGGCAGGTCTAGGTCGATGTGCGTGGCTGCGTGCGATGCGATGCGAGCGAGAAAGGCGGGGCGGCGCGGACGGGAGGAGGGGCGCGGGTCAGGGGGGGGGGGGGGGGGGGGGGGGGGGGGGGGCGCCGTCGCCTGCTGCTGCGGGCATCGGCCGCCGGCGGTCTAGATCGAGCCGTCGAGGGAAAGGGCGTCCGTGCGTGGCTACGACCCTGCGTGCGATGTGTGTCCTGCCTGGCTGCGTGCGATGCGAGCGAGAGAGTCAGAGAGGGAGCGAACTGGGCTTTTTCTTCTGTTTATGGCTTAGTGGGCTGGGACAAATACCTACATTTGTTTTTCGCGTCCAAAACATGGGTATTCCATGGAAGACAGGGAATACACGCTGGCGCCGCCCAGGTCGATCTGGTGGGTGGAGGTCGGCCGGAGAGGACCGGCGTTATCTGGAGGGTGGAGGTCGATGTAGCAGCGGGGTGGAAGAAAATAAAATGGACATTTCCTCCCGGGCCCACAAGGCAAAAATATATTGCCTAATCTACCCATCGTTTATGGATGTGATCCAAAACAGCTAAGGCCCCGTTCGGTTTACAGGTTTGAGAAACAAAGGAATGGAAACATGTACAGGAATTGGGTTAGCTGTACCAGGCGAAACTGCGGGTTAGCAAAACTACGGGATTCGATCCAGGGGTAGCTTCGCCGCTGGCCTTTCCTTTGGTCTGAGTGGATGTTTTATTTCCTCCAAATAGTACGGGAGAGGAATACTTTCCTATGGAACAGCTCGAGTCAATTCCTTTGAATCGAACGGCCCCACGGGAAAACTTTCCAAAGGAAACCAGGCCTGTAAAATTCCTTTAGGGGCCGTTTGGAATACAGGATTTCTAGAGGAATTTCATAGGATAGGATTTTTGTAGGAAATATTTCCTTTGTGCTGTTTGGAACATAGGAATAGGAAAAGGTGTTCCACAGGATTTGGTTCCTACGATTCAGGATTCACAGGAAAGAAAACATCCGGTCCGATCTATTGGAAAATTTCCTGGCGCGAAACGACGCTTCGAGGCGCTTCCACAATCTCTCGCGCACGCCAAAAAGGCCCGCGCAAAGGCCCGCGCAACACAAGGAAAACATACTGCTTTCCTACCCTGCTAGTACCAACTACTCCTACCAACTTCGCAGACAGAGCGGCGGCGCCGAGCGACGGGGCCGGCGATTTGGTCCGGGACAGCGCGGGCGGTCGAGCGGGGGCAAGAACCGGTGGAGGGCGGACGGCCGGCACGCGGACCAGGGTCAGCCAGCACTAGGCGTGACGGCCGGCGAGGAGCACGGCGACAAGCGACATTCATCTCCGGCTATCAGGTTCATGCCGACCAGTCTATGCATGGCTAGATCGATTCACTTCCTACTTGTATCAGCCTTGATTGTTTCAGTGAGATTTGTACTTCTGTTTGCCCAAATATTTTATTCTTTTTCGCTGTGATTAGCGCAATTTCTTGTATGGTCCAGTAATTAACATGATTCCTCAATATACAAAACTCGATTTTGGACGATTTTCAGATGGCTGATGAACGTAGTAGTTTTGAGTTCCCTGATCTGGACTTTGATGAGAGGAATACAAAGCCTTATCAAGAAATTCGTATGCAGCATGGTGATGTTCGGGAGCTAGATCATAGGAGTGCAAAGCGTAAGCTATATGTTAACCTATTTGGTTTTCAAATGTTGCCTTGCAAAATGATTTAGCTCTTTTCTGTACAAAACAAAATTTCAGGGGTCACAAAAAGTCTTCCTCGTGCTAGATGGAATCATCAGATGAAGACATTCCTTATTGACTTGCTGAAAGATTACAATGTTCCGGGCTATAGAACACAAAATGCTTGGAGTACCGAGGCATGGAATAGTATTACAAATAGACTGAACCAAAAGTTTAGCTTATTGCTCACTGTTGCCCAAGTGAAACAGAAAGAACAAGGCAAAGCAACATTCACATGGACCACTATGCGAGCAAGGCAAAGCAACATTCACATGGACCAGCAGCAGATATTCATGCCCAACCATCCTTGCCTTTACATGGTGTTGATGAGCCATATGTGAATTTAGAAGATGATGATGAGATAGGCGCTGCAGAATTGTCCCAGCAACAATGCTCTTCTAGACCCCCTATGAGCTCCACACAGATGCCTTCTCAGTTTGTTGCAACACCAGAGATGCATGAAGCAAAGCGCGCAAAGAGAAGGAAGACTTCTGAATTCCAAGAGAGATATTTGAAGCTCAAGAAGGAAGAAATAGATCGATTTGCGGCTATCGAGGAGAAGAAGCTTGAGGATCCATACAGCATCAGCAAGTGTGTCGCTACACTTGAAGGCTTAAGGGGTTTACAAATATCAGATATGTTGATGGCAGCAGATCTCTTCAAAAGTAAGGACAATCGAGAACTTTTTCTATCATTTTCTAGTGATGAACTAAAGCTGGGTTGGGTTAGAAACCAAATTGGACGTAATCAAGCAAATAAATCACTGGGATGTGGGTTCCATCAATAGCACCAACACAGTCCTGCATGCATACAATTTATTTGTGAGATACTTTAAGACCTGAAACTATCATATTATTTTATCACCGTGAAAGAAAAATAAATGTAAATACATTCTTACAATGAAATAAGGATAGAAGTGTGGTCTTCTCAAGATATTATGTGGTTGAAGAGAAGGTGGGCGTATGTAGATGCATGTAAGCTTTGTAATTGCATCAAGCACTGCCCCAAAGTGTCTGCTGATAGTTTCTGGACTGTGCTGAAACCTGTCCTGTAATGTTCGATTACTAGCATTTTTTGCTACTGTGTATAAGAATATAGCAACTTTTTCTTCCAGTGAGACTTCTCTTGAATCACCAAGCAGTTTTTTCTCACGCAGCTTACGAACCAAAGCATGAAAAATGTCAACCTCCATACGGAACTGCCTTTTGCATAGACTTTCATGTCCAGTTAGAATTTCATTGACATACATACCACCTGGGAGCATGGATGTATGCATTGGTTTTTTCTCTGTTTCTTCTATAGTCGGCAAAACAAATAGCATGAACTCATCTTCTAATTGTGATCTTCGTCTGTAGTTTGGATCCATGGCAATGAAGCACTAAAACCAGCAAAGAATACTACAGATAGCGTTGCTTGTTCTATCGGTAGATATAACCTGACAAAGTTACTTATAAGCTGGGAAAATAATGAAAACAAAGATAGCAGGGAGTTGCTCATGGACATATATTCTAACCAGTCAGTTATGCCAGTGCGCTTCTAATTGCCGATGGTGTGCTTGTTGTTGCCCTTGCCGCTGCCGCCGGCCGGCCGGCCGGCCGCTGCCGCCGACGGTGGAGTTGTTGGCTCAACGATTCCGGCTTGGCGTGCCTGTAGCTCAGAGCATGTTGAATAGCTGGGTTGAGAGTTTGCTAGCTTGAAACCGGCTTCATGAAAGCATGTGTATATGTAGAAGTGAGTAGTACGTTACAACGGCTAGTTTGAAGAAAGAAAGGCAACGGCTAGTTCTCAAGGAAGAAGAAAGGCAACGGCTAGCTGGTTCAAATTCAAAATATTTCCTATGCTTTTCCTATCCTGCAATCCAAATGGTTGTTATTTTCCATTCCTGTGTCTTAAATTCCCATAGGATTGACAGGGTATGCCATCTCAATTCCTGTGGGATTCCTATTCCTGTGGGTTTCCTATCCCGTGTTCCAAACGGGCCCTTAGAATTCCCGTGAACCGAACGGACCCTAAACGCTCGGCAAAGTACATGCGCATGGGGCGCAGAAAGCGGAAGTGCGTTCACACAAAGGAGCGGTCAAAGCAGCTGCACGAATCTCAAACAGGGGTGGACGGTATGGATAGTTAGTGGACATCATCTTAGTTGTGGTGTTGTATTTTTGCAGGAGCGGAGCAACCCCACAATCGCCACCGCTGATTTATTGTTCCTGTACCCAAGTTTGCCGTCGAGTTCAAGGAGCACGAGGTTGGGGAACGTGGGCAGGATGACCCCATCGGCGATGATGTCCTTGACCCTGGTGAGGCGCATCTTGAGGACCCTTGTGCTGGAGAAGCTCGTGAGAACGCGTGGCGAGGGCACGACGTGGTGCTTGCGGCGAGTGTCGTCGAGGTCGACTTGCTCGAGCAATGGCGGGGGCGATGTGAGCGAGAGCTTGACCGGGTATCCCTGGTAGCGGAAGGAGCGCAGTCTTGGCATGTGGAGCTCGATGCCAACATCGGTGGACGTCTCGAGCCCCTTCACGTTGACATAGGTCCTGAGCACCAAGGCGGTGACCGTCGGGCAGCGGAGGCGGAGGGGCAGCCCGAAGCAGTCCGACATTTGCATGAAGCTAGACCTTTTCCTTTTAGCGGAACCCCGTGGCTTGTAATTGACGTCCACAGGCGTCAGGCTGGTCAGAGCTGGCGCGGCGTCGACTACCACCTGGAGATACCCCTCCAGGAGAGTGCAGTCGCGCAACGTCAAATCCGTCAGGCGCCGGAAAGCCAGTCCTCCAGTGGACGGGGGCTCAAGGTAGCAGGAGCTGAGTTCCAGCACCCGGAGCCTCGCGGCGCACGGCAGCGAAGCCAGCGGCGGGAAGTACAGTCTTTCGTAGTGTGGATTCTCGCAGGTGATGATAAGCTCTTTCAGCCGTGACGCACCGACTGACCCGGTGAGGAGGCCGGCGACCCTTGTGTCGTCTTTCGGTTCGGCGCCGTGAAGCCTTACTTTGTAATCGGGGTCGGGGAGGCAGTAGGCGCCTACCGCCAGGAAGAGCGTGAGCCTCTCGAGGCGGTTGCCGCCGCGCGGTCGGAAGGCGGCGAGTGCGGCCTCAGCGTCGCGGAAGAAGTCGTCAAACGTCTGACTTGGAGTGTAGTAGCCGTTGTTGCGCTTTGATTTGGCGGAGTAGGATCTGGTGTCGAGGTTGAGGACGCTCATGGTGTCAGCGGCGGCGGCCATGGTGAGATCGACTAGACGGATGTGCGTGGCTGCAGTACAATATGCATGATCTAGGTTTGCGATTGGATTTAGAGTTAGCATATACTGTACGTTACAACTTAAAAGGATTAGTTCTCGCAAAAAAAAAAACTTAAAAGGATTAGCGTTGTTGGGCTTTGACATGATAAATGAGGCCAATGTCGGTTTTGAACTGGACGGCCCAGTTTGTCTTCAGGCCTGACACAACCTACATTTATAGAACCATATTTATTTTTTTAATCTCAAAAAAATATATATACTCTTTTTACGAGTCCAAAAACAGTGGACTCTCTTTATTCCCTAAAAAAATGGAATATTCTTTTTCTGAAAGTGGGCTTGTGCATCGGTTTGGAATTTTCTTATTCCTCCCGTGCTTGATATCTTCACGTAGCTTTGGATTGAACTAGCACAGTGGCCCGCGCATTTTAAATGTTAGATGTGAAAACAACACACGGGCATTTGCTTTTGGAAACCCACCTGCATTTGATATGGAAAATTGTGGGCTGATAACTTTCACATCCCTACATTTCTTGTGCTAAATATTTTTCTGAATATTATTTAGATCAATATAGTAACTTCAAGCTGTTTCTAAGGAAAATAAGATTGTATCATATCTTCATAGTTTCGAACAACGGCATATTCACCTTCATATTAAGGGAATTCTCTTATCATACGACAATGCTTAATGTAAGACAAAATGATCATTCAATATTCATATTTTTTTTCTTTCTGAATAATGTTGGTACTTGTAAAAGAAAATCCTTATATTATTATTGAAATTCAATCTCTCTCTCTCTCTCTCTCAAAAGAAAAACACATGCAAACATGAAAAAAATAATGAAACCATTTTTCCAATATTTGCATGTATATATTTTTCCTTTTTGTGCACAAAGTAGTATTGTAGTTGTTTATGTGTATCTGTTAGTATATACTACTTATCAGCTTCTATAGCTCAGATTTATATTTTGTGCAATTCCTTCAGATATCACGTCGATCATTTTCTCCACTACTCCATGATTTCCTTCATTTTTTAACAAAAGGTGTAGTTGTTCGTGTATTCATTAGTACTTACAGTTTCTATAGCCCAAAATTTTCTTCCGTGCTATTTCTTGAGATATCACATCGAACATTTTTTTCTACTACTCCATGACTTCCTTTAAAAAAAAGTACTACATGATTTCCTATCCATCTTCATATTTCACATGGGCTTTTTTAATCAAACCTGGAATCTTTTTCGTTTTCTGCCGGTCGGAACACACAGACTCTATCCATACGGACCCCTTCTTTGCACAACCGTAAAGTCTTAACAGTTGCCAGATCCTATCCGTAAATTACAAATAATCGTGGACTATATGATTGAACATGCCAGCCAATTAAATTGTAGCCTTCAATTATAGATCCAACGGTTTATATAATTTGGGTGATGTAAATCAAAGTGGTGCCTCAGTTAGATGTTTGCGTTTGTGTGACCTTTTCTAGCATGTCTATAATTAATTTTTTTAATGAACGTATAGTGGCATATTAGTCTTGATACTTACAGATATATATAATCTCGAATAAAAGGAGGATGGATTAGATTGGTGGTTGGATGATTTGTTGTTTTATAGGAACGGTAATTGTAATATATATCTATTTTTTCTTTTATTATTGGGACTGTGATATATTATAGATCAAGCCGATAATTATATAGTAGGAGCATCTGCCACAGTACCCGTATATTATATAGGAAGTTCTCCGAGTGGCGGGTTGTTCGACCTATTCGCCAAAATCTTGGGACCGGGGACGGCAGCGGTGAAAAACGAAATCTTCATTTTTCTTGTCCATGTCTGGGTTGGGTGTCTCACTCAGGATCACTCGTTGAAGGGACACATTGTACCCTAAGTGGATTTTGGTGTTAATGATCATCGAAGTAGGGTATTAATGTGTTGCAAGTCTTATGCATACGAATTCGTTACGATCGTGGGAAAGGCGGGGTGAATGGTTACCCCTACTTAAAATGACTCATCAACGGGCAAACGAGTTTATCATTACCAATACTGATGCCGGCCGGGCAGGTCTTGTCTTTCTTCACGGGCTGACAATGACCAAACGTTACATCTGATTCCAGGCTTGTTTCACGTTCGCTAGTTGTCAAAACTCTCAACTTCGCCTAGATGCTTGGAGATGGCCATCCGGGTTATCCATATTGTAAGCTTGCGACGTTTATGCTTGGAGCGTGATCGTTCTAACTAACACTTGACGCACGTCAAGCTAGCTCACACATGCACACACAGCCAAAACCCACGCGATGCACACATATATATACCGACAAATTTACTTCTTGGCTGTTTCATTAGGTAACGATCGAGACCACTATGTATGCATATGCATGTTATGTTTCACACATTTGATTAGCTTGGTTAATGTTTACTCGACTCTAACCTCTCACTTGCATGCACACTCTATATATATGTATATACTATGCAACGCCTAGCTATACAGCTAACTCGATCAGAACAGTTGCAGACAAAGCATACAGCTCGCTTGGTAGCTAGGAGCTGATCGGGATGGCGCAGGTGGCCGGCGTGGAGCACGACGACCGCCCGTCGCGGTGGGTCAGGGCAGTGCGGCGGCTCATGGAGGCCAGCGCCGAGGAGCTGGGCGCCGTCGCCAAGGTCCTCGACGTGCCCAAGCTGCTCCGCGACACCAAGCCCGACGCCTAAGCGCCGCACCACTTCGCCATCGGGCCCTACCACTACCAGCGCCCCGAGCTCAAGGACATGGAGCGCTACAAGCTCGCCGCCGCCAAGCGCGCCGAGAAGCGCTTCGTATAAAAAACCTAGCTAGGTTGGGTTAAAGCGATGCCTTTGCCTCGGCTCGCTCTGCGTGTTAATATAGGGGTCAACACCGACCAAGATTACAAGATCTGTTACAATCCTTGAGAATCAAGAAACATATCAAGTTTCGGTTTATACAAATACCAAAACTTGATTTACAAGTTAACTACCGAACCATCTAGAAGCCTATCGTTTAACATCCTCCCTCAATCTCAACGTCTCTAGGTTGAGGTTGCTTTTGAATGCTTCTAGTTGCCGAACCTGCAGTGGTTTCGTAAACCCATCTGCAACTTGGTCTCCAGTGGGAATAAACCGAATGTCTAACAACTTCTGTGCAACTCTTTCCCTCACAAAATGAAAGTCAATTTCAATATGTTTTGTCCTCGCATGAAACACTGGATTAGCAGACAAATAAGTTGCACCAAGATTGTCACACCACAAACACGCTGTTTGAGGATGATCAATACCAAGTTCATCAAGCAAAGACTCAACCCATATTACCTCCGCAGTAGCATTAGCCAAGGACTTGTATTCTGCTTCTGTGCTTGACCGTGACACAGTGGCTTGCTTTCTAGCACTCCACGATATCAGATTTGAACCAAAGAAAACAGCAAAGCCTCTTGTAGACCTTCTGTCATCAGGACAACCTGCCCAATCCGCATCAGAAAAAGCACTAACAAGTGTAGAGGTGTTTTTACCAATTTTAAGACCTGTCGACATACTGCCTTGAAGATATCTGAGTATCCTTTTTACAGCTGTCCAATGCAAGGTAGTAGGAGATTGCAAAAATTGACAAACCTTATTTACTGAAAAAGAAATATCTGGCCTAGTCAATGTCAAGTATTGTAAAGCTCCAACAATACTTCTGTACCGAGTTCCATCCTCTGGACCCAACTCTTCTCCTGCATACCTTGACAGTTTTTCTGTTGTAGATATGGGTGTACTTGCCGGTTTACACCCTTCCATCCCTACACGAGACAACACATCTCTTGCATATTTTTCTTGGGTTAGTAGCAGGCCATTACCAACACGCTTTACTTCAATGCCAAGAAAATAGTGAAGATCTCCAAGATCCTTTAACACAAAATCACTCCTCAGATCATTCAGCAGTGCCGTAGTAGCCTCCTGAGATGAACTTGCAACAATTATATCATCAACATATACAAGCATAAAAATAGTGACCTTGCCTTTTCTATAAAAGAAAAGTGATGTATCTCCCTTTGATGACTTGAACCCAAGTTCTTGTAATTTTGTGCTCAATCTTGAATACCATGCTCTAGGGGCTTGTTTCAACCCATATAACGCTTTGTCCAACTACACACATGATTTGGTCTTGCCTCATCTTCATATCCTGGAGGCTGCCTCATGTATACTTCTTCCTCAAGAACGCCATGAAGAAACGCATTCTGCACATCCAACTGACGAAGACTCCATCCCCTGGATACAGCAATAGACAACACCAATCTGATAGTAGCTGCTTTAACTACTGGACTAAAAGTATCCTCATAATCTATGCCATACTATTGCTTAAAACCTTTAGCTACTAGCTAGCCTTATATCTATCTATTGTACCATCGGATTTTCTTTTCACTTTATAAACCCATTTGCAATCTATCAAGTTCCTCCCTTGACTAGGTGGTACTAGATGCCAAGTTTTATTTTTCATTAGTGCCTCATACTCTACTTCCATAGCATTTTTCCAATTTTTATCTCCTAATGCTTCATGCAAATTCTCAGGTTCACCAGACGAAATAAAACCTGTAAACTTGCCCTTATACCTGATTGTACCATCCTTAGGAACAAATGGTTTAACTATACCGCTTTTAGACTGGTCCGAACGGTTGTTTGTGCAGGTTGAGCAACAGGCGCAGCATTCACAGACGATCCTGGAGAGACAGAATCTGCCTCTGACCCCTCTGCCACGATGCAATCATTGGAACCATCATGACCTGAGGAAGCTGGCCCGTCGGCGCTGCCACGTGAGAGGACGCTCCCTGGCCCCCGCCTGGCCGCTCCACGTGTCGTTCGCGGAGTTGCTGCGGGCGTGTGTCGACCACGCGCCGCCTGGGGCCGCATGCAGGGACGCGTTTTCACCAGCTCCCGCGCCAGTCCGATGTTGCCACGTGTCCTGACGCACCGGCGAACCTGCTGGCGATCTCTCGGGATCGTTGTGCCCAGACAAATCTTCCTGGGATCCCGTGTCTGTCTCCTCTGGCTGTATCTGCAGCATAAAAGAGCTATTTTGCACTGTTTTTGCATGGTTAGAGTCAGATTTTTCAGGAGCATCAACCGAATGATCACTAGTGTTTTCCCTCCCGTGATCAGAGGGGTTCAATAGTTCTGGAGGAAGTAGAAGAATTTCGGATCTCAACTTGGCACCGCATTAGGATTTAATTTTGAGAAGGGAAAAACCATCTCATCAAAGACAACATCTCGCGAAATATAATTCGGCCATTTGGGATATCAAGACACTTGAAGCCTTTGTGAAGATTGCTATACCCAAGAAAAGCACACTCTTTTGATCGAATTCTAATTTGCGTGAATTATAAGGCCTAAGATTAGGCCAACATGCACACCCAAAAACACGAAGGGACTGATAATCTGGTTTTTCATGATACAAACGTTCCAAAGGAGTTTCAAAGTGAATAACCTGCTGGGTGTGCGGTTTATGAGATAGGTGGCGCAATGAAGGCTTCATCCCAAAATTTAAGCGGCATGGATGCATGAGCAAGAATAGATAGACCAACCTCGACAATGTGACGATGTTTTCGCTCAGCCGAACCATTTTGTTGGTGAGCATAGGGACAGGATACATGATGCGAGATGCCAATCTTTGTAAAGAACGAATTTAATTTTTCATATTCACCACCCCAATCGGTTTGCATAGCAAGAATTTTTCTGTCAAATTGCCTTTCCACAAGGTTTTGAAAATCATGGAATTTCTGAAACACCTCAGATTTATGCTTAAGAATATAAATCCAAGTAAATTTACTGAAATCATCGATAAAACTGACATAATATTTTTTCGTCCAACAGACTCAATTGCAGGACCCCACACATCTGAAAAAAACAAGCTCTAAAGGAGCACTAGACTGACTAACTGACTTTGGATAAGGTAATTGATGACTCTTGCCTTTTTGACAGGCATCACAAACAGACTCATTATTGACTTCACTAGAACAAGGAAGATTATTTTGGCTAATGACTTTCTTGACAACGATTGATGATGGATGACCTAAACGGGAGTGCCATCTCTCCAAGGATGGTTTGACGGCACTGAAAGCTTGCTTGCTTGAGCTAGATGGCGTGGACGAAAGTGGGTAGAGTCCTCTTCTACATCGACCTTGGAAGAGAATTCTCTTGGTTGCTTGATCCTTAATACAAAAAGAATTGGGGTGAAATTCAAGAAAGGCATGATTATCGAAAGCAAGACGGTGCGCAGATAAGAGACTTTTACTCGATTGGGGAACATGCAAGATGTTTTTAAGATAAAGATCACGATCATAGGTACTAACAAAAGAATGACCAATATGGTTGATGTACATACCTGACCCATTGGCGGCGTGGACTTGATCGTTGCCGTGATACTTGTCACGGAAGGTCAGCTTGTGCAGGTCGCGGTGATATGGTCGGTGGCGCCAGTGTCGACGAGCCACGGGTTGGAGTCGCTGCCGTAGTTGTTCCCACCGTAGGCGTAGGAAGTGGTGGCCGACGCGACGCTCTTCTCTTCCACAGGGGTGAAGTCGGGGTTGAAGCGCTCCCAGCACTTGCCGACGGTGTGGCCGACCTTGCCACAAAGCTGACAGCGCGGCTTGTTGCCGCCTCCATTGTTGCGCGGGTTGCCGTAGCTATTCCCGCCGCCGTGGTTGTGGCCATAGTTGCCACGCCCACCTTGGTTGCCGTAGCCACCGTGTCCGTGGCCCCCATATCCATGGCAGCCGTAGCCGCCATTGCCGTGGTTGCCGTAGCCTCCATTGCCACGGCCATGTGATGGAGGGCCTCCGCCGCGCCCTCCACCGCGTCCTGGGCCACTTCCGCGTCCGCCGCGCATCGCGGCGTTGACAGAAGATTGTCCGCCCCCTTGGAGCAGATCGAGCCGTGTCTCAAAGCTCAGAAGGTGAGAGTACAATTCAGAGACGGTCACAGGCTCCACCCGCGCCGCCATGGAAGTGACGATCGAGTTATACTCGCCGTCGAGACCTGCCAGAACGTAGGAGACGATGTCCTCCTCATCTAGCGGCTTGCCAGCCGCAGCCATCTCGTCCGCGAGGCCGCGGATCTTGCCGAAGTACTCCGCCATGGTCATGGTTCCCTTCTGGGCGTTGGCGAGAGCAATCCGTGTGTTCACGGTACGTGCCCGCGTTCTAGACGCGAACATCTCTTCGATGGCAGTCCAGAGCGCCGCCGAGCTTGCGGCGGTGTGGACTTGAAGTAGCACCTCCCTCGACAGGGTTGTCAAGAGGAAGCTCAGAAGTTGCTGATCTGCAACGATCCATGGCCCGTAGGCCGGATTCTCCTCCTTTCCTGGTTTGCCGTCCACGACGGTGTCACGCTCCTGGCTCGGAGCGGCACGCTTGGCATCGAGGTACCCTTCCATCCGGGCACCGCGGATCGCCGGGAGCACCTGGGCCTTCCACAGGATATGGTTACCCTTGGCCAGCTTCTCGGTGATGTTGGTGGAGGCGAAAGGGGAGCTGAGATTGGTGGATGAACTCGCCATGGATGCGGTGGAGAGGACGAGCTCTGATACCATATAAAAAACCTAGCTAGGTTGGGTTAAAGCGATGCCTTTGCCTCGGCTCGCTCTGCGTGTTAATATAGGGGTCAACACCGACCAAGATTACAAGATCTGTTACAATCCTTGAGAATCAAGAAACATATCAAGTTTCGGTTTATACAAATACCAAAACTTGATTTACAAGTTAACTACCGAACCATCTAGAAGCCTATCGTTTAACACTTCGCCGCCGACCTCAGCTTCGACCACCTCATGCGCAAGTTCGTCGCCAACCAGCACACCGTCCGAGCCCTCTACCACAGCTACACCTACAGTTTTTTAGATAAAGAGTGTTTATTGATATCGAGAAGATACAACATGCACCCAGCCTCTGAAACAACGCAATAACCGAAGCTATTACGGATGCACACAGCCGAAAGACAATAAGAAGAAGAAATAAAAAGAAAAGTCCCGCTAAAGAGTTACAGTTCTTGCAGCAGCCGCACAACCACCACCAAAACAACACCTGATGTCCAATTCTTCAAAAGCAACACCTTCAAGAAGAACAGTGCCAGGCACAGCCAATTAAGGCCAGACCTTGGGTTCTCACCCTGAAGATTGTCCTCGCTCTCAAAACAATGTCTTCAGCAAGACCACTGTCAGGCACAACCAATTAAGGCCAGACCTTGGATTTTCACCCTGAAAGGTAGGACTTAGGACTTCACGTATGTTGTCGCCCCCACTTACATGCCGCTATTCCAAGTCACGAAACACCAAGCCAATCCTCAGCCGCACAAGGAATCAAACCACCATTGCCAGTCCTCAGATCTCGCCTTCCATGTCATTCTCCGCCAGCACCATGGAACGAGAAAGCGTGCTCCATGATAATAACAGCCAGCAGAGATTCGAAGCGCTCCCTCTGAAACCAAACGGTCAGAGAAAAACACGGGTGCGCACGATCGAATACCATCCGATCCAGCAATCTCCAGGCATGAAACGCCCAGTGGAGTTAACGGAGGAGATCCAGCCCACCGCCGTCTTGCCGGCCGCCGGCACCACCTCGGTGCCTAGCAGCCGGAAACACTAGGCGCCCCGCACCATCCTGCAGTCGAAGGGCGAAAGAGGCTTGCCCGAGTCCAATAGACCCAAGCTGGCCGTCGCCCGAGGCCAATACACCCGAGCTGGCCGTCGCTCACCGCCGCGTCTGCAGGGGCGGCACCGTCGCGAGGTAACAGGGCCTCCTCGGGCGTCATCGGTTGCGCCTCCACCGGGATCCAGCGACACCTCGCCGCCACCACACGGCCGAGTCACGCGCCGCCGTCGCCGCCGAAAAAGCGCCCTATAGCCGCGCGCGGAGGAAGCCCCGCCGCCACCGTCACCAGCTCGGGCACAGGCCGACGGGACCTCTGGTTAGGCGACGCTGGTCGCCCCCGAGTCGCCTAGGTTAGGCGACGCGAGGGATCTCGAAATATGGTCCTGCATACATATTTTGATATCTTCCTAGTTTGTTTTTTTCTTTCGAAAACCGTCAGGGAGGCTTGTAGCGCACATGCACCTCTAGTTAACATTGCTCTCTATTAAAAAATCCTCTGATAAGAATTTATGAGCTGACTAAAAATGAAGTATAACAGTTAATAAATTCCCTTTATCGGAAATTAGTACTCTAAGTAATGGCTTTATTTATCGAAAAAAAGTAATGGCTTTCTTTTGCTTTATGAGTTTCATAAAAGATGTAATAACAGTTAAAAAGTTTCCTTTGTCGAAAAAAAAGGTAATAACAGTTAACATTGCTCACACGCGCATACACTCACCTCACCCCTAGTTCACATATCTCTCTATTAAAAATCATCATATAAGAATTTATGAGCTCACTAAAAATGAAGAATAATGCACTGTAGGTTCCTTGAGATGAACGAGCAGACTCTGGCACTGATGATGGCCATCGACACGTGCTTCCTCCTCGACTTCCTGGAGAGCTACCACGTCACAGAGGCCACCGACATGGTGTCCTCCTCGACCAACTGGATCAACCACATGGTTCGCGACGCCATGATGCTCGAGAACCAGATCCCGCTCTTCCTCTTTGCAGAGTCGTTGCAGCTCCGCCACCCCTCCCTGGAGGTCGCCGCTGACACCATGCGTGTCCTCCTCGACCGCTTCATCAGGGACGTGTGCCCCATCAAGACCACCGCTCTAGCCCATGTCGACGACGACACCAATAACGCGCATCTTCTGGAGGTCCTCTACAAATTCGCCGTGCCACCCTCGGCCGTTATCGCCGACGACGCGGCGGAGGTCCCGGAGGAAGTCGTCTCCATGGACGCGCTAGAGCAGCAGGTCCCGGATTACGACAAGGTGAAGCGGCGTGCGTGCAGGTTTCCAGCCTCAACGTCGCGCCCGTGCGGTTCATCAAGAGACTCCCAGAGCGGATCATGAGCAAGGTGCCGGTGCTAGCGGCGATGATGCCTCTGCTCGGGAAGCTATTGGCCTCGGTGGACGTGGAGGCACGGTTCAAGGGCGTGAACATGGGGACCATCACCAACTCGCCGCTGCTGCATGAGATCAAGATCCCGTCCGTAGAGAAGCTGGCGAGCTGTGGCGTGCGGTTGGTGCCGGCGCCGGAGGGGATCGTCGGGATCGCCTTCGACGCGGCAACCGCGACGTTGTGCTTACCAGTCATCCACCTCGACGGCAACACCGAGGTGGTCCTCCGTAATCTGGTTGCCTACGAGACTGCCGTCGTTCGCGGGCAGTGGTGATGGCGCGGTACACGGAGCTGATGAACGGCATCATCGACACGCCCAAGGACGTGAAGATCCTGCGGGAGTGCAAGATAGTCTTCAACGGAATGAAGAGCGACAAGGAGGCAGCGGACATGTGGAATGGGATGTGCCGCGCGGTGCGGCCGAGTAAGGTGCCGTTGATGGACAGGGTGATCAAGGAGGTGAACGCATACCGGAACAACAGGGCGTCCGTGAAAGCGAGGAAGTTGATCAAGCGGTACGTATTCCAGTCGTGGAAGATTCTCACGCTGCTCGCCACCCTCGTGATGCTCACCATGACGGCGCTGCAGACTTTCTGTACGGCCTACGACTGCAAGCAATATTGGTTCGGCGGCATACTGGAGGTGCCACCTCCACCGGCTGGAGGAGGGCACTAGCCTACCATAGAAACTGGAGATCACGTGGTGTAGGCAAAAATGTGTGCCTCCCATTTCGTGAGTATTCCACTGTTTCCTCATTTCCATTTCATACAATTGACTGTGATGTTTGGACATTGCCAGTAAAAGAAATTCAGTAGTAATTTAATTGTTATCCTAGATGGTTATACATACGGGACATACGTGCATTGACTTATCATCTGTTTTACTGTCACAAGTGAGATGGCATCGTCATGCTGAACACAATTTTCCCGCTCTTGTCCATAACTCCATATACAACTTTAGCGCTCGATTCTGACTTTCCGTACTTATCATCTGTGCAGCCAATCATTCAATCCGAAGGCAGTATATAGACCCATCATCCAATCAGAGGCCCATCCAGCCAGCCAGTCAGAAGCGAGGCACGCGAACGATTTTAGGCCATAAGCGAGGCACGCCACGGAAGAAAACCGGAAAATAGCCCAGATTTGGGTAGAAAAGATCCAAATTCCGTCATGTCTCCAAAATTAATGTGTAGCGTTTACTAAATCTATAACGTTTTGGAACATCCAAATATGCATGTGTGATAAATCCAAAATTATTTCTACCTAAGATTAGAGGATCTCATGTTATCCTCTTCTCTTTATTTATATTCTTCATTTGGAAATAAGATATTATGTAACAAAAATCTGAATTCAGTAAAAGTAAAATAAAACCCAAAATGTATTTTTCAAACCTTGTATATATTTTGGAAATTTTGTATTATTGCCACTCTCGTAGGAAAGTCATAATATTCCCTCTCTTAATAATTCAAGTTGTTTTGGTCAAATATTTAAATGACCACTGAAATCCTTTGATACATATTTTGGAAAAATCAAATTCACACATGTTTGGATTTTATTAAAAGAATTCTACCATTTTATATGTAATTAGGATAGTCTATTGGTCTAATCATATCTAATGTTTTGACTATGGTTTAAAAATTCTAAACAAGGCCTCCAAAGTTTTAATTTATGCAAAAATTTAACAGAGTTAAACAACTCCATCGACTAATTTTATAACTTTTAATATTCACAAATCTGAATTTTTGAAGAAATTACATCGGCGGAATACCAGCGCCTTGCCCCCAAAGAGTTTTCGCCTGGAATAGCTAGCATCTAGGCAACGCATCTGGTAGTGACAGTTGGCAATGAAGAGTCTTTATTCATCCACTAACTGAGGAGTGACGCAATGATCGGAATTGAGAGTGGCATTTTCCCTTCCTGCTCTCTTTCTCCGTTAGTCGTCTAGTTTTGTGTGAGCGGGCTGGTAGAGTGGCAGATGACGACCATGACTGACATCACTGTTGTATTTTGTGAGGGTGAAGACCCAAGATCCAGTATTCTGACTTAATCATGCAGCCTTGACGTTCACGTATTGTTCCTTAATCCTTAATGTGGGTGTCTGTTCAAAGATATGCTTCCCGGGCGACAATAATCCCTGATCTAGGAGTTTTTTTAGAGTGTCGCATACCTTGTCGGTTGACATGGCGCTCGAATAATGCATCGGTTCAAGATCATAGGATATGCGGTAGGCTTTTGGAGATGTTGTCGCGGGTCAAGTCCTGTATGGACGGCCTCAGATTTTTCATTTCTTTTTTGTAACCCGATTTTTTTGATGTTAATGCTTGGTTTAACTTATCGTTATTTCAATAATAAGCAATAGTATATGGTTTTGTGCACCGATAGAATAGATGGATGAAATTATGTAATGACCCTATCTCAAGTTAGTGAAATGCAAGTTTATTGCTTCCGCATATCTATACCAAGAAGCAAAGTTGACAATTATTACATCAGTTCAAGCAAGCACCGCACGCCACAAGTCAAGTAAATGAAAATAAATACCCATGCCTTCTTAGAACTCGCACCATTATTATGAGCTAGGATGAAATATAAGTGGAATAACATGATGACGAGGGACCTCAAGGTGCAGCATACCACATACATAAATAACACTATATAGCAGTGGAGTGTACATAGGGAACAGCTCTCAGATGCAGCTCTAACTTTTTCCTTACCCCCATCCCAAATGTTTCGGTCATGTCCAGCAAGTCCGGACACGATCCATCAGCAAGCACCCAGTCAAAGTGGTAGAGAAGGTTCGCCAGTGTAATCTCTATGGCCGACGTGCCAAACAGAATTGCAGGGCACTGTCGGCGACCTGCTCCAAAGGGTGTGAATTCAAAATGTGCACCTTTAAAGTCAACATTATTGTTTTCAAACCTTTCTGGGTTAAAGGCTTCCGGGTTGTCCCAGTATTTTGGATCCCGTGAAATTGCAAAGGAATTAATATGTATCTTAGTGCCTTTAATTAGGGATGTGATAACCCATGATTTCACAGTCCTCTCTGGACTCACGAGGGACAAGCATAGGGTTTGGAGGATGCAACCTGAGAACCTCCTTGATAACCATTCGTAGGTAGTCGAGTCCAGCAAGGTCGGTGTTCGTGATGACACCTCGTGACACACCTAGCACAGATCGAACCTCAAGTTGCACTTTCGCCATATAGTCCGCCTTTTTCAAGAGCTCCCAGATGGCCCACTCTACAGTGGATCCTAAGGTCGTAGTGGCACCTCCAAATATGTCCTATATGCAATTTTCCATTATTATATGTGTTATATATTACAAAAAGCGAACGGGTTATATATTATTAAAATTTATAAAGATAGGAAGAGAAAATTAAGGCACATATATAGTGACAAAAAATCAGAGTTTATCTAGTTACCTAATCTTATTTTGTAGTTTTATTGTTGTGAAGATGGAAGGGCAAGGTAGTTTTTGAGGGAGACTGGGAGAGGCAGTACTCACAAACATGATGGCGCCAATAGTCTCCGGGGTGAGTGGGAAAGCAAGTGAGTCCTCCTTCTGCAGCCTCAGCAGCACGCCCAGCAGATCCTCTTGATTCACGTTTGCATCTTTGCGACTCTCAACAATGCTGGCGATGATGCCCTGGATGCGGCCGTAGCTGCTGAGCAGACGGCGCTCGGTGGTGCTCAGCCGCCGCACCAGCCATGAAGACGGGAAGAAGTCGAGCGGGAAGAAGCCCGCCACCAGCTCGCTCACCTGGTCGTACGCCACGACGAACTCGGACTTCTCCTCCGCGCACGTGCCGCCGAACATGGCCATGGCCACGATGTCGTTCGCCAGCGCCGACGCCCTCGCGCTGAGGTTGATATCCAAGCCGGAAGCCGCCGCGGCAGCGACGGACCGCAGGAGACGGCCCACCTCGTCGGCCCTGATGGACTCCACCCGCTTCACCTGCTTCGCGCTCAGAAGCTCCATGATGCAGATCTTCTTCATCTGCCGCCACCGGTCGCCGTAGGGGGCGAAGCCGATCCCCTTGCCTCGGCAGCCGACGATGTCGATGGTGACGCTGCTGGGACGGGAGGCAAACGCCAGGTCGTGGGTCTTCATCACCAGATCCGCTGCCTCCGAGCTAGAGACGACCAGCGTGGGCACTTCGCCGAGCCGAAGGAACATAAGGGGGCCGTGCCGGCGAGACAGCTCCCTCATCGTGTGGTGTGGGAGACCGCCGCGCAGGAGGTGGTGGAGGCTGCCGATCAACGGGAGGTTCCATGGCCCTGGAGGCAGTAGCTGCTTCTTCTTCATTCGAGCAGTGAGTGTCAGAACAAAAGGCAAGAGTATCGTTGCGACGGCAATCAAAAAACACATGCTTAAAACCTCCATGGTTGTACTAAAAAGCAGTTCCTGTGCATTGGGCTTAGTGATAGATAGATAGCATACTTATAGGACAGCAATCGAATACCAACTAGGCAATATGATTGTACTACTGCCTATGTCCTCATGAATTTCAAATATCAGTATAATATTCCTCAGTATTTCATTCAACCAAGCAGTTAGATATTTATCTTCACTCATCTGACAAAGCGGGAACAACACCTCATCCAACCCGCTATAGCTATTTTGACAAACATATCCTTTTCTCAAATAATTTATCTTAAGTTTTTAGCCACGTGTAACCCTTTTGGATACCTCCAAACCCTCTCAAGATTGCCTTGTGCATGGTACCGCGGATGTTCGAAAGGCGGTAGGGTTAGGTGGGTTACCGCAGAAATTGCATTGAAAGTACCTTCCTGTAGCGCCAAAATATTGAGCGGTAGTAAATGTTTTGCAAAGGAGTTAGATTTACTCGATTGCCACTTGCTATGGAGAAAGTGAGCACATGGAGTCGCTTCACTAGCATAGACCCTAAGTTGGTTGGACATGTCGTGTGAGATAGATCGTCCCTCGTCACCACAATGCCAACAATGACCTCGCAAACTAAACACAAAACTAATGACCCTTCTTTAACCAAAGTTGTCACAATGAAGTCTCAAACCCTCGCCTATGCATCAATGCACACATCTCTTATTATTGAAAATAAAATAAGAAACGTAGCCTTTTTCACTACAGGAATGGCGAACTGTGCCGACGGCCAGAACCTGTGCCGACGGCTATTTATCGGGGCCGTCGGCACAGGGGCGTACGAGGATCAGCCGTTCCCAAGGCCGTCGGCAAAGAAACGGCCGTCGGCACAGATGTTCTATCCCGACGGCACCCGTCGGGACACAGGAAGCCGTCGGCACAGAGGTTAAGGTGACGTCGACGGCAATCTGTGCCGACGGCAGGTCTCTACCATTTTTAAACATTTTTACCCTAATCTTCTTTTTTATGTATCTATTTATTACTCTCAATTAAGTTTAATATGTTTTATTCATATACTATGTACATAGCTTCGCCGAATAGCGGTTTCCACCCACATAAAATAACGTCACGAATAATTGTCTATATCGGAGCGTCGGAACCCCACCAAAAACTAGGTTGTTCCATACCATATGTATACAAGTGTGTTTTGTGTTTTAAATATCCAACAAGACCGTGTGTTGCGTTTCGATAACAGGGTCGACACCTCGGTGCCGCATGCATGGGCTAGCATGTATCATAACATACCTTTTGTCTAACCTTACACAAGCAACCAAAAAAATTCATTTTGCTACCCCCTTTCGACAACTTTTCACATTGATATTAAACAAACCCTGCAAATTACATTGACAACATAAATTACACAGAGAAGAAAATATCGGTAGTAGCGAGAACACAACATAAATTCATCTACCATCGACGCAGCCTCCCGCATCACTCCTGCCTTTCGACGACGCAACACCCTTGCCCTTCGACGACGCAGCACCCTTGTCCTTCGACCACCTAAATTAACCATGCCCCTTTCAGAACCACGTCGGATCGAAGTTGCCTACCTTCTCCAGTGGCCAATCTGACCGGCAAATCGGCAAATCATCGCGTGGTCGTGAGACGGCTAATCGGCCTTCGATCCACGGAGCGGCAAGACGTCTCTGATGATTTGCAACCGTCGGAACAAGTGTTGGGAATGTTGCTAATCATCAGATATTCTTGCCGCTGCTTGGATCCGACCGAGGGGAGGGTTCCTGGAACTGAAGGATTTCTAGATAGAACAAAACACACGGTTTCCCCGTCATACAGCCCAACGGTGGCTTGTGAGTGCCTGCATATGAAATGCACCGTTGGGCTGTATGACGGGAATCCGAATGTTTTGCATTCGGTCGATGAACTGAAGGATTATGTAGATATATAGAACAGAACACACGGTTTCCCCTGCATACAGCCCAACGGTGGCTCGTGAGTGCCTGCATATCAAATGCACCGTTGGACGTATGCAGGGAATCCGAATGATTTGTATTCGGTCGATGAACTCTGACCGGCAAATCGGCAAATCATCGCGTGGTCGTGAGACGGCAAATCGGCCTTCGATCCACGGAGCGGCAAGACATCTCTGATGATTTGCAACCGTCCGAACAAGTGTTGGGGATGTTGCTAATCATCAGAGATCCTTGCCGCTCCTTGGATCCGACCGAGGGGAGGGTTCACCTTCAGCCTCCGCTCTAGGAACTCCTGCCTCTCAGAAATCTTGCTCTCTGCTACCCGTGTACTGCCAATGATGGATGTGAAGTGTACTCCTGCCTCTCTTATAGACCCGCCTCTCCGAGTGACTCCCTCCAGCTAGCCAATCAGGAACAAGCACACGGATTGTGTGTTTCCTTCGAGAGCTTGGGAGCCGTTGGATCAAACGGTGTGTTTCTTTCGAGCGCTTGTGAGCCCTTGGATGAGGAAGAAGCACACGGATCGTGTGTTTCCTTCGTGCGCTTGTGAGCCGTTGGATCAGCGGTGTGTTTCTTTCGAGCGCTTGTGAGACCTAGGATCAGGAAGAAGCACACGGATCGTGTGTTTCCTTCGAGAGCTTGGGAGCCGTTGGATCAAGAGGTGTGTTTCTTTCGAGCGTTTGTGAGCCCTTGGATCAGGAAGAAGCACACGGATCGTGTGTTTCCTTCGTGCGCTTGTGAGCCGTTGGATCAGCGGTGTGTTTCTTTCGAGCGCTTGTGAGCCGTTGGATCAGGAAGAAGCACACAGATCATGTGTTTCGTTCCAGCGCTTGTGAGCCGTTGGATCAGCGGTGTGTTTCTTTCGAGCGCTTGTGAGCCCTTGGATCAGGAAGAAGCACACGGATCGTTCCCACCACCGTTTCCCGCCAAATGCCGCCACCGGTAGTTCTATAAAACCCCGTCGAAGGTAGGCATGGTACTCACTTGAGCGCAAGCATGGTGTGTATTGGTCCTTGCGAGAAGTGTGTGTCCGGGTTTCACATTTCCGCATCCGAGCATCTCGCCAGGCTTTCGAGCAATTTGAAGGTAGATGGTAGGGTAGTTCAAATTGAAAAAAATTTGCACACTGAGAGTCATCTCGCTTTGCTCGGGGCGAAGCTATGCCGCGATGGGTTTCCGTATAGGACCCCACTTCAAATTCGTGCAGAAATGCTCAGGCTTGCAGATAAGTTTGACAGGAAAGTTACGAATAGTCTGTTCTACCGAACTCAAGCTGACCGTGATTCGTACGGTCGTTCCTGTCTCTGGGTAGTTGACAGCGATGATGACGACGATTTCATGCCATCGTCAAAGGAAAGGAGGGTTGAAGCACTGAGCAAGAAGGCTGAAGTTTCGTCCAAGGGCAAAGGCAAGAAGGCAGAATCTTCGTCAAAGGGCAAGGTGGCAACACGGCGGATGGTGCAGGCTGCATCGATGGGAGATAGGTAGAGTCTTTGTTTTACTTGTGTTGTATCGTAATTTGAAGTTGTACCTTAATTTGTTCTATCCAGTATTTAGAACTAGTGAAGTTGTAACGTAGATCTCTAGTTGTATGTTTTCGGCAAGGCCGCAACCGAAAGTTGTATACAAGTGTGTTGTATGTTTTCGGGCGAACCGGATGGAATCTTGTGTCGATTTCGGGTAGACTTTGGTTTCTGATGTTCCTATGGGCTAACCTAACACAACCAAGCAAAAAAGTCCACTGGGCTACCCCCTTTCGACGCACGTCTATGGGGGTAGACGAAAACGTTAGGGTTTTTCTAGCGGATTCAGTGTTTCACCGAAGCGGGGCCCCGGAGCGTCGGAACCCCAACCAAAACCTAGGTCGTGCCATACCATATGTATACAAGTGTGTTGTGTGTTGTAAATGTGCAATATCCTACTCCGGGGTGTGATCGGCTTCACCGACTTCACTTTCTCTCTAGTGAGTTTCTGCACTTAGAGGTGAAAACTCCCACTTCGGACGAAACGGGGGCAATCTTGTAAAAACTTGTGATAAAATTTGGTTTCCCATGTGCCTATGGCCTAACCTAACACCTCTGATGATCTACAACCGTCCGGCAAGACATCTCTGATGATCTACAACCGTCCGGCAACACATCTCTGATGATCTGCAACCGTTTGGAACGGTCGCAGGTCATCAGAGACGTATTGCCGCTGGTTGCCCAAAGATGCCTCTCCGAGTGACGCTGGAATGTTTTGTGTGAGTGAGTGAGTGACGCTGGAATTCTGGGAGGGGGGCTATATATAGGGTACGTGTGTTGGGAATGTTGCTAATCATCAGAGATCCTTGCCGCTGCTTGGATCCAAACACCGCTGATCCAACGGCTGACAAGCGCTCGAAGGAAACACACGATCCGTGTGCTTCTTCCTGATTGGGCATACTACAGCTCACAAGCCCTGAAAAGAAACACACGCCGCTGATCCAATGGCTCACAAGCGCTCGAAAGAAACACACCGCTGATCCAACGGCTCACAAGCGCTCGAAGGAAACACACGATCCGTGTGCTTCTTCCTGATTGGGCATACTATAGCTCACAATCCCTGAAAAGAAACACACACCGCTGATCCAACGGCTCACAAGCGCTCGAAAGAAACACACCGCTGATCCAACGGCTCACAAGCGCTCGAAGGAAACACACGATCCGTGTGCTTCTTTCTGATTGGGCATACTACAGCTCACAAGCCCTGAAAAAAAACACACACCGCTGATCCAACGGCTCACAAGCGCTCGAAAGAAACACACCGCTGATCCAACGGCTCACAAGCGCTCGAAGGAAACACACCGCTGATCCAACGGCTCACAAGCGCTCGAAGGAAACACACGATCCGTGTGCTTCTTCCTTATTGGTGGGATTCTTACTATATATATGTAGTAATGCATGGCCTCCATTGGCATAGCACATCTAAACTCATATCTGCAACCTCATCACTCTCCCATGGCTTCCACCGTACCCACTCTAACCTACTCGGAGGCGGAGGCGCTTTGCGCCTCGAACTACCCCTGCCCACCCGGCTACAACGTCCCCGCCGGCTGGAGGCTGAGCACCGGAGGCATGCCGGTCCCTCCTGTCCCTCAAGGTTTGGCGCGCCGGGCGGCCATCACGAACCACTACTACCTCGAGCTCACTCCAGAGCAGCGGATGGATTCCCGCTGGCAGCCAGACTATCGCCCAACTTGGGACGCCTTCTTCATCGAAAGGCGTGAGAAGGCGCTCGCCAGGTACGAGGAGGAACGCCCGCGTCCTTCGAACTTCAACGAGGCCGGCCGTCGGCTGTGGTGGGCCAGCCGGACTCTCAAGAGGGTCATGGACTACATCACGGCCGGCGATAACCCCCGCCTGCGCTACCCTCAATTACAGTCCAGGCGACAACCCCCGTCAACGACTACATCACGGCCGTCCGACGACAGCGACGACGACGACGGCGACTACGACGACTACACCCACGAGTATTATAGGCCTAGGCAAGAGTATGACTAACCTGAGCCACATCATTGGTTAGGACAAAATGGTTTGTTGTCATTCGTCTATGTACCCAAGTTTGTTGTCATTCGTCTATGTACCCAAAGTTTGTTATCATTCGTCTATGTACCCAAGTTTTTGTTGTCATTCGTCTATGTACCCAAGTTTGTTGTCATTCGTCTATGTACCCTTCACTTTCTCTCTAGTGAGTTCCTGCACTTTCGGGGGAACCGGAAGGAATCTTGTGTTGATTTGGGGTAGACTTTGGTTTCTCACCTTCCCATGGCCTAACCTAACACATCCAAGCAAAAAAGTCCACTGGCCTACCCCCTTTCGACGCACGTCTATGGGGGTAGACGAAAACGTTAGGGTTTTTCCAGCGGATTCAGGGTTTCGCCGAAGCGGGGTCCCGGAGCGTCGGAACCACACCCAAACCTAGGTTGTGCCATACAATGTGTATACAAGTGTGTTGTGAGTTTTAAATTTCCAATATCCTACTCCGGGGTGTGACCGGGTTCACCGGCATCACTTTCTCTCTAGTGAGTTCCTGCACTTAGAGGTGAAAACTCCCCTTTCGGGGGAACCGGAAGGAATCTTGTGTTGATTTGGGGTAGACTTTGGTTTCTCACCTTCCCATGGCCTAACCTAACACATCGAAGCAAAAAAGTCCACTGGCCTACCCCCTTTCGACGCACGTCTATGGGGGTAGACGAAAACGTTAGGGTTTTTCCAGCGGATTCAGGGTTTCGCCGAAGCGGGGCCCCGGAGCGTCGAAACCACACCTAAACCTAGGTTGTGGCATACCATATGTATACAAGTGTGTTGTGAGTTTTAAATTTCCAATATCCTACTCCGGGGTGTGACCGGGTTCACCGGCATCACTTTCTCTCTAGTGAGTTCCTGCACTTAGACGTGAAAACTCCCCTTTCGGGGGAACCGGAAGGAATCTTCTGTTGATTTGGGGTAGAATTTGGTTTCTCATGTTCCTATGGCCTAACCTAACACAACCAACCAAAAAAGTCCACTGGCCTACCCCCTTTCGACGACGTTCAAGGGGGTAGACGAAAACGTTAGGGTTCTTCGGGCGGATCTAGGGTTTCGCCGGAGCGGGGCCCCGGAGCATCGGAACCATACCCTACCATATAATAAACTCTATAAACTTGTAATGAAATAAATTATAATATTTAAAATATTAATAAAATAGCTTTTTTTAGACAAATTAATAAAATATGTAAAAAAGAAAAAATACCTGTGCCGACGGCAAAGCCGTCGGCATAGGGTCCTTGCCTTGTTCTGTTTTGACCAAGTCCCGCGCGGCTACCCCCAAATCCCGCGTGGCCACCCCCCCAAATCCCAAATCCCAAATCGACCAACGCCGCCGCTCGCCCTCTCGCCGGCCGCTCGCCCTCTCCGGCCGTCCCTCGCCGCTCGCCCTCTCCACCCGACCCCGCCCCTCGCCGCACTCCACCCATCTCCGGCCGTCCCTCGCCGCTCGCCCTCTCCGGCCGCTCCTTGCCTTAGCGCCGCCCCTTGCCCTCTGACCCTCTCTGACCGCCCCTCGCCCTAGTGCCGCCCCTCTCCGGCCGCTCCTAGCCCTAGCGCCGCCCACCCATCTTTGGCCGTCCCAAACCCTAGCACCGCCCGCCACTCGCCGCCCGCCAACCCCTCCATCCGCCAACCTCTCCCCTCCAGCGCTGGCTGACCCTGCTGCTCGCGACCTACTCTCCCGCGACCTGCACCTCCGGCTGACCTACTGCTCGCCGGCGGCTCCTCACAACAGAGAAGGCAGTCCTCTTTTTTTTACAATGTATATGGCCAGTGGACTTTTTAGCTATAGAATTCAAATGCAGTGTTTTCATGATCATTTATAGGTGATGATAAAAGGCTAGATATATTAGATTTAGCAGATAAACATTGTTTGGTTTGTAACAAAAATTCAAAGTACCCAGAATATATAGACTGAATTTTATGGCTAGTCACGTACTTCTTTGTTCTTCTTTGTGGTCTTAGCTAGGATTTTCATGTGTCTTAAAATCTACTCTTTGTGTAAGGTTATTGTTCCAAGAGATAACCAATAAGTGCGCCATATCTATTGAAAAATAATTATTTAGCTTGATTTTTTTTTAAATCAATAGCTTGATGTAAGATAGTAGGTAATAGGTAGCCCTTGCCCCGGCCAATTGTATAAAAAATACGGCTAAAATACGGGAAAGCTTCAGTGGGCAGTGTAGCAACGGTATTGCCCCTTAGCTCAAGAGAGTTAGATATATTTTGCTAGAGATCATGGCATGACTTCCCATTAAAATCTATATCTCATGGTGCTAGTTCTAAAATTTTCTAAAATAAAGATGTGAACTTGATTGCCACAGCTGACCACTGTGTTGTTCTCAAAATTTCCAGCACTTGTCTTTTTTGTGTACAGTGTTACTTGTATATTTTTACACAATATTATTGTGCTGCAATATAACAACACATTAGTTTCGCATACTGTTATTTTATCTGAAATTTAATGGTTATTTTTAGGAAGGCATACTAATTGTTATATTAGTGTTCCACTCTAGCTATATATAAGATGGAAAGCATTGATCTGCCTGATACAAACATATTCATTTTTTAGCCGAAAGCAAAAGGTGTTTACACTAGCAGCTAAAATGTATCATAAGGGGCTGAGGATAGGTGTAATTATATGTTTACCACATAATCCACATCTGAGTATTTACTTCTAAGCATCTGCCGTAGTAATGCTTATTAGTAAAACTTGAATAAGAAAGCGCAAGGAAAGCGCAGCTACCTTATATTGCTTATATTGCTTCAATATTAATGTTGTCATACTTGTGTGCTAATATTTATTGTTTCTCAATGCAGTTGATTGAACAATATGAGTCAGGGCAAGGAAAGCGCAGCTACCTTGCTTAGTACGCTGAAGGCACAGAAGTCTAACCTTACACGGAGTGGACGACCTACCACCTCGCGTTACGCCGCGGACGAGGGTGCACGAGTAGGACGAGGTGGAGGACGAGGTGGAGGACGAGGTGGACGGCAAGGTGGAGGACGAGGTGGAGGGCGAGGTGGAGGACGAGGTGGAGGAGACGTGGAGCACCCACCCTCCGCTTCTGGCGACGTGGATTCCGAGTTGCCCTCCGCTTCAGGCGACGTGGCTTCCCAGAACCAGCTGGAGCTGGAGCTGGAGGTGGAGGTGGAGGACGAGGTGGAGGCGGCGCCGAAGCGGAAGAAGAGTCGTGGCGACGCAGGAGTCCCCGAGGAAAAATACTGGCCTAAGACCGAGGAGGCGAAAACCCTCATTGAGCCTCATGGCGTTGAGTAAGTGTACTAGTTTTGTAATTGTGAACATGAAATTTCATTTTGGTCATAACAATTTGGCATATGTACTAATGTTTACTTATTGTGCAGTTCATGGACATGGACAGGCCCTAAGATTCCACGCACTCCTGGGAGCTTGCTTGGAGCTCTGATTAGGAAATATTGGCCAGGCTTGTACACTACAGGGCCCGACGACGAGCTGAAGTTAGCCACGAAATGGGCGGACTATGAGGCTGCGCCGTCCCCACCGTTCGAGACAGCTGCTCACGCCGTGATCACCACTTTTTGGGTAACACATATTTTTCGAATTCCGTTCATAGTTAATGACCCCACCGTGATAACTCATGACTCACAATTTTTTTATGCATGGTTGAAGCGGTTTTATCGTGTGCTGGACCAGCAAGCTGCGGATAGCACTTTGCATGCTCATTGTGTGAGGTTGACACGGCAGCAATTCTACAACCAAAAGTTTACATCCGCCAATGACTTTACGTATGAGAAGACGGGCAAGAGGGCCAAGAAGGCGGATAATGCCAAGAATGCAGCGGAGATGACAAAGGAGGAGTACATTTCGGTAAGTAAATTGTCAATGGAATTCTATATTGCTGCTAAGTTGCCATTGCATTTAGCTCTTCTTGAATTGCATTTTCAGGTTATGCCCGACTGGGCGACGGCAAAGAAGACGCATGGGATGCGTTGGTTAGGAGGTGGGTCGGGGAAGACGCGGATTTCGGCGCCGTGAGCCAGCGGAACAAGGCAAACCGAGGCTCCGAGGGAACACACAGTGCGGGAAACCGCAACCACTTCCTCTTTAAGGATAAGATGGTATATATATACATGGAACGACGTGCATTTATTTTTACCGCATGTTTCTACTTGGTATGAATAACATTTCTTTTCGTGATGCAGGACGCCGAAACTGGGACGGTAAGCTCCCACATCGGTGCGTGGAAGAAGATGAGGGAAAAGAAGCCCGATCCATCGAAGCCTCAGCCACAGGTTCCTGAGTACTACGGCAGAACCGAGGAGGCCGTGGACAGCTACTGCACGACGTTCCAGGGTTTTCACCCGGAGGTGGATGACCCCTTGAGCGAGGAGGTCGACGAGAGGTCGGTATATATATATATATACATGGAACAAAGTGCATTTATTTTCACCGCATGTTTCTACTTGGTATGAATAACAATTCTTTTCGCGATGCAGGGTGGTGGTCCTCTCGGGGCACGGAAGGCCGCATGGCCGTAATCGCACTCTTAATAAGGTGGTTAGGCCTGCCATGACCTTCACGCAGGCAAAAGCTACTCTCCCTGACAACAGCCCACTGATCCCGCCTCGTCCACAGCCTCGTCGATCCACTCCCATCGATGTAAGTTTTTTTGCATCCTCTTTCCGACATTCGTTCTTGCATGGCTAAGTTGACGAGATTCATTCTTTTCGAAATTGTAGCCCGATTTTGAGGAAGCCTACGCTGCCGCTCATGCGGAGTATGAGGTGGCCTTTGCCAAGTGGGAGGAGATGAATAAGCCTTGGACCGAGTATCAAAAGTTGTTCCGAGCTGTAAGTTTTAACCTTTACTTTTGTCAAATATGACAAGTCCCACTTCCCTAGTTTGAACCTTTATTTTTGCAACACCTGACATCTAAACTATCTTGCAGTCGGTGCTGAACTTTTTCACCACTGGAGTGCGGGTAGCCCCTCCTATGGACGAGCCTCCGGAGCCGGGTACGACTCCACGGATGCCATCGAGGGACGTGTTCGCTCTCTCCTACTACAGAAGAACCCCGGTAAGTTTGATCCCAAACCACTGGTTACTGCTTTCCTTTGCCTCGCAGTTGCTAACTCTTGCTCAAACATGTAGGAAACGGGATGCTCGTCGGAGACCCACACATTGATCCTTCTGCTTCTCCTAGTTCCTCGACGGGTTCGCCTCGCATCACACCGTACATAGCGGTGGTCCTTCTCCCGGTGCTTCAGCTTCTCCTGGTGCTTCTCCTACTTCCGGTGCTTCTGCTGCGGCGATCCGACGCTCACCTATTATCAGCCGGGGAGATATGGGGTTCACCCCGTCGCCGTCGCCGCAATAGATGTAGGGATTTGGGCGTCTAGACATGTATCTACTTGATGATGGTCCTATGTGTGTATCTACTTGATGATATAGCATTTTGCTTGATGATATATGGAGGAGCCATTGTGTGATCTTGTTTGTTGTGAATTTGTCATTATTTTTGTTTATTTTTTCTGCAAAAAACGAGCTGCTGGATAAAAAAATCTGGGCACACCTGTGCCGACGGCATGCCGTCGGCACAGACCCCTTGAATTGACCAAATGGTCACCCTGTGCCGACGGCAGCCGTCGGCACAGGCCATCCCTGGAGCGCCCAGCTGCCTCCACGTGGCAACTATGTGCCGACGGCTTGGCCGTCGGCACAGGCCCCTCCACCTCGCCCGGCCAATGTGGGCCCCACCCGTCGCTGTGCCGACAAACTAGGTGCCGACGGTGCGTTTCTGGCCGTCGGCAAAGCTGTGCCGACGGTGTATAGCTGTGCCGACGGCCAGGTGGCCTGTGCCTACAGGGCCCTGTGCCGACCACCCGGTGGCCGTCGGCATAGGTGTGTGCCGACGGCATTGGGACCTTTGCCGACGGGCTGTGGCCGTCGGCACAGGTGGCCATTCCTGTAGTGTTTATTATTTACTTGTTGTTGGCCGCCTATAAATATTAGATTATCTAGGGATCTTTCTTATCTAGTAATCCTGCCCGTAGCAAATGATAGAAGTCTATCTTCTCTCATTCCCCCCACACGCTATAACAAGTAACAATTAGGACAAATTAAATCTGTAATTTTGGAAATTAATTTGTCCACATAGACGAATTCACATGTTGTGAGAGCGACGTGTGCATGCTCGTGTCAGTGGACCTATCACGAAAGTAGAATCATGCCACGTCGGTTGAACAACCTTTCATGCAAGTTGAATCAATGCTTATCTTAATAATTGAAGTATGTTTCATGAGCTAGTCACATCCTCGGCCGATGCTCAATGCTTATCTTAATAATTGAAATTTTAGACCAAGTAGAGGGAGCACCAAATAACGAACAATATTGGAAATCGAAGTCTTACTCTATTCCTACGGATTGACATTCTCATTCTAGAACTTATCTTGTGATAATTGGATGAATGAATATGCATGAAAATAGGCTAATTTTAATGATTTTTACATAAGAGAGTTGTAGGATGAATGTATGGTAAAAAAATTACAGTGCTCCAAACTCGTTTTGCTATTGTCTGGTACCCTGCTAAAACATGGTCTGAATAGTTGTGTTGTTATGCACAACATGATCTGGATAGTTAGCGTGATGATGGCCTAGTGTTTGATCAACAGTTTTACAACCAGGTACCTCTTGCCAAGCCAAATCAAAGTGTCTTGGGTGAGTTTGCTGAATTTCTTGTCACACATAAGAAAATTCTTGAATAGTTTCGTCAGCAAAATGGTCCATATGAGCACTCTGTGCGCTAAATTGAATCAAATAATTAGAGTGTTATTTTGGTTGCCAAAATTTACCAAACTTAAATTCTATTTTGAATTGTCATATTAACTATATTATTTTTATTATGAGCTAGCCGTTCGACGGTTGTTAAAATTACCAAGTACCCTAAAACTTGTATTTTTATGTGATATTAAAAGGGTAGTAAGGTAATTCACCCACCGAGTGTCTGATCCGCCGCCGCGATCCGTCACTCCCCCGCTTCCCCAAATCGCCGGCAGAGAGGTGCGATCCGTCCCGTCTCCACGCCTCCGCCTGGTAGTCCCCGGCCGCTCTCCGCCGTCCTCGTCGGGGCGGAGGACGCCGTCCAGCAAGCCGACTTCGTCGGGCTCGAGGCGTCCCGGCGCCTCCAGCGCCTCGTCGGGGTCGTTGGGCTCCGCCGGCCTCGTCGAGATCGAGGCGGCCTCGTCGGGCTCGAGGCGTCCCGGCGCCTCCAGCGCCCCGTCGGGGTCGTCGGGCTCGTCGGGATCGAGGCGGTCCGCGCGAACCTCCGCTCCCCGACTGGCCCGTCGCGGCCCCATCCGCCGACCACGACTCGTCGGGCTGGTCGGGCTCCGCCGGCCGCTCTCCGCCGGCCTCGTCGGGCTCGAGGCGGCCCGGCGCCTCCAGCGCCTCCTGCGGGTCCGCGCGAACCTCAATTCCCCGACTGGCCCGTCGCAGCCCCATCCGCCGAGCACGACGCCGGCCTTCGCGCCCTCGTACTACCCGACTTCGTCCGCCTCGACCCCCCCTCCCCCGACCCCGCCATCGTCGCCGAGCTCATCGCCAACTACATTGATTGCCCCAGGCGGTGCTCCGTCCGTGGCAGACAAATCGATTTCTCCCTTGAATCGTTCGCCGTCGCCGGACCTCTCCACCTCCCTGGTAGCAGCTGGTCGCAGGCGCCATGGACGGCCTTTGGCAACCTGTTGCGAGGAGGAGCAGTTGGCGTACAAGGACGAGGCATCCAGTTGACCGCGGTGCTGCGCGGCGTCTCCGCCGCGCTCGTCTGTGTGAGCCACGGCTCGGACGGGACCAAGAGCACCGTGCCAGCGTTGCCTCCTGCGGGTTCGCGCTTACACTGTCGTTGTCGGCGGTCTGAAGAACGGAGATGCAGCTCTGGAGCAACGCCTATCTACTTCAGGAGTACTACTTTCACTGGTACATGCATACTACTAACAGAACTAAAGCTTAAACTCTAGTGGCACTCTAGTTCTTGATCTTCTTCTTGGGCCTCAGCTGGTTGTTGATTGCCTGAGCCTAAAATGGTTGAACTACCAAATGCCTCCAGCCTCTAGCGTGATATCTTGCCTCCAGCCTCGTGGTTTATCACCAAAACGTCATTGGTGAAACACACTTCTGCAAATTATTCAGAACCAAATGAGACATGCTTGAAACAATGTTGTTTTTCAATTTTTCAGTAATGTGGTGACTGAATAACTGCAGTTTATCACATTCATGTGTATATCTAGCAGTACACTAGGTCATGATGCACAATAATTCCCAGAGACAAAAAGGGCTGGACACCATTTTGTTTCAGAAGTACCAAAAGGTATGCAGATTTTCTAATTGCTCTATCCAATTCTACTTTACCGTGGTCAATCTGTAATGCCTTTTTTGTATATATTTAGGATGGCTATGGAGATGATGTATCAACAGAATTGGAAAATTCACCCGCATATTCTAGCGAAGAGGTTGATACTCACATGTCTCCGGATGGTCGACCTGCAGACATTTTGAAACTGAACAATGACACATTTGAAAGTCATGAAATAACAGACATGCTGGTAACTGAGCATGTGAGCGGTAAGCCGGTAATGCCCTACAGCTAGAAGAAATAGCACCAGAGCCTACTGTGCAAGAATGTTCTGTTATTCAAGATGAGCTGCTAGAAGAAATAGTTCCAGAACCTAGTGTACAAGAATGTTCTGTTAAAGAAGATGAGTCACTAGAAGAAATAGTAGCAGAGCCTAGTGTACAAGAATGTTCTGTTAAAGAATCTGAGCTGCTAGAAGAAAGAGTAGCAGAGCCTAGTGTACAAGAATGTTCTGTTGAAGCAGATGAGCTAACTGATGCTAAGGTGACAGCCGATAAGGAAATTAGTGACACTGTAATGTTTGATGCTGCTGCTGCCGCAAGATCAGCACAACCAACTGGGAATACCTTCTCAACAACGAGCGTACGCACAAAATTCCCATTCCTTCTGAAGCATTCTCTCCGGGAATACCAGCATATTGGGTTGGATTGGTTGGTTGCTAACCTACAAGCATATTTACTCCACGGAGAGGTGATCTAGAACAAAATTAACATGGTAGTGGACTAGCTATTGGTCAAGTAGCAGTAGAAGCTGGTGAGGGGAGGTCAAGTAGCAGCAGCAGCAGCCGAGCTCCATTGTCTTGCCTGCAAAACATAGAAACCGTTGGTCAGAGGAGAACATCAGCAAAATCAACCTAGGAAGCAGCGGATATCAATTCCTATTCGTAAGAACAATCGTTATGTTCCTCCATGTAATCTTGTCAATGCAAACTCGGGCTCTACTACCATTGGAGATCAGAATGTTTTTCAGTGCACATCTTACTTCAATAGACACCAACAATAATAGACAGAAGACTTACCGAATCAGATTTCTGCAAACTTACTATGGTACTCCTTTGAAAGCCGTACCGTATGCTACCTAGCACCCAAATTAGCATCATTCTGCTTCGATAGATGAACAGAGACAGAGAGAGGCGTGAGAGCCGTAGCAGCAGCGTACCTGGTCGCGGTGGCCTTGGAGCTGGAAGGGGCTGGCCGGCGCGACGACGTCCGAGAGGATGACGTCGCGGTCCTTGCTGCCGGAGGCGAGGACGGCGCCCGAGGGAGCGGAGGTGGCCGTGGAGGGTCGCCTCGCAGGTCGCTGCCATGGAGCGCCGCCGTGGAGGCGGCAAGTTGCGCCATTTGCAGAAAAGGGGATCCCTTCCCTCTGATCTCCCCTCCTCGTTCGGATCTGGTTGGTGCAGAGGGACGGCGCGCGGCTGGGCGAGGAAAGGAAGAGGGATGGCGCGCATCGAGGCGACGAAGCAGGTGGCCGGGGTGAGATTCGCTGGCGGATGGCGTAAAGAATCGTTCGCCGTGGTCGCGGAACGGAGAGAAAGAGGACGGGACTGCGGGTTCAGTCAAAAACATTATAAGGGGGTTTTCGCAAAATTACCGTCGCGACATCCTTTGTTGGACGGAGGGAGTACTATTTTACCCCCTCCCGCCCACTAATTAAGTTACAGTGCTGTGCTAAAAAAAGTTTTGGTGCTTAGATGGCTGACATAATTTAGAGGGGATAGAGTCCAATCTAACGGCTGAAATATTTTTAGGTGGGAAACTACCCAAAACTACCTATGGTAGTTTTCAAGCACCGTAAAAGAGCTCCACATAAAAAATAATTCTATTCCGGTAGTTTCAGGTAGTTTAAGGTAGTTTTTTTCTGGTAGTTTTAGGTAGCTCCTATTTTCCCACCGTTAGATTTAAGCCGTTCGACGGTTGTTAAAATTACCAAGTACCCTAAAACTTGTATTTTATTATTGTTAATTAAATTATGAGTTGAAATTACTATACAGTGTGATCATGTAAATATAAATATAAACATATTGGTATGAATATAGGCTAATAAATGAATAGAGCCGACCGTTGGGATGGGTTTGAGTGCATGGTCCAGAACACATCTGATAAAGAGTGAGCATAAACACCTAAAACTAAGTTGGATGGGTTTGAGTGCATGGTCCAGAAAGTGAGCATAACACCTCACCCGACCTTTTGAGATAAAAGGCACGTGGAGTTGGTTCACTAGTATACGTAGATCTGTTGATTTAGTGGTATTTGTCCCTCCGTAATTACAATTTAACTTTTTATCAAGGAGATTTTTTTTAGAAATGGGGGACTTTTTATCGAGTATATTAATACAACAAGATATATTTAAAACTGACCTGATCTCTACACCAATACAATCGAGTATTGATCACCTTTTTATTGCTTGCCTGCAAAACTTGTATGGCGTGTTGTCTTTTGTACTTATAATATCCCTCCCCCTACTAATGTCACAAATATGTTTGGGAATTGGTTGAGGGGGATAGACAAAAAGATCAAGGATAGGATTCGTATCGGCGTCTCCGCTATTTGTTGGTCTATTTGGAACTGTCGCAATGATATTGTATTTAACAGAAAGGATCATTTTCATGTCTTACAGGTTATCCACAGGGCGGTTCACTGGATACAGTTATGGGCTTTCCTGCTGCCTTTGGACCAGCAGGACCTTATGGTGGATGGGTGCACGCGACTGATGCGCGTGGCACAGGATTTTTTCTCCCGGCATACGTGGCAACATATTAGTCGGCTTTCGTAGTCTTTCTTTTGTGTGTCATTATTTGGTTGAGGCATGTCTCGACTTATACTCTTTCGGGAGATGGTAGCAAAATAAGATACTCTTGAACTCTGTAATAATCGGCTGTGTGCATCAATCGATGCAGAGGTTGGGATTAATAAAATTCTCTTTTCTAAAAAATACATGCGGTTCTCGCATGCATTTGGCAAGACACATACAACACATGTTGCCTAGCAGCACCTACAAACACACACCATTGACCGATCTCATAGCCTCGAGAGTATCAGTTACTCATGCTAAAACAGATAGGACAATCAAGTAAGGCACTTCCAATAAGGGGTGAGCCGTCATCTCAAGCAGTGGAAGACACTTGTACTAAGCTGCGAACAGACAATGAACGGAGTGTCACTAGGAACTTCCAATACATAGGCCGAACCTCGAAGAGTTGATCAGCCCGGGGCGACGGCTACGAGAGAAAAATAATCGACACAAAGTGTGGTCACCTTGGAGGTTGCTCGCATCCGAATGGATCGATCGCACCATGCAAGTTGTAAACCGCGTTGGGATCGGGAAGATGCATCACCACATGCTCGGGAAATGGGAACCAGGAATATAAACCACTCACTCGCCGTCACTTGGAAAATATTTTTAGACTATCAATACTCAGTTTCACATGACAAAAAAAACTTGAGGAATAGCACGCCCATGCGCACTCCACTCTGTAAGTTGCCGATCAGTTAAGTGATGATCATTTAGTTTGTATTTTTTCTTAAAAACCTGATTATCAATCTATTTTCATTGTGTTTTTTAATGCATGTTGGCCAAAATGTCCATCAGTATAATTCTACCCAAACTAGTACATTTTTGCTCCAAGTAGTGTGCGTCCGTTGGGGGTATAATAACACTCTTCAGATGTGTGTGTCTTCGACGAAAAAATCTTGCCGCTTCTACCTTTTCAGAACCATTTGCGGACGTGCTAGCAGATGGACTGCTGAGTTGTTGTAAAGATCTTTTCAGATTGCCGACACTTGACAACATATGCTACAGAACAACGGCCACGTCCGCGTTCCACTAGCAGGTACTCCAATTAAGGGAAGTCCTCTTTTGCATTTCTTGTAGATTCCCAAGCCAATTGGCGGGCGAATAGCCCAGGTACTACACCTTTTCATGCTATTCACTGGAGAACGACGTCGTTGGTTGTAATAGCTCACATGCGACGTCTCATTGAGCTCAAATATCTTCCCCAACTCATTGCTCTTAATCGCAGTCAGTTAGGATTAAAGGGAGGCGGGTGGGACCCACAATTACCCACGTCGCAACGACGACCGTTTAATCTCTTCCCCTGCGCGCGCTTTCTCTGCTTCTTCTTCTTCTTCTTCTCCGGCGACATCGACGCAGCGCGGCAACGCCGGCGAGGCAAAACATAAATAAATGAAGATAAAATAAACCCGCGGGACGCATATAGTAGATAAACAGCAGTACATTACATTAACATTACAGAAGCTCGTGGCTCATAGATTCAAAAGCCACACGGAGATGAACTGAAAATTAACAGGCGGGGACGTTCGCTGCTGCTCCTACCCCTAGCTACGACCCAAAATTGGGCTCACACCGGAGCCCCGGGGGTGCGGCAGTGGCAACGAGGCGGCGGCGCCGCTCAGTCCTAGTCCTCGTCGGAGTCGAATAGCCCGGCCCCGTCGGAATCCGAGCTGATGTCGATGACGTCGTGGAGGGAACTGTAAATCCCGACCTCGAGGCGGCGTTGGTCGAGCTCAATCTCCATCTGACGGCGCTTCTCCTCCTCTGTGCTACGCTGGAACACCTCCAAGGTGACCCAGGGCAGGTCCTCGTCGGAGACGAAGTCCCCGGGCAGGAGGGGGCGGCCGCTGCGCGGTGGGCGCTCCTGCTCCTCCTCCTCCTCCCCTTCGGCAGCGGCAGCGGTGCGAGCAATGGAGGAGCTCCCCGCACCGGAGGAGCTTCCAGCCATCGCCATGCGGCGGTCATACGCTGGCAGCTCGCGGCGCTCGTACGCAGGCGGAGGCCGCATTCCGCGGTTCGTCGACGCACGCGCGCCTCGCTTACGAGCGCCGTCGGAAGCGGCCACGGCCTTCCTAGCGGGGTCAGCCGGAACCCGCCTCTTCCCCTTCCGCTCCTCGTCGCCGTTGCCACCGCCGGAATGGCCACCGCGGCCGGCGATTCGACCTCCCCTCCTAAACATCGACGGGCGGCGGGGCTGGATCTACTGGCGTAGCTCGATTTGATAACCGGCGGCGAGCTAATGCGAGCGGCGGCGAGGGTGGGGAAATAGCTCGGGCACGACAGGGTGGGGAAATAGCTAGGGCACGACAGGGTTAGTGGATAAGAAGAGCAATAGCAAGGGCACGACAGGATTTGGGCCGTGGGCCGTCGAGTTTTCTGGGCCGTAGCCTATGCGCGTTTGAAATTAATAAAACACTGCAGCTAAAAAAAATTGTTGGGCCGTGGAGTTTGTTGGGCCGTGGCCTATGCGCGTTCGAAACACTGCAGCTAAAAAAATTCAACAGCCTCCTCTCAAAAAAAAAAATCAACAGCCAATCAGAGCGCAGAACTGGGACTGGCGCGGATCGGGGGGTTTCCTTCTAGAAGGCATGATCGGACGGCCAGGGTTAAATCACAGAAGCTTCGTAGGATTTTGTGTGGGTTGACCAACTAATTCAGAAAAAATAAAATAATCATAGAACCTTCATTTTGGTGTGACTTAGAATGATCCAGGCTTATTTTTTCATTTTAATGTTTAAAACTTGTTTAAATGTTGGTCAAACTTGGATTTGACCAATTTTGAAATAAGCATAAAATATTCAAAAAACATCAAAAAAATAAAAAACCAGTGCACATGGTATTTATATATAGAGTAGATGTGTAGGAAAGTTATTTGGCTGATTTAGACAATGTCGAAAAAAATCTTGCTTAGAAATGGAGCCGTTTACCCTACCTTTAGAGCTCATTTGAACTCTCATGTGTGAAGAGAGGTGGTTTGAGATTTGCAACATGAAATTGTCCAAAAACTCACCAAAGCTTCATTTTGGATTGACTAAGAAGGATCCAAGCTTGGTTTTTCATTTTCATGTTTAAAACTTGTTCAAATGTTGGTCAAACTTAGGTTTGACCGAATTTGAAATAATCACAAAATATTCAAAAAACATCAAAAAAATGAAAATCCAGTGCACATGTTCTTAGTTTGTCATGTACTAACAACTCCAACTGATAGACAAGGTCTAGATATAATTAAACAAGAAATGCTTCAATATGGTGTGAAATCTCACATCTAAAACTACGAACTCTCATGTGCGAAGAGAGGTGGTTTGTGATTTGCAACATGAAATTTACAAAAAACTCACCAAAGCTTCATTTTGGATTGACTAAGAAGGATCCAAGCTTGGTTTTTCATTTTCATGTTTAAAACTTGTTCAAATGTTGGTCAAACTTAGGTTTGACCGAATTTGAAATAATCACAAAATATTCAAAAAACATCAAAAAAATGAAAATCCAGTGCACATATTCTTAGTTTATCATGTACTAACAACTCCAACTGATAACAAGGTCTAGATATAATTAAACAAGAAATGCTTCAATATGGTATGAAATCTCACATCTCAAACTAGGACTATAGTTTGAGATGTGAGATTTCACACCATATTGAAGCATTTCTTGTTTAATATGTATGTAGACCTTGTTTATCAGTTGGAGCTGTTAGTACATGACAAAATAAGACCATGTGCACTGGATTTGCATTTTTTTGATGTTTTTTGAATATTTTAAACAAGTTTATCAAATCAACTTTTAAACAAGTTTTGAGTTAAAAATTGGTCTAGGACACTATATTAGTGCAATAGATGTTAACCCTAGAGTTTGAGATCATTTGGAGAATGTCGAAAAAATGACAGGATTAGAAATGGGGCTGTTTGGGCTACCTTTGGGCTCTTTTGTAGCTCATTTTGGAGAACCGATTAGAAAAATGACAGGATTAGAAATGTGGATGACCAAGTTAGATCGAAATCATTGCAACATCCAAGTCTAGCACAAATAACATGTACATTTCAATTTTGGTTCATAGTTGAATTCAAATATTCATAAATTAGCACAAAAGAATCAAAATATAAAAAAAATAAAAAATTCAAAAGAATTTGTCCAAGTGCAATATTTTAATGGATGGGATATAATAGTGAGATGCCCGACCCACTAAGCTACTGGATTAGGACATATAATGTGCAACACCTAAATTGCGAGCAAGGGGACTCGAACTTAGGTGGGCAAAGGGAGCATCAACCCTTTGCCACTAGGCTATGCCTCTGTTTGCGACAAATCTACCACCATTAGAAGGTTAATATTTACAAATGAAATCCTCCTCATTGCAACATCCAAGCCTAGCACAAATAACATGTACATTTGAATTGTAGTTCAAATTTGAATTCAAAAATTAGTATGAAATCATTGCAACATCCAAGCCTAGCACAAATAATATGTACATTTGAATTGTAGTTCAAATTTGAATTCAAAATTAGTATGAAATCATTGCAACATCCAAGCCTAGCACAAATAACATGTACATTTCGATTTTGGTAATAGTTACAAATGTTTACATTTTGGTAACACTAGCAACACTAGCAATATTTACATTTTGGTAAGTTAAATAAAAAATTAAAGCATTTTGTCTATAGATGACATAAGCCTCTACCTAGTTGACAATGTTTCAACTCTTTCAACTTGTTTTCAATCCGACGGCGTGCGAATGCCACAATCGGGCGTGTCCAGAGCGCGCTCCCAAAGGTGTTCGACAGTGTGCATGCCACAATCTGACGGCGTGCGAATGCCACAAGGAACACAAAAACAAGGAACACAATAATTTACATTTTGTTTACAAGGTTTCACCTACAAAAACAAGGTTTCACCTACCGGAACGTGCCACGGCACGTCCAGAGCACGGCCATTTCACAAAAGAACTCCCACACACGTTCCCAGCGCTGGGCAAACACTGCCTGAAATGGTTTCAGGCACCTAACAAAATTCACTACACTAGTTATCTACAGAATGCAGCACGATCTTCCCTCCGCCATGGCTCTGCAGCACAATCTTCCCTCCGCCATGGCTCTGCAGCACAATCTTCTAGCTCGATTTCATCTCGCAGAGGATATCGGAGCAGAACAATCTATCCGCCGCCATCCCGGCAACTAGGCTGAAAGCCTCTAGGCTCAACGCGGCATCGAAGTCCACGCTCGGGGTTGAGCTTGCTGAACTGCTGCTCGATGAGCTCCCGCCCGAGCTGCTCTCGTCGCCCGCAGCACCGCCCGAGCTGCTGTCGTCGAACGCAGCAATTTTGCGCATCGAGGCAAACCTCTGCCTCGTCATCGGCGGCGAATCACCGCCGAGCGGAAAACCCTTGGAGCTGTAGTAGCCGTGACGCTTCCACGCCTTCTTCAGTACCTGCTGGACTGAAATCCGGTAGGGTCGCTTGCCGTCGAGATAGATGGAGCCCCTCGCCGCTGCACGAGACACAAATCGGGCCGCCAGTCGCCTCTGCGACCGTGTACCCGCACCACCCCGGGCACCACCCCATCCTCCATCCTCCCTCGCCGCTCCCTCGACGCACCACCCCAAGCCTTGCGTCGCCGCCAGCTTGCTCGACTCCGGGTGCCGCTGCTGGACTCGCGCGGCCGCTCTTCCCTCCGCCGCAGGACTCGCCGCCAGCTTGCTCGACTCCATTGCCGGTGCTCCAGTCGCCCGCCCCCTCGCCGCAGCTTTACTCGCCCGCTCCATTCCCGCAGCTCGAATCGCCCGCTTCTTTGCCACAGCTCGAGTCGCCCGCTCCATTGCCGCCGACTCGCCGTCGCCAGGAAAATTTTCCCCAGCCCGGAGAAACCGAGACGACGGGACAGAGTGAGCTCCGCGGGACGCCGGCGCGTGGCAGAGAGGGTTCCCCCACGAACAGAGGCCGGTTTCGCTGACGCATGGGTCCCACTCGAGAAAAACTACTCCATGTACCGGTCAAACCTGGTTTACAGCGTGGAGAACATGACTTGACGGCCATGTCGCCGCAGAGCAATTATGGCTCGAATAGATGCCGCATGTGAGCTATTACGTGCAACGACGTCGCTGCCTGTCCAATTACTCGAAAAAACGTCGCACCTAAGCTATTCGCCCGCAATTGGCACCCCTCATGTAGCTGTGTTCCACTAGCAGCTAGCGTACACCAATTAAGAAGACCCTCTTTTCCCTTTCTGGTAGATCTCCAACTCCCAGCCACTTGGCACCTTATCCAGTTGCACAGGCGGGGTGTATTTGGTGGTTGCAACTTTTTGTAGGGTTTTGTTGGCCCGGTTGTATGGCGTTTCGGACCTGCACAAAACTTATATTTAGCACACGAGGACATGCGGGAGAGTTAACCCACGTTCAGTGTGACACACTTGTGGCGCACTTAGTTTGTACTTTGTAATGTGCTCACCTTTCTTAACTCGTGTCACCTAATTCTTTCTAATTTAGACAACCATGTTTCAATTTGAGATACAATATGCACAGAATATATGCAGATACACGTTCTGGTTTTATTTCCCGTGATCGGTTAGTCGACTAGCTAGAATTTTAAACTTTGGACATAAGTTTCCACCTTTTTAGGATGAATTTTGTCAAATTCATCGCAGTCGGTCGAACGTCTATAATTTCCTTTGACTAGTAAATTCATCTCCTGTTTTCCAAAATTTTGTGTTGTGACTTTTCCGTTTCGGCGGCTAGACGGATAGTTCTGTACCGTACGAATGTACGTGTTTACACTATGCTTGTTATACGTGTGCATATCAATCTATGTGTCGTCTCCGCTCTACCGCCATCGCTCAGTGTTTTTAATTAATTGTTTTGCGTGATTTATACATTACGTCTAATAGAAAAGCGCAAGGTATGTGCTTAAAATCTGTTGACTTTGATAGGTTTGGCGCCGATTATATTTTGATTAGTACATGTCGAGGAGAATCCTGTAAACATACTCCAGATCAAAACTGATGTTGATCACTGAACCGGTTACCAAACGTTGTATTCCATGTACTATTTCAATGGTCTAATCGTGCTGCAATTGGCAAGTAAAGTACTTTAAGAAGCTGTACAGCCAGCTAGTTAGCTAGGTCTATAAATAGAAATCTGTGCAGTCTAAGATGAGCATCACTCCGGTACTTGAACTACTTGTTACAACTATCGCAACCAAGTAGTACCCTTGAAATGGCCCTGAGCAAGCCTGATGCCGTTGTGGACAGCCAGGAACATACGATCAAAACCGACAGCGAGAAATTTGCCCCTTCCGTCTGGGGTGAATACTTCGTCACTTACGTCCCTCCTGTATCACAGGTATGCATGCATAAATATAAATATATGACACATAATATGCTTATATATAGTACTAACATTTAATTTGGTGACATTTACTATACTCGTCATGCACGGTCTAGCTAGAAATAACAGCACACGGTTGTATGTATTATATCGTGTTTTTATGTCAGAGTTTAGAGAAATTATATATATATCTAGGAAGAGCCTATAGATAATTTTAAACGATTAATCTTTACTTTTTTAAAAGCAAAACTCCACTAACATGTATATCTTACACATATAATGTGGATTTTTTTCAGTTTTGAGTGGAAATTTGTATTTATGTTCTAGTTTACACTAACATAGCAAAACATATTATATTTTACATGGAGACACATCAATGTATGTCAATATGTGATGATATACAAATCATATATGTGGACACGGCCATACACTCACTCAAATAAATCAAACATTTGTAAAGTTTATAAGGGAATATTTGGAAAGTTTTGTCTTTAGATAAGCATATTAACTCACATTTTGTTATTCCTCCTGGTGTATATACGTATGTGAAATCAGACTATCAAATCATTAAAAATTAAAATATATATTGCCTTGGATCTTTCTCCAACTCTTTTTTCACCTGTAATTTCTTGATACTTTTTATGATAATATAGTTCGTTACTATATGATCCAGAAAATTTGGTTGTTCTGTTGATTAATTAGCTCGTGTATTTGTGATTCATCCATACTACCGCATATGTTTGAGGCTCCTCTCGTAGGGTTCCTCCCCTAGCGCCGCCGCCGCCAGGCCCCTCCCGCCGGAGTTCCCCTCACCTTCCTCCCTCCCTCCCTCCAACTCCCTCCCGGGTCGCTCCCTCCCGAGCGGCTCCGGAGGGCCCTCCACCCTCCAAGACCTAGGCGGCACTCACCTCCCGCCCCCTGGCCGCCGCCGCTGTCCTCGCCGGCAGTGGTAGCGGCACCCTCCGCGTCAAGGGCGTCGGTTGGGATGGCGAGGTGCGGCTCGCTGGTGATCCTTGGGAGATGGTGGATCGCCGGTGGCAGCACAGGGCGGCACGGCTGATTCAGGCCGGTGCTTGAGGCCCTCCTACGGCGTGGCATTGAGGAGGAGGCGGTGTGCCCTCAGCGCGTCTTTGGCGCGCCTGGCGGCAAGCTGGGTCGTCTGGTCGAGATCTCGCCTGTGAGGCCCGATTTGACCAGATGGATTCAGCCACGGCTGGGGTGGCGTGGTCCGGCGGCTCCTCGGATCGTCGGCACCTGCAGCCTTGCGCTTGGACTGCTTCCTTCCTCTCGGTCCACTCCGGCATGGAGGCGACTGGCGGCGTGGGGGTCTGCCGGTCTCGCGCGAATAATGGTGGCGGTCCTAGGGTTCCTCCTTGCATCAAGATGAAGACTTGCCGGATGCTGTCTCCGTCGATCTGGCTACCGTGGCGTGTTCCGGAAGGCTCCGCCGGCGAACTCCACTGGGCGATTCATGCCTGGAGATTGCTGGATCAGGTGGGATTCGGTCGTGCGCTCCCATGTTTTACTCTGGCCGTTTGGTTTCAGAGGGAGCGCTTCGAAGCTCTGCTGGCTGTTAATATCATGGGACATGTCCTCGTTCCATGGTGCTGGCGGAGAATGTCATGTAAGTCGTGATCTGAGGACTAGCAATGGTGGTTCGAATCTTTCTGCCGATGAGGAATTGGCTTGGTGTCTCGTGACTTGGAGCAGCGGCATGTAAGTGGGGGCGACAACATACGTGAAGTCCAAAGTCCTACCTTTCAGGGTGAAAATCCAAGGTCTGGCCTTAATTGGTTGTGCCTGACAGTGGTCTTGCTGAAGACATTGTTTTGAGAGCGAGGACTATCTTTAGGGTGAAAGCCCAAGGTCTGGCCTTAATTGGTTGTGCCTGGCACTGTTCTTGTTGAAGGCGGTGCTTTTGAAGAATTGGACGTCAGGTGTTGTTTTGGTGGTGGTTGTGCGGCTGCTGCAAGGACTGTAACTCTGTAGCGGGACTTTTCTTTTTTTTCTTCTTCTTATTGTCTTTCGGCTGTGTGCATCCGTAACAGCTTTGATGTTGCGTTGTTGCAGAGGCTGGGTGTAATTTGTATCTCCGCGATATTAATATACACTCTTTATCTAAAAAAAAATACTACCGCATATGTGCATGACATACCGCACTATACGAAAACCAGGTTGCATTTCTTCTTCGTCTAGGACAGACCAAGTTACTTTCCCCTCCCCGCCACTGTAGCAAGAAGGGAAGGCGATTTTTGGAGCGAGCGTCGATCCACCGTGCGCGCCGTGAGCCGCGGGATTCCTCCCCTCCGCCTGCCGCTCCGGCGGCGGGAGGGTGGGGGATCCCCGGCTCCGGCTTGTATATACGGGAGGGTAGGATGGGTGTCTCGCCGGCGGCGCTCTGGAGGAGGTGGTGCTGCGGGCGGGCGGTTTTGGAGCCGGCGCGTTCTTCTCCGGCGATGGAGGTCTTCGGAGCTCCTCGTCTGCGCGCTGGACTGGCTGGATCTCGAGGCCCGGCGCGGTGCTCGTGATCCTCTGCTCTCCGTCAGATCCGAGGTGGCGGTGGATCTGGCGGCGGACGGATCGAGATCTGCGTCTTCTTCCGGCGGTGGCTTCGACGGCGGCTGCGGCAAAGTGGAGTGGATGGGACAGGGGGGCGCTGCCCCGGCCGTTCATCGTCAACAACTCCGGCGCGACGCGGCGGAGGGACTCGGCAGCGTCTTCTATAGGGAAAAGCTCTCCCTGACAGCGGCGAGGTGGCGGCTGGCCGCCTTCGACTCCGACGCCGGTGATGGCGTGGTCTTCGTTCCTTGGTCCTTTTTCCCCTACGTATTTTGTACTTGTATTCCTACCGTGTACGCTGTATGTGGTTTGTGTTGAATATACGTGGTGAAAAATTCAAAAAAAAATAGGACAGACCAAGTTTATCATTTCCTACCTACACGATTGATATCTAATGATTACCATTTAATTGTTTCTATGATTAATATGACTAGTGATCTATATGTACGAAACCTATATATATATATATATAACATAGGTGTGTCCATGCAGAGATCGGTGGATTTGATGAAAGAGCGGGCGGAGCAGCTCAAGGGACAAATACGTAATGCATTTGAGGCGAGAAAGGATGCCATGACCATGGCCGATGCACTAACATATGTGGACACGCTTGAGCGTTTGGGATTAGACAATCACTTCCGCAAAGAGATTGGTGTGGCATTGATGTCCATCCAGTCAAGGCAGATGGTATCTGACGGCTCAAGTGACCTACATGTCGTCGCGCTTCAGTTCCGCCTACTTCGGAAGCATGGGATCTGGATATCGGCAGGTAATTAATTGCATAATGATAAGCTAGTTAGTTAAAAATTCTTTTTAAAAAGAAGTAGATCTTCTATCTGTACATCTAAACTGTTTAGGGAATATGGTTCTTGCTCATTTTTCCGTAATAATATTATATAGCTAGTTATGTCAAATAACTCTGCTCACACGGTTGGTTGCTATCAACCAACTTATTTTTAGTAGGTTAAAACATGAAATGTTAGTCCGTACATGTGATACAAATACGTGGATGTTATATAAGTTGTTTGAATCAGTGTGATGTGCATGCGGTGCAGATGTATTTGACAAATTCAGAGATGGCGATGGCAGTTTCAGTGAAAGCCTTAGAAGTGGTAAGACCCGACCCTGGACGAGTCCCCTCCCACCGCTACAGTAGGAGGCGAATTTTCTGGATCCACTTGCTCTCCCACCTCGCCGTCGACGATTTCGTCGGTTCCCTCGCCCTCCGCCGGCCGCTCCGGCGGCGGGAGGGTGGGGGAACCCGGGATCTCCTCGTGTATATAGTGTAGGGAGGAGTTGGTGCCTAGCCGGCGGCGTCCTGGAGGTGGTGGCGTGTCGGTGGTGGCTTTTGCAGGTGGTGCTCGACCCTTCTGGCGATGGAGCTCGGCGTAGATCCATGGCGGGGCACCATCTTCCTCGCGCTCGCGGTCCCCGGTGGCCGCCGTGCGCGTACCCCGTACTGGAGCTCGGTGCGGCGACTCCAGCTGAAGATCTTGATCCAGCTGATCTCGGAGCACGACGACGAGGAGGTCCGAGGAGCAGGATGGAGGCTCCCCGGAGTTCGAGGACCGGTGACTTCCCTCTCGCCAGGGGTCATCCTCTGATCCAAGGTTCAATGGAGGATGCGGCGGAGGCGCGCCGCCGGAACGTGCTGTTCTTCATCGACGTCTTCGTCCTACAGGAGGACCTTTGTGTAATTTCCATATTTCTGCAGGTCTTTTCTGCTTTGCTCTGATGTATTAGTTGTATCCCGCAAAAAAAAAAAAAAAAGCCTTAGAAGTGACCCGAAGGGCTTGCTGAGCTTGTACAATGCAGCTCACATGGCAACACCAGAGGAGGTGAGTCTGGATGACGCCATCGCTTTTGCAAGGGAGCACCTTGAGGCTGTCAAAGGCAAGGTCAGGTCTCCAGTTGCGGAGCAGATATCCCGCGCCCTCGACATCCCCTCCCACGGTTCACTAGGCGGATCGAAACCATGCACTACATTGATGAGTATGGCCAGGAGAGAGCATATGATAACGTGTTGCTAGAGCTCGCTAGGCTCAACTTTAACCTCGTGAGGAGCCTTCACCTCGAGGAGCTCAAGGACCTATCGTTGTAAGTTTTCTTCCCATATGGAAAAAACTCTAAGTTGAACTGTTTGCATTCATTGGTATCTTAAAATATTTATTATAAAACTACCAACAAATATACACGAGTTTATTATCATGTAGATGTTGTGTTGTCTGTATATGCTGCCTAGAAATGATTTTAGGAAAATACCATTTCAATTCATACCATGTTCTCTCCTAACACTTGAGTATTGTAATTTATGTCGTTTCTTACTACTGTGTTGTTTGTATAGACTACATATAAAAACTGGTCTTGATGCTTAGTCCTTTGTTCGGGATATAGAATTGTGCTTATTATCTTTATTTGTGCAAGGTACAATCTATCTGTAGTATTTTCCGAAAATAAAAATACAGCATTCAAGTATTTGGTTTTATTTTTTGCTTTGAAAAGACAAAAGGTTTATAGATATACAACTGTATAAGTACACGCGACAAACATAAACTTTTGTTACGGATTTCAGTTTTAACTTCAACCTCATGTATTTCGCCAATTGAGATTTTGAGCATCTGGACCAACTAGCTGGACAGAAGTATAAGTGAGATAGAGCTTACACAAAGTACGCAAGTGGAAGCAGAACATGTAAAACTATCAAATATATTTGATATGCAGATGGTGGATGGACCTTTATGACACCGTGAAGCTACCCTACGCTCGGGACCGTATGGTGGAGATCTACTTTTGGACCTGTGGGATGCTCCATGAGGAGGAGTACTCTCGCGCACGGATATTATTTGCCAAGACGTTTGGAATGGTGTCCCTTCTGGACGACACTTTTGATGTCCATGCCACCTTGGAGGAGTGCAAAAAGCTCCATGGTGCTATGCAGAGGTAGGGTAGTAGTTATCTTACTGTCTCTCACTCTCTCTTGAAATCTAGAGTTATTGTCTAACATCTCTCATGCGTATCATTGTACTATTTATGCATAGATGGGAAGAAAGTGAGGTTTCTGCTCTACCAGAATATCTTCAGATGTTATATGTCAAAACTCTAAGCAACTTTAAAAGAGTTTGAGGAAGCTTTGAAACCAAAGCATAAGTACCGCATGTCCTACATAAAGAAAGCGGTATGGCACATTATGTTGACATGCAGATTCAGCTGTTAATTAACACCCTTGTATACTATTTTCCTCCCTTTTGTTGTATAACTGAGTTTCTCAAACTCGTACTAGTGAGTAACATGTAGCATGTTTATTGTGGATGCATGCAGTACAAGTTGTCATCTGAATATTACCTCCGTGAGGCCATCTTGTCTAGCGAGAAATACCGGCCGAGTTCAAGGAACATGAGAAGATCTCTATCATGACGTCGGGTCTGCGATGCTTACCCTCATGACACTCATGGGCTATGGCGACGTGGCAACCCAGGATGTATTTGAATGGGTAGAATCTGTTCC